>PISX010001419.1:0-197093 GCA_004024625.1 Mellivora capensis | reverse complement strand
ATAATGAAATGATGTTAAGCTTCTTGAAAAGTTATAGGTTAAACCTACTATTGTTAGATTAATTTTAATGTACGTGTTGCTTTCCTCCGTCTGGAATGTGGCAATAGCTTTTTTATTTTTAACCCTCTTTAATCCTTATTCAGTTCAGTGACTTAAGGTTTGAGAGCTAAACACTGGGATTTTTGGGTAAAAAAAAAAAGACTGACAGTTTTGTTTGCATAATTATAATCGGCATTGTACATAGAAAGGATATGGCTACCTTTTGTTAAATCTGCACTTTCTAAATATCAAAAAAAAGGGAAATGGAGTATAAATCAATTTTTGTATAACCTGTTTGAAACATGAGTTTTATTTGCTTAATATTAGGGCTTTGCCCCTTTTTCTGTAAGTCTCTTGGGATCCTGTGTAGAAGCTGTTCTCATTAAACACCAAACAGTTAAGTCCATTCTCTGGTACTAGCTACAAATTCGGTTTCATATTCTACTTAACAATTTAAATAAACTGAAATATTTCTAGATGGTCTACTTCTGTTCATATAAAAACAAAACTTGATTTCCAACTGTGTGGCTTGGTTTTCATTTATTTACGGAGTTGAAGATGGAGGATCGCCTCTGGAGACAGTGCAAAATAGCAAGCTGGATGTTAGAGGGGCAGAAGTAGAAGGGAAATAACTTTCTCAGCCTAGGGGAAACAGCAGTTTCAAGAACTCTCTTTGGTAAGAAACTATATAAAAAAATGGAAATCTAAGCAGAATCATCCTGGTGTCAAAAGAGACACCAGTCAGTCATTCCCCAGCCAACAACGCTAGAATGTGCCGAAGGCCAGCTGCCTCTGAACACAGCTGATGACCCTGGGGCCCCAAGGAAGGCTCCCAGCCCGGAGGTGAATGCTTGTTTTAGCGGTGACCGTCCGCTTATCTGAAAAAAGTATTTCCAGGTTTTGTTTTTTGTTTTTGTTTTTCAAGATTTTATTTATTTGTGAGAGAGTGAAAGAGAGCTTGAATGGGGAGCAGAGGGAGAACCAGACTCCCCCTGAGCAGGGAGCCCGATTTGGGGCTCGATCCCAGGACACCCCTGGATCATGACCTGAGCCCAAGGCAGAGGTTTAACCTACTGAACCACCCAGTTGCCCCGACAGCTTTTGTTTTATATAAAGTTTTATATAAAGCTTTTATATATAAGACAGCTTTGTTTTATATAAAGAAAAGCTTAATCCCATGTTAGGGCATTATTAGCCAATAGAGATAAAAATTTTTTAAAGCTCTTATTTGACAGGAAACACAAGTAGGGGGAATGAGCGAGGGAGAAGCAGGCCTCCTGTTGAGCAGGGAGCTTGATGTGGGGCTCAGTTCTGGATTCTGATCATGACCAGAGCTGAAGGCAGATGCTTAATGACTGAGCCACCCAGGTGCCCCCAGAGATAAATATTTGTTGACAAGATTATCTCTGTGGGAAGGAGAATGTGTGGAAGTTTTCTCATCCTGCAGTGTTGATAGGAATCACCTGGATTGCTTTTACTGCTTCACTCTCCCAACTTTTATTGTTTTGTGTGTCTAGGGTGAGGCCCATGATTCTCATTTTGAGACTGGTATAGGAAAATAGAACATGGTCTCTGCCCTTAAATCTGCGATCTAGTTTAGAAAGCAAAACCAATCATTAGCTAAGCATATGTAAGAGCCAACAAAGGGGCGCCTAGGCTGGGTGGGTCAGTAGAACATGCAGCTCTTGATCTCAGGATCCTGAGTTTAAGCCCTGCATTGGGCATAGAGCTTACTCTTTTTTTTTTTTTAAGATTTTATTTATTTATTTGTCAGAATGAGCACAGGCAGAGGGAGAAGCAGGCTCCCATCAGGCGAGCAAGGAGCCCGATGTGGGACTCGATCCCAGGACGCTGGGATCATGACCTGAGCCGAAGGGAGCCGCCCAACCAACTGAGCCACCCACGCGTCCCTAGAGCTTACTCTTAAAATCAACTAGATGTGATTCAGAGTTTAAGTACTGTATTAATAGTTAAGAGCAAGTTCAGTTGATGGGAGTAGTTGGGGTGGCTTTGAATAGGGAATAGGGACATGAACTGGTTCTTAGGTAAATAGATTGGCTAATGCCAACAGGTAGGGTAAGAAGGGGCCACTTGTAAATTTGAAACCGGCTTTGCTTATGTGAGAAACCAGAAGTCCAGCTGAACAATGATGGGCAATGGAGGGATCCTGTTGAGCCCTCTAGAGTGGTGAGAGCAGTGTGTGTGAGGAAACCAATTCTAGATGTGTTGGAAGAGGAAGAAGCTGGAAGGTTCTGGAGACCACATAGGAAGTTAGTAGGTTAATTGAGATTTTAATAGGACCAGGTTAACATGATGGCAGAGGGCAATGCAAGGTTTAAGTTCATGTATGTGAAAGGGAAAGAATACTTTTTGCTTACTAGGGAGCCTACCAGTTACTTGTGACACTTTTCTATGTTCTTTGGGTTATGTACTCAATGACCTGGTTAGACGGTGTATAAAATAACATTTATTTGCAAGATAAACAGTGTCAGATTAAGTACTTTGGCTAAGGTTGCACATCCCATTGGTGCTAGAGTTAGATTTTGAAACCAAGCCTGAAGCCAGCGCTCATTGTTTTTACCTTCACCTTATCAGTTTCTCAGAATAGAGTCTTAAGGTTTGGTTAAATATATTTTAATGAAGGTAATATGGGCTCTGTGCCAGCACTAACAAAGAATTCTAGAGTGTAGTCGTACTAGTTAATGTAACCATTGAGCCTGACCTTGGCCGCTTCTAAAAGAGTCATGCCCTTGAAAGTACTTACACTAGTTAACTACTGTTTTTCAGTTTAAACCCATATTCCACCCCCTACCACCCTGCCAATTTTATGTTTCTTCCTACTCCAAACCATTTTTGGGCTTAAAGTAAACAGGCAGTTGCTTTTTACATTTCTCTTAATTGGCTTTCTAAGGCTAGACTTTGAGGGGCACCTGTGTTGTTAATTAATCACTACCACGAGTAATGGAAGAACTAAAAATACAGGGGAGGGGAAAGAATGCAGATAGAGCTTATGCCAAATTCTTAGGTGGGTTTGAGATAGTTTGTAATAAATGACTAGCAGAATATAACTTGGTACAAGATTAAGAGTCCTCTAGGGGGATTGAGAGCTTCAGGCTTTTCCGGGACACTGAATTTGGGTCTGGGATTTCCAGCACTGAGATAAAGAGAGGTATAGTCCTGTTGCATCTTCAAGAGAGTGGTTGCTAAGAAAAAATCTCTAGCACAAGATTCAGAAATTTCTACCATTAAGGTTTATTGGCCTCCAAAGTGAAGATGTCTCCAATGCAAGTTCATAAAGTGCATAAATTTGCTTGTCATTTTGCTCTATCATTTTTGTGAATTTCTGTAAAACAGAAAAGTACATTGAAAGTCCATGGTGACATTTCTGCAGGGAGCTGAAGTAATGAAGTGTAGACTTGTAGCTTTCTGGTGAGATGACTTGCTATAGACAGTTTATTTGCTTCTTCAAGAAAGGGTAATTACCATTCTCATTTGATTCTGAAATAATCGCAGCTCATCATTTGACTGGAGCTAGAGTGTAGTCAGTCCAAGATTGAGCTCTCCTGTGAGTGCTTGAAGCACAGGGTTTTAGAGGTAAGTGGAAAAGGTCCATTTACTTGAGTCCAGATGTGCCGGGACAGAATGGATATCGCTTTGAAAATGATCGGACTCAGCAGAGAGGCTGTGCACCCGGGCCCCTTCTGAAGTGCTTGGAATATTCCATCAAAGCCTCCTAAGTGTCACGTCGGCAATTAACAGAAGCCACAGGTCTGGCAAGTTTTGAAGGCGGATGCCACACTGGACTGCGGAAAGAGCAAGGCGCTGACTTGCCCCAGCCCGGCGCTCTGGGGTGACCCAGTCCGGTCTGAAGGCCTCCAGGCTGTGCGCTTCTCTGTGGCGCCTCCCACACCCCTGTGGCCGCGAGAACACCCGAGCATGGGCAAGGCACATCCTGTGCGTCATCAACACAGGCCACTTACGTGTTACCTTGGAAATCAATGTTTGAAGAGAATGATGTGAAAAATAAATTCCTAGGATAGGGATCGCTTTTCCAGTTTCAAATCCAGGTCACTCATGTGGGAGGTGATACTACTATTCTCGTTTCTAATCACCCAACTTTGAGACCTCAACCGATGATGACTCTTTCCCTCGCGGTCGCCTAGTACTGTTCAGTTTTCCCCCATTATCGCCTGTCTTGCCCTTGACATTCCCACGGCTCTCATTTTGATACTTGGTCCTCTCTTGTAGACCACAGCATTACTTTCCTAACTGGCCACCTAGTATTGCTGTCCCCCTCATACCCCTGTCCCTCTTGGACACACCAGAAGGTTCGTCTTCTGAACACTCCACTGTTCTGCTTGAGAATGTCCAGTGGCCCCATTGCCTACAGCAAGGATGTGTTATGCTTTGATCATGGTTTGTCACCATCCAAGCTTCCAGGGAAGCAAAACAGTGAGTTGACCTGGTGCAACAGTTGGGGACCTTCTCCAGGCCCCAATCGATGTTACAGCCTTAACTGTCATCCAGAGTGCCACACAGATTGACTTAGCTATTTGTAGGCCTCAAAACAGTTCAGGCAACAAATTGCTTCTACCATCCCTTGGCTTAATACCCCTCTCTGCAGTTCTTAGCTGCAAATGGTAAAAACCAACTTGGCCTTATTTAAACAGTGAAGGACATTTCTTAAAAGGATGTTAAAGTTGCATTTTTATTTTATTTTATTTTTTAAAAGATTTTATTTATTTATTTGACAGAGACACAGCGAGAGAGGGAATACAAGCAGGGGGAGTGGGAGAGGGAGAAGTAGGCTCCCTACTGAGCAGGGAGCCCAATGCGGGGCTCCATCCCAGGACCCCAGGATCATGACCTGAGCCAAAGAGTGAGCCACCCAGGTGCCCCAAAGTTGCATTTTAAAAGAAGATTTTATCTTGAGAGAGGGCTCACAAGTGGGGGGAGGGGGAGGAGGAAGGAGAGAGAGAATCTCAAGCAGATGCCCCGCTGAGCATGGAACCCAGTGTAGAGCTCAATCTCACGACACCAAGAGCATGAACTGAGCCGAAATCAAGGTCTAACACTTAACCGCCTGAGCCACCCAGGCGCCCCTAAAGTTGCTTTTTTATACGATGGTGGTGGCAGTGACCTGATTCTTCATTTTCCACAAATCCCTCCAAAAAAACACAGCAAGTAGGATGGGAAAACCCATGAACAGTGTATACAGCAAAAGCACTTGATAAGGTACCTCACAAACTCCAAACACAAGCAGGTTCGGGCAAACTTCTGACAGAAACAGGAGCTGCATCATAGCGTCTATGAAGAAGAAAGCCTAAGGAAGAAATGGGGCATCTGGTGGTTGGAAGAACTCCGAAATAACTAGCAAGTACTCGAAAACACCGCAAGCCAATATTAGAGCAGTGGCTGACACAGAGGTTTGCACAATCCAACAGCAAGTGAGTGCCGGGGTCTACTAGGAACTCGGAAGACTGCAACAGTCCGAGCCCTACGGAGTTCCCTTTTCCCACTAAAAGAAACCAGAGCTTTGTGAAGAAATGTCAGAGTCCATGTGTGTCACATCAGAGAAGTTCTGGAAATCTAAGGATGTGTCAGCAGGGCTTGGGAGCCAACTTGAAGAGGCCCACTCTGGCCAGAGAGCGGACACCTGGAACCCATCAGACGTTTATAAACCTGTGGATCCCTAATGATGGAATGCACACGTGCATTCCTCATCTGGTCACTCCTCATCCGTCACTGTCGGAAGTCGCTTGGGCAACAGCTCTCTTCCCTACCACACCCTCCCTGGTAAATAAAAGAATCCAGAACTTACCTCAGCTTCCTGGTCACTGGTTGACTGAAGAATAGAGGGGGCCAGAAGAAGCCACTGGGGCATAAAAATGATTTTAAACTGAAGGTTTCTGAATTTCTGAAATCCCTTATCTGCTGAAGAGCATACCTTCCCGAATGAACTCACTCGTCACTGAGGAGCAACTCTGAGCTCTTGGAGAGATTTGTACTGCACCCAAACACAGCGTCACAGGCCTCTTTTACCTCTCGTCCTCCTAAAGGTCTATTTATCCTGCCAAAAAGTCATGTAAGTGCCCTTTCTTCCCCTCCCCGTGTAAGAAGTGCTTCTCTGCTTTTCCCTAAGAAGGCATATAAGCCCTAAATTAGAAGACACGCAATCTTCTGTGACCACGCAGATACATAGTGGATAAAAACCTGCTTTTCTCTCACTAATCTGTCTTTTGTTAGTCTAATTTGCAAGCTTCCAAACCTAGGAGGATAAAGTTTTTCTTCCCAATAAATAGTAAACAAGGTGCAGTGTGTCTGTAGAAGTAGCCCACCAAAGAAGGAAAGAAGAAATGATAGAATATTGCTGTTTTGTAGCTGCTAATGACGTAATGGGGTTAGGAATGGTTAATGACTAACATCACAAAGGGAGATCCAACGAAATAGAGACAGCCAGACATCTAGACATCTACGTACCTCTGACCACTGGCAAAATACTTCCCCCAGCTAGGCCGGGCCAAAAGAATTCTCAAACATCAGTCAGATCAAAGTTTTGGTCTAGATCCAACTACCAATTTATAGGAAATCTGAGGACAGAGGAACATCATGAGCTACATCAGTCAGCAAACTCCAGCCTGGTAAATGTGACAGGACAACTGAGCCAGTCTCTTCAGTTAAATTTCAGTGGAGGGAGAGTGAGAGATTATAAATGAATCAAAGACTGAAAAAAAAAAAAAAAAGGCAAAACTAAACTACAGTGTATCTAGGGAACTACAGAGAATATAAAGAAAATTAAGGAAATGATTAAAACTCATGATAGGGATATTCTTAGCAGGGAGGGAGGAGTTATAAATGGTAGGGGATTGGGCTCCTGGGTGGCTCAGTTGGGTAAGCGTCCCACTCTTGGTTTCCGCTGAGGTCATGGGATCGAGCCCTGTGTCTGGCCCTAGGCTCAGCATGGAGTCTGCTTCAAGATTGTGTCTCTCGGGATCCTGCCTTTGGCTCTGGTCATGATCTCAGGGTCTTGGGATCTATTCCCCAGTCGGGCTTCTTGCTCAGAGGGGAGCCTGCTTCTCTCTCTGCCTACTGCTTTGCTCTGCTCGTGCTCTGACAAGTAAATAAAATCTTAAAAAAACAACAACAAAAAGAGATTCTGTCTCTTGCTCTCTCTCTGCCCTTCCTTCCCAAAATAAATCAATCAATAAATCAATCAATCTTACAAAATGGTAAAGGGCACCCGGAGGGATATTCAGGGATAGCAAAATCTGGCATGGATGTTACAAGGGGGTTTGCCTTATGACAACTCGTTAATCTACACATTGGTGTTAGGGGTTTTACAGGGTGTATTGTCTTCAATCATAAAGGACTCTGTGTGGGTTTCATATTACATTGGGTAGCTCACAACCTCTAGGACCAAAGGACCAGTTTCAAAGGCTGTGCCGTCAAGACCACTGTTCAAAATCAGGAAGAATTGGTCCGCTGAGGCCGGACGGCTCTTGCGGCTGGACATCGTGCCCCAGCAATGGCCACTGCCGCCTCTGAGAACAGTACGGCTGCCACCAATGCCAAGGTCGGGGCCGCGCAGCCCTGGCTCCTTTCAGTAGCTTTTGCTGCGAAGTCTGACATGGTTCAGTTGGTTGGTGACGCCCGGAGCGCATGCCCCAGAGGCTGGGGAAGTGGGGGAAACCGAGTCTTCCCTAGCGTGGGGTGGGCTCTGACTCTCGGTGGGGGCTTCAGGTGCTGGGTGGGGTGACACATGTTCCCCACGTCGGTGATGTTCGAAGCTTGCCGTGCATTAGAATCACCTGGGAAGCGCTTTAAAAATACCAACGCCAAAGTTGCACCCAGCCCGATTAACGCAGTATGGGGTGAGACTGGAGTGTGAGCGGTTTTTTGCTGACGAACCAGTGCCTACACCCTCCGCGCTGGTTCCGATAAACCACAGCGGAGTCAGCCGGGAGCTTGTTAGAAATGCAGACTCTCGGCACCCACGCACAGCCCTCCTGAATCAGAATCTACCTTTAAACCAAAGCTCGGGTGACGCTTAGTGCGCATGTCCCGGTTTGAGGAGGGCTGAGTCCGACTCTAACTCCAAGGCCAGCCCCTTGGCCCCAGGCCCCCCAGCAAGGATGTTCCTCTCCCTTCTCCTCACTGCCAAGAGCACTTTTGACCGACATTTCCATCGGGCGTTACTGCCGACTTCCTTGGTTGCCATTAGTTGTCTCCTACCGGCTCATGTCCTGCCCAGGTGTACACTCTGGAGGGCAGGGACCCCGTCTTGTCCCCTTTGTGTCTCCACAGCGCTAAGTGCGCTGCTGCCCACGCGGCAAGCGTTCCGGACGTGCGGTAAGTGACGCGGTGACTTCCCTCCTGTTTCTGTCACTCCACTCCCTGAGCCGGAGCTGCACTGGCCTCCTGGTGCGGCCCCCCCACCCCCACCCCCACCCCGCCGCCTTCATGCACGCGCATGTGCATTACAATTTGAAGGCAACTTTGAATAAGAATTTTGAAATTCAAGCCTAGGGCCTTGTTGCGACCCCAGATACTGGACAGATGGGTTGGCTCCTGTAGCTCTCCATTCCCTTGTCTCTAGAAGCGGGACTAGAAAGCACTCCGAGCCTCAGTTCATTATAAATATCTACGTTGCTGGTTCCCCTCTGCTGGATTAACCAAGGTCCAACACTTTTAACTCTGCCGGGTTGGCCGGGTAGCAGGGAGAATCTATAAATTAAATATAGAGCCACTGGGCCACCTTGTGACCATTTCTGAGAACTGCATGTCTTCATTGTGTCACAAGAAACTTCCTAGAGCCCATTCTGTAGGATTTTTTAAAAAAGATTTTTGTTTGTTTGGCAGAGAGAGATCACAAATAGGCAGAGCAGCAGGCAGAGAGGGGGAATCAGGCTCCCCACTGAGCAGAGAGCCCGATGAGGGGCTCGATCCCAGCATCCTGAGATCCTGACCTGAGCTGAAGGCAGGGGCTTCACCCATTGAGCCACGCAGACGCCCCCATCCTGTAGGATTTCTGGTAAACAGAGCCACACAAAATTAAGTGGGAGATACAGGCTTCCAGTTACAGGACGATAAGTCATGGGAATAAAAGGCACAGGGTAGGGCATATAGTCAACGACATTGTCAGAGCGCCGCATGGTGACAGATGGGAGCTACTCACCTGCAGTGAGCATAGCATAACGTATAGACTTACGGAATCACCATGTTGTACCTCTGAAACTAATGTAACATTTTGTGTCAACAATACTAAAAAAAAATGTTGAAAGGCAGGCAATCTGTGAGAATTAAAAGATTTATTAATGCAAATATTGAACCTAAGTCTTCTAAAAACGGGACATGGGCAACAGCTGGAGGGAATCTACAAGCTCACTGTTTTCCAAGAGAAATGCCGCTAAGAAGTGAGTAGGTTTGCCCTGAATCCAAGAGTTCCAGGATGTAGGGGCGCCGGGTACCCCTGAGATGGCAGGGGTGAGGCAGTAGACAAACATGGGACCAGTAGGAAGTCTCTGTAAGAGATCCTGGGTGCCCCGGGTGTTCCTGATCATCGCTCATAGCCAGGAGGTGCTGCCACCCCTCCTGAAGGTTTACGAGCTGCAGAAATGGAACAAGAGGGGCTCCACACTCGATGGCACCAGGCAGATGGAGGGAAGGGTGGGGCGAGGCACGGGGTGCACAGTAGTGGGTTCAGTGAACGGCCACTTCTTAAAATGATGGGTTCCTCAGATTCTCTCTGCCTTCTCCCCTCCCTTCCCCTGGTTTTGGCCTCCAGACGTAGGTACCCAGGCAGAAGATTAGGAAGGTCTCTGGAAAACCTGGCTCCAGAGAAAGGAGTGACCAATCGTGTCCCTTGGAGGTACACCAACTAAAAGGTCAGCTCCCTGCGGATGGTGCCGTGCTGAAGGTTCTAGTCACCAAGTCAGACGCACATATGTCAAGTCTCCAATCTACCTAAAACCTCCGTGAAATCATTCAAACACGAGAAACGTAGACAGCAAAAATGCACATACGTGATACCCAGACTGTACAGACACCTGCCTTCAATCAGATACCCAGGTCTGCGTGGTGACTTAAAAGAAGAAAACAGCTAACAAAGAAACAAGAAAAGGAAATTTAAAAACTGCAAAAACCAAAGAGAAACCTCAAACACACTGTAATGAATATACTTGGGTACGACATGATATTGAATCCAGAAAGCAAGAATATGATGCAGGGGCATCCAGCTGGCTCAGTCAGTAGAGCGTGCAACTCTTGATCTCGGGGCTGTTAAGTTCCATGCCAGCAGTGGGGGTAGAGGTTAAATAAAAGGGGGGGTGTTCCTGGGTGGCTCAGTCGGGTAAACGTCTGCCTCCAGCCCAGGTCATGATCCTGGGGTCCTGGGATTGAGCCCTATGTTGGGCTCCCTGCTCAGTGGGGAATCTGCTTCTCCCTCCCCTTCTGCCCTTCCCCCAGCTCATGATCTCTTTCTGTCAAATAAATAGAATCTTTAAAAAAATTTTTTTTTGGGACGCCTGGGTGGCTCAGTTGGTTAAGTGGCTGCCTTCGGCTCAGGTCATGATCCCAGCGTCCTGGGATCGAGTCCCACATCAGGCTCCTTGCTCGGCAGGGAGCCTGCTTCTCCCTCTGCCTCTGCCTGCCACTCTGTCTGCCTGTGCTCGCTCTCTCTCTCCCTCTCTCTCTGACAAATAAATAAATTTAAAAAAAAAAAGAATCACTTAAAAAAAAATAAATAAAAAAAATTAAAAAAATAAAAAATATTTTTTTTTAAATTGAATGCTATAAAAAATAAGATAGAATTCATTAAAATAAAAACAGTCAACTGGGGGGGCCTGGGTGTCTCAGTGGGTTGGGCCTCTGCCTTTGGCTCAGGTCATGATCTCAGGGTCCTGGGATCAAGCCCCGCATCGGGCTCTCTGCTCAGCAGGGAGCCTGCTTCCTCCTCTCTCTCTGCCTGCTTCTCTGTCTACTTGTGATCTCTGTCAAATAAGTAAATAAAATCTTAAAAAAAAAAACAACAGTCAACTGAAATAAAAGATTCAAGAGAAGAATTAGAAGGTGAAAGTGAGGGAAATCTAGAAATAAAACACACAAACCAGCAGAGAGAGTGTGTGTGTGGGGGGGGTCGTGGAAAAGAGGAGTGGTAGGGAATTCAGAGGGCCCATCCAAAAGCCAAAATCTGATTAGTTGGAAGTCCAGAAAAAGAAAGAGGAAGACAGATAGAAAGTGATTGTCGGGAGAGAGAAGACATTCTCTCCAGATCCAGATATAATATAATATCTCTCCAGATATTAGTCTCCAGATCAAAAGGGCCTAGCCCGGAAGAATGAAAATTACTGCACCAAGGAATGTCATCATAGCATTTCAGAACCCCAAGGATAAAAGAAAAGATTAAGGGAAAAAAGGAAAAAGCATCCAGAGGTGAGAAATAGGTCACCTGCAAAGAATTGAGAACCTGAATGATAGATGTTTTCCTGAAGTAATGTGGAGACTTAGGAAGCAATGGAGCAATCGCGTCCAAATTCTGAAGGGAAGTTCTGTGTAGAGTTCTCTACTCACTCAACTTTCTGGCAAATAGGAAATGATGTCTTTAGGTATGAAAAGAGGTAAATTTTTTCTTCCTTTGCTCACCTTCTCAGGAACCTATAGAGGACGTTCTTTTTTTTTTTTTTTTTTTTAAAGATTTTATTTATTTATTTGACAGAGATCACAAGTAGGCAGAGAGGCAGGCAGAGAGAGAGAGAGGAGGAAGCAGGCTTCCCGCTGAGCAGAGACCCCGATGCGGGGCTCGATCCCAGGACCCTGGAACCATGACCTGAGCCAAAGGCAGAGGCTTTAACCCACTGAGCCACCCAGGCGCCCCTCTTTTTTTTTTTTTTAATAAGATTTTATTTATTTGTCAGAAAGTGAGCACAAGCAGGGGGAGCAGCAGGCAGAAGCAGAGGGAAAAGCAGCTTCCTTCCTGAGCAAGGAGCCAGATGTGGGACTCGATCCCAGAATCCTGGGATCATGACCCAAGCTAAAGGCAGACGCTTAACTGACTGAGCCTTCCAGGCACCCCCATTAGAAGACATTCTGAGCACAATGAAAAAGTATGCAGAGAAATGGAGCCCTGAGTCCCAGGAAAGCAGGCCCTGGGGGCTGTGCAGCCAGCCCAGGAAGCAAAAAACCTCCAGCAGAACCAGGGGACATGGTCCCCATCTAAATGGTGGGTGTGTCACACAGCTAAAGGACCGTGGAAAGGAACTAGGGAAGCTAGGCAGCAGGCTTTCTGAGGGCAGGGATACAGTATGCCTCATGTGCTCCTGGGTCCCCAGGGCCTGCCTGTTCCTGGCACAGGGTAGGGACCCAGTCAATACTGTTAAATGAGCGAGCGAGAGAATGCATGAAAGTGACTTAGTCCAGCTTCCCGCTTTTAGCCAGGCAAGCAAGCTGATCTGCTCCCCTTCCCATGCAGACACCTAGAAAGAGAGGATAAACATAATTAAAAATGCATAGCCAAATTATAAGAAAGCAAGGACAGTCTGAGGGACAAATAGGGCACTTAGAGATCTGGTGGCAGGGCTTTAACTTAGGCCCAGAGATGCCCCGTGACATGCTTGCGGTCACACAGCTGATGGTCACTGGGGAAGAGGGGGCAGGTTGTTGTCTCTTCCCCACCAGCGCCCTTTCCATTTTCTCCTGGAGCCTCTGCTTTTACTTGAGAACTAGCAGAACCAAGTGCAGGCGTGTGGTGACCTTAGACCTCCGTGTCCTGGCTGTGATAACTTCTCACACTGGGTAAGAGGCAGAAAGCTGCGGTACAGAATTCCCAGCCCCGGAAATTTCCCCTTTGCAACTAGCTGTCGTAATTAAAAAGGAAGCGGTTACTTGGGGCAAATGTTCCGTGTTGAGAAAACTGACTGGAGAACTCAGAAAATGTTTCCTAGAGAAGTGGTTCCAGATCATTTAGCGCAGGGGAGCTAGCTCTCTCCTGCGGGCATAGTGTTTCACACATGAGTAGGGACACAACTTGAGGCAAGCCAAAATATCTCTAATACTTAGCAAAAATAAAAGCACTCCCCCTTGATGCGGGGCTCCACAGCCCCTCTCCAACTCCCCCCCCCATCTCTCTGCTCAGGTTTATGCAAAAGTCCCCGAAAAGAGCTGTGTATACTGGGATTCAGCCCTTCTAGAACTTTCCTTGGAGCATCATCCCTTCCACCCCCATCAGGAATGCTCTTGCCAAGGTCGGAGTGGCCACTAATTCTTGTGATGTCGACTCAATCTCCCTCCTTCCTGAAACACCTCCTTCTCACGGCGTCCAGGACATCCCTTGCCCCCTCCCTTCCTCGTCCTCCTCAGTCTTGCTGGTGTCGTCTCCATCTTCCTGACCTCTGAGTGTCGGAGCGGCTCAGAACTCAGTGCTCAGAGCACTTGTCTAACAAGCCACAGTCTGTCTTAGGACATCTGCATTTGCTGTTCCTTCCGTTTGAAAGACGCATCCTTCATCTGTCAGAACCACTCACACTGCCGCTGCCTTCTGGTCTCTGCCCTGATGTCCCCTTATCATCCAGGCCCCCTCGGGCTGCTCCACGGAGGATAGGAGCCCTGCCAGCCCTGCCCTGGATTCCCTAGCCTTTCCCCTTGCTTTCTTTTTTCCTCCAGTTCTTCCCACCATCTGCCATATTAAAATCTACGTGTTCAGTAGTTGAGTGCCTGCCTCCCGTCTGGGATAGAAGCTCCGTGCAGACAGGGGCTCTGTCCATCCTATTTGCTGCTGTGTCTCCGGCACGTAGAAGGGCCCGTGGCACACAGAGGGTGCTCCGTATCTGCTGAATGGATGAATCCCATCTCTTGCTCCTGCTTCCTGCTGGGAACTTCTCAGTGAGGAACGGGAAAAGCAGAGCAGACATTCTGGAGGCATTTTTCTCAAGGTCATGAAGGGATTGGTGTCCCCAAAGATGCTTGTCTCCCCACCAGGAGGGGCTAGACCCAATGCAGCAGAATTCCCTGCTCTACAACCCACCTTTTATTATCTGACTTCAACTAATCCTGACTTAGGAGACATACTCCTTGACTTATGTGTTCTTGTCCCCATTTGGCTCATAAATAAATAAATACAAGCTCAACAAAGTTATGTAACTTACCATTATCATACAGCTAGCAGGCAGGAAAACTTGAGTTCAGTCCCGGGTGGGTCAGACTCCCAGATCTGGGTATTTACCTCCCTCTGAAGTCCATGCCCTAATGAAGGGCTATGTTCACTCCTTGATATTTGTAGTAAAAATAAAGCAGTACCTTAGGAAATAATATAAGAAGTGTATACACTATGATATTATCAAAATGGGAGTTGGTATCACACAGAAGTAAATTTATACAATTGATTAGTTTACAATTCCTTTTTTCAAAACTGATTTTTATTAATATTTAATTTCCCATAATACTGTAATAATAAGTAGTCACATAAAAAAAGCAAATAGAGGGGTTCCTGGGTGGCTCAGTGGATTAAAGCCTCTGCCTTCAGCTCAGGTCATGATCCCAGGGTCCTGGGATCAAGCCCCGCATCGTGCTCTCTGCTCGGCGGGGAGCCTGCTTCCTCCTTCTCTCTCTCTCTGCCTGCCTCTCTGCCCAGAGATCTCTGTGATCTCTGTCTGTGAAATAAATTTTTTTAAAAAAGCAAATAGAACAGACTTGTGTTATTTAAAAATAGCATTATATATATTAAACAAGTCTCAATAAATTTAAAAAGGTTGAAATCATAAAAAGCATTTTCTCGGGGTACCTGGGTGGCTCAGTCAGTTAACCATCTGCCTTCGGCTCAGGTCATGATCTCAGGGTCATGGGATCGAGTCCCACATTGGGCTCCCTGCTCAGCGGGGAGTCTGCTTCTCTCTCTCTCTCCTCCTCTCTCTTTTCCCTGCCCCGGCTTGTTCTTTCTCTCTCTCTCCCTCACTCAAATAAATAAATAAAATCTTAAAAAAAATAAATCTTCTCTTTCCAAAATTATAATGAGATACCACTTCATACCCATTAGAATGGTTATAAGAAAAACAAGAAAGAAAAAAAACCACAAAAAACCTACCGCAAGACAAGCATCGGTTAGGTGCAGAAACTGGAACCCACGTCCACTGCTGGTGGGAATGTCAAATGGTGCAGCCACTGTGGAAATCCAGTTTGGTGGCTGCTGAACACAGAGTTACCACAGGACCCAGCAAATCCACTCCTAAGTATGTAACCAAACTAATTGAAGACAGGTGTCCAAACAAAAAATGTGTACAGGAATGGCCAAGGCAGCTCTGCCCACAATAGCCAACAAGTAGAAACAACCCAATGTCCGTCAACTGAAGAATGGATGAACAAAAGGTGGCATGTCTATACACTGGAATATTATTTTTTTAAAGTTTTTATTTATTTATTTGACAGAGATCACAAGTAGGCAGAGAGGCAGGCAGAGAGAGGGGAGGAAGCAGGCTCCCCGCTGAGCAGAGCGTCCGATGCGGGGCTCGATCCCAGGACCCTGGGATCATGACCTGAGCTGAAGGCAGAGGCTTTAATCCACTGAGCCACCCAGGCGCCCCTAACACTGGAATATTATTCAGCCTGAAAAATGAAGTGTTGACACGGGCTACAAAAGGGATCAACCTAGAAAACACTGGTAAAACACTGTGGTAAGTGACTGAAGCCAGACACAGAAGATCACATAGCGTATGATTCATTCGTATGATAACGTTCAGAATAGAAAAATCCTGGAGACTGAAAGTAGACTCGTTGTTGCCAGGGCTGGGGAAGAGAGGGTCTGGGGAGTGACTGCTTAATGGGTGTGGAGTTTCCTCTTGGGGTGATGAAAATGTTCTGGAACTAGATAATGGTGATGGTTACACAATGTTGTGAATGTGCTAAATACCACTGAATTGTACACTTTAAAATGGTAAATTTTAGGGGTGCCTGGGTGGCTCAGTGGATTAAAGCCTCTGCCTTTGGTTCAGGTCATGATCCTGGGGTCCTGGGATCGAGCCCCACATTGGGCTCTCTGCTCAGCAGGGAGCCTGCTTCCCCCCTCTCTCTCTCTGCCTATTTGTGATCTCTGTCAAATAAATAAATAAAATCTTAAAAAATTAATAAATAAAATGGTAAATTTTAGGGGCACCTGGCTGACTCAGTGGAGTGTGTGACTCTTGATCTCAGGGTTGTGAGTTTGAAACAAACATTGGGTATTACTTAAAAACCAAAAAACATTTTTAAGATTGTATTTATTTATTGGAGAGAGATAGAGATAGAACATAAGTGAGTGTGGGAATGGGAGTGGGGCTGGGAGGTGGTGGGGAAGGAGGAGAGGGAGAAGCAGACTCCGCCCTGAGCAGGGAGCCTGATGGGGGGCTCCATCCCAGGCCCCTGGGATCATGACCTGAGCGAAGGCAGATGCTTAACCGACTGAGCCACACAGATGCCCCAAAAACAAAATGGTAAAATTCCTTAAAACGGTAAATTTTATGTTATGTATTACAATTTTTGTTACCATAGTTTTTAACAATAGCATTATATCATATTTAGTTTTGTCAGTGGTTCTGTAGTAAATTAAATGCTTTCCTCAGTAGAAGTCCACTTATAAATAAGTTGAAATATCTAATTTGCTAAAAACCTTGAAATTCTCATGATCCATGGAACAGCCAGTGGTTTCCCAGTGAGTTTTGAGTTTCTGCATCGAATCTACTTGTGAGGCCAGGAGCATGGCATCGAGGATCAATTCAACTTACCAAGAGGTAGGTGACCGGGTGGGAGCTCTCCCATAAGTTCTGGAAACTTCTTGGCTTGACTAGATTGGGAAGCCCAGGGCTCTCAGTGGCTGCCTTCCATCCCTGCTGCCACCTGGTGAGAAGCCTGGTGCAAATAGGGGCAGAGCAGGGGAAAGGGTCAACTTGTGGTTGGCTTCCCTGGTTAAAAAAGCATCAGCCGCGTTGTGCTTTTTTTGTGATGGGAATAATTTCATTCCTACAGAAATGGGGAAGCTCTCCTTTTCCTGTCCTGATTCAGATATAAGCCAATATATTAGCTCCTAGAATTTGTTGCCTTCTTCAAAATGTCAAGAGTTAGGGGTGCCTGGTTGGCTCAGGAGGTTGACCTCTGCCTTCGGCTCAGGTCCTGGTCTCAGGGTCCTGGGATCGAGCCCCATGTCGGGCTCTCTGCTCGGCGAGGAGTCTGCTTCCCCCTCTCTCTCTGCCTGCCTCTCTGCCTGCTTGTGATCTCTGTCTGTCAAATAAATAAATAAAATATTTTTTAAAAATTTGCAAAATGTCAAGAGTTAAATCTGGAGAAGGAAGCTGACACTCTGTGGTAGCCAAAAATATTGTCCAGGCTCCGTCTTCTGCTCAGATTGGTAGAGCAGTCGTTTGTAATTTTACTGAAGTCCAATTTTTCTCTCATGAATGGTGCTTTTGGTGTTCTATCTAAAAAGTCATCACCCAACCCCAGGTCATTTATGTTTGCTCCTGTGTTAAAATATTTTTGTATTTTACATTTAGATCTATAATCCATTTTGAATTAATTTTTGTGAAGGGTATAAGGTCTGTGTCTAGATGCTTTTTTTTTAAATATTTTTTTAAAGCAATGTCTATACCCCAAGTGGGGCTCGAACCTACAACCCCAAGATCAAGAGTCACATGCTTCACCAGAGCCAGCCAGGTGCCCCCTAGACTCCTCCCCCGCCCCCTTTTTCCTTGCATGTGGCTGTCCCGTTGTTCCAGCACCCTTTGTTGACAAGACTTCTTTCTTTCGCCATTGATTGCCTTTGCTCTTCTGCCAGAGATCAGCTGACTCTATTTGTAGATGTCTATTTCTGGCTCTCTGTTCTCTCCCATCGATCTCGTTGTCTTATTGCTCAGATGGGAATTTCAGTGGAATTATTGGACAATCTGTCTCAGCAGACAAAGGCAAAGCTGTTAGATTCTCAGCAAAGCATCAACTCGATTCACACAAGAGATGCTGGACAATCTCTATGGTTTTGCTTCATCATTTGCTGTCACTTGGGCCCAGATGACACCGAGTCCATCCAAAACGTCTGTTCAGGCAGATGTGGCTCTGGGTGGTATGAAAGGCAAGTAGCACAAAAATCCCTCTTTTAGAAAACAACTTGAGTAAAGTCATTTTTAAAGGATTCTGAAACTTGTCATGTTGTGAAAGTAAAAACATTTAAAAACAAGAGATGAAAAGAATAATGAAGCTTCAGATTCAAGAACGCCTTAGTGGGGGGGCACTTGGCTGGCTCAGTTGGTGGACAGGTGGGCTCGGGGCCGTGAGTTCAAGCCCCATGCTGCGTGAAGAGCTTACTAAAAAAAAAAAAAAGAAAGAAAAGTCTTAGTGAGGGTGAAGTTTAATTAGAAGAAATTTTACAAAATAAAAAATAGCTGACAAGGAAAATAATGAAACATGTTGATCATTTTTGACTTTTCTAAGCTTAAAATACTATTTAGAGTCAAAACAGTTTGTTTTGGATAAACATGTATTATTTAGCTAAAAATAAAACATATTCACTTAAAAATATTCAATTTGGGATGTCTGGGTGGCTCACTCAGTTAAGCCTCTACCTTTGACTCGGGTCATGATTCCGGGGTCCTGGGATGGAGTCCCACAAAAGGCTCCCTGCTCAGTGGGGAGCCTACTTCTCCCTCTGCCTGCTGCTCTCCTGCTTGTATACCCTCTCCCTCCCTCTCTCTCCCATAAATAAATAAATAAATAATATCTTTAAAAAAACCACCATAAGTGGTATGGTTTGATTTACTGTGCTCAACACTACTGAGCAAAACTTAAAGTTCTAGTTTCCTGAAGCAAATATTTCATGAGTTATTTATTTTTAGGAAGGAGCATTTCAGGAACAACCTATAGATAAGGATTAGGCCTCCATTCCTCTTTGTCCTTACAGTACTTTTTTATGGTGAAATAGAAACATGCCAAGAAATTGCCTCGAAAAGGCTCCTTTCCACATTTTCTTTTTATTTATTTATTTTTTCATTGAGCTCTATGTCCACTGTGGGGCTTGAACTCACAACCCTAGATCAAGAGTCACATGCTCTACCAACTGAGCCAGCCAGGTACCCCTCCACATTTTCTTTTGTAATAATAAGCTACATTCGGTAAATTGCAAAAGCCAATCATATTGTGGTTCTTTTAGATCTTGTTGTGTTCTAAGTGATTCCATAATTCACACCACAGAAATAAGAAGGAAAATCTTAAGTGAACTCTTCTTAATTGTCGAGGACATATAAAAATGAAACGATCATAGTGTTATACCCTGATTTGAATGAGGGCTGCGAGTCAACACATGGAACTCAGTTTTTTAATATTTTATTTTTATTATTTATTTGACAGAGATCACAAGTAGGCAGAGAGGCAGGCAGAGAGAGACGGGGACACAGGCTCCCCGCTGAGCACAGAGCCCGATGTGGGGCTCGATCCCAGGACCCTGAGATCACGACTCGAGCCAAAGGCTTAATCCACTGAGCCACCCAGGCGCCCCGGAACTCAGTTTTTAAATGCCCTTATGAATGGCTCAGTTAAAAAAAAATCTTTTTTAAAGTTTTATTTATTCAAGTAATCTACACCCAACATGGGGCTCGAACTCACAACCCTGAGATCAAGAGTGTCCTGCTCTTCTGACATGTCTCAGCTTTTTATAAGAACACATGGTAACAGTACCCATATGGTGCTCCAAACATCAGCAGTAAGAAAGACTTCCAGACTGTTCTTTGGTCTATGCAGCCTGCCAGCAGAGAGGAGAGAGGGCAGTGATGATGGCGTTCCCTCCACAGAGGGGTGCAGCAGGCGGACAGGATTGTGGGCACATTTCCCCCAGATGACAACACGAGCTTCTTGTTTTCAACTCGAATGGTCGTCTCTCACCCAGACTCGACAGACAGAGCTGCCTGGAGCACAGCTGACTAATCACTCTAAGAAAACAGTCATCCTGGAAGAAATAAATGGCTGATTCCATTCTTGGGCTGGGCAGGGACTGTGCAGGATGGCCCCGGAACATCCGAATGTTCCAGAAAGTTAGAAAGATTCCAAAGAACTATGGAATCCTGACAGTGGACCAGAAGAACTAGCTGCAAGGTGCTCCCATTGTCAAATATAGGACAGTGTGTCACAAAAAATGAAGAATGTAGAAGAATTCATGAATTGTTCATTGATAAAGGGAGGGGGAGGGCAAGCGCCTCGTTACAGTGGAACATTGACTGGTAAATGTGGAAATGATAGACGTGGAAAATCAGCATTTGGCAACCATCACAGTAATAATTCACTCGGGCAAGAATCAGCGATGGATGCTATCATGGGATACACGTGTGCTGGGAACAGGACGCTGACCCAGCCAAATGTCTTCCCACCAATTCTTCATTAATCACAAAGCGGGGGAAAAAAGTGCCTTTTACAGTGGGGACACCTGGCGAACACCACCTTAACCAAGTGATCCGAGTCGACATCACAAAAAAATGGGACAAATGGCCATCGCCTGTCTCTTAACGCGATGTGCTGAGTCTTCCTGCTGTGATGCAGCAGCCAAAGCCGATCATTCTACAGAGCAAATACATGGTCCGTAGTCTTCAAAATTGTCAATTTCTTAAAAGTTCAACAAAGGCTGAGAAACTGTTCTAGATGAGACCAAAGACATAACAACTAAACACAACGCATGGTCCTAGATCCTAGATTCATTCACCTTGGGAAAACAAAACAAAACAAAACTCTATAAAGTATAATGGACAATACTGGATAATAAAAATTAGATATGAACTGAATAGTATTACTAATATTAAATTTCCTGAATTTAAGGACTGAATTCTAGCTGTGTAAGAGAATGTCCTAGTTCTTAGGAAAAGCACACTGAAGAATTTACGAGCAAAGTGGCATGATATCTGGAACTTACTTTCAAATGGTTGAGAGAAAAAGGAATAATAGATATTATATTGTGAATCCAGGAAAGGACATAGGGGAGTTTGTTGTAATACTCTTGCAACTTCCTCATCCCAATTAAAGTCACCTACAAAATCCCCACATTTAACATCCTACTCAATTGTAAAAGATGAAAGACTTTCCTAGAAAATCAGGAACAAGACAAAGATGTCTGCTTTTACCTCTCCGATTCAACACAGGACTGGAGGTCCTCACCAATGTAGTTAGGCACAAAATAAAAGGAATACAGATTGAAGACGATCAAATAAAATGGTCTTTTTTTATAGAGACAACACGATCATAGGCATAGAAAATTCCTAGGATGGGGCACCTGGGTGGCTCAGTCATTAAGCATCTGCCTTTGGCTCAGGTTGTGATCCTGAGGTCCTGGGATTGAGGCCCGGGATCGCCTGCTTCTTCCTCTCCCTCTGCCCCTGCTTATGTTCCCTCTCTCACTGTGTCTCTCTCTCTCTCTGTCAAATAAATAAATAATCTTTAAGAAAAAAAGAAAGTTCCTAGGACTCTACAAAAATAGATATGAAAACTGGTAAGTGAATTTAAGAGGGTTAAAGGACAATATATACAAATCAAATGTATTTCTATACAGTAGCAACGAACAATTGAAAAAATTGCCAGCTGACAGACATCTGAGGACAGTCACAATTTTGAATCTCTATGATGGTATAGTTGGAGTCACTCATTGGGACAGCTAGATTTTTATTAATTTTTTAAAGATTTTTAAAAAAAGTAATCTCTACACCCAACATGGGACTCGAACTCATGACCTAAGATCAAGAGTCATGTGCCCTACCAACTGAATCAGCCAGGCGTCCCAAATATTCTGTATGTTTAAAGTTTTTATTTAAATTCTTATGTGTTGGGATGCCTGGGTGGCTCAGTTGGTTAAGCTGCTGCCTTCGGCTCAGGTCATGATGGTTCCAGGGTCCTGGGATTGAGTCCTGTGTCTGGCTCCTTGCTTGGCAGGGAGCCTGCTTCTCTTTCCGCCTCTGCCTGCTTATGCACGCTCTCTCTCTGATAAATAAATAAAATCTTTGAAAAAAAAATGTTTTTATGTGTTAGTTAACACTATATGTCCATGGGAATTACTTAGTGATTGTGAGTGAAATGAAAGATAATTCCAGGGGTGCCTGGGTGGCTCAGTGGGTTAAGCCTCTGCCTTCAGTTCAGGTCATGATCCCAGGGTCCTGGGATCGAGCCCCTCATTGGGCTCTCTGCTCAGCAGGGAGCCTGCTTCCCCCTCTCTCTCTGCCTGCCTTTCTGCCTACTTGTGATCTCTGCCTGTCAAATAAATAAATAAAATCTTTAAAAAAAAAAAGACAATTCCACGTAAATTGTTGAAAAGTTATATGTGTTGAGTGCAAGTAATAAATGCCTAAATTTGCAATAAAGAGGTAATGAACGAATGTCTTTTTTTTTTTTTTGAAAGAATTTATTTTATTAAAGAAAACTGATGTTGAATGAGGCAGAAGAAGGTGATCTCCCTGGGTGCCCCGTGAGAAAGCAAGCTGGCTGTGTCCTGCTTTGGGACCTGCTATGCCCAGAACCCTCTCTCCCAGCAGGCAGGCCTTCACCCCCCCACCCCCACCCCAGGGGACAGGCCAGCTGGGAGGCCTCTCTGCTGGGAGGTGGGCTGCCTGCTTGGAGAATATTCAAACCCTAGAATCTTGGAGGCAGGCAGGGCCTCAGATTCCATCATGTTCTACTCCCTCATTTGCAAAGTTTAAACTGGCTTCTACTTACCAGATAAATGCCTCTTTACTATATAAAATTTTGGATAATATTTTAAAATTAGAGAAACAGTATCACTTATTCCATGACCCAGACACAAACACTTTAAACATTAGGGCAGGACGCCTGGGTGGCTCAGTCGGTTAAATCTGCCTTCGGCTCAGGTCCTGATCCTGGGGTCCTGGGATGGAGCCCCTCATCGGGCTCCCTGCTCCGTGGGGAGTCAGCTTTTCCCTCTGCCCTTCCCCTCCTCTCGTGGCCAAGCTCGCTTTCTCTCTCTTGTAAAAATAAATATAATATCTTTTAAAAAAATTAGAGCACGTTCCCTTTGTTTTTTTTTAGTTCATTTATTTTTGAAATGCTATCCTTTTTTTTTTTTTAAGATTTTATTTATTTATTTGACAGAGATCACAAGTAGGCAGAGAGGCAGGCAGAGAGAGAGAGGGGAAGCAGGGTTCCCGCTGAGCAGAGAGCCCGACTCAGGGCTCCATCCCAGGACTCTGGATCACGACCTGAGCCAAAGGCAGAGGCCTCAACCCACTGGGCCACCCAGGAGCCCCTATCCTGACTTTTTTACATTAACCCTATACAATGATGATTTCCCCAAATCATTACGATTCTTTCATAAGCATTATTTCTAACGGGTGTGTGGCATGCCATGGTACATTTGCCTTAGAAACACCTAATAACAGTACAGTTTGCCTCTGCTGCCCAGGCCAGATACAAATCATATTTATGGCACAATATGGCGAATACACTAAAAACATTGAATTTTATTTTTAAAAATTTTATTCATTTACCTGTCAGCGAGAACACAAGCAGGGGGAGTGGCAGGCAGAGCAGGCAGAGGGAAAAGCAGGCTCCTCACTGAGCAGGGATCCCAATGCGGGGCTCCATCCTAGGACCTCCGGCTCACTACCCGAGTCAAAGGCAGACACCTAACCGGCTGAGCCACCCAGGTGTTCTTGAATTGTGTACTTTAAGTAGGTGAATTGCACAGTATGTGAATTATAGCTCAATAAAATCTTTTTCCCCAAAGATTTTATTTATTTGAGATAGAGCATGAGTGAGTGAGAGAGAGAGAGAGAGCATGTGGGGGTGGGGGGAGTAGGCTCTCCACCTCGTAGGGAGCCCAATACAGGGCCTGACCCCAGGACCCTGGCATCGTGACCTGAACAGAAAGCAGATGCTTAACCGACTGAACCACCCAGGCACCCCAGGTTAAACCTTTTTTAAAAATTAAGAAGAGGAGTAAGCAGGGGCACAGAACTACATGGGGGATTCATAAGAGTCTTACCTCTGCTTTTGTGTACGTTTCGAACTTTCTAGAATAAAAAGTTGGATACAGTATTTCCTAGAATTCTCAGAGGTGCTTATCCTGGTGTTCTCTGGCCCCCTGCAGTTCATGGACTCAGAGTAGGCTCTGTCCTCTAGATGGGGTGGGGCGGGGCTGTCCCCTTTGGCCATCTTTCTACTCCACTGACCGCTCTGCCCCACTCACGGGCTGCTGGACTGAACTCTGCCACTGCGCCAAAAGTGGGCTTCTGCCAGGGCTATGAACCCCTCCCCGCCCCCTTCTACCTGCCACCACCAGAGAGCAGCTGGGATCCTCTCCGTCTCAGCCCTTCCCACACTCTCCCATCGGGGATAGCTCAGGCATGGCTTCATACACCACCCAGGCCCCCTGGCTCTCTCGCTTCCTGATCCAGCTGCCCAGTCTGGCTTTTTCTACTGGCCCATCTTCCCACCTCACCGTGCTTTCTGGCTCTCTGTCCTGCCAGCCATCTTCTAGAAACTTCTGCCTAACCTCTAAGAAGTTCAGACTCTAAGTGACACTGAATTCCTTCCCACACGGTGCCTGAGCCCTGAGCAAATCCAGGGACCTCTGTATCTGGGCACTTGTGTCCAGTCCCTGGAGGTTTGCCAAGCCCTAAAAAGCCCTGGAGAGGTTCTGGAACTCAACAACATTTAGGAAGTGGGTCCAGCCAGTTAGGTGGTTTTGCCTGATGTCTCACACCTGTGTGGTCCCCGACTCAGCCCCCACCCAGAGCTGTAGACGGGGCTTTTGGTGTGAACTACGGAGAGTGGCATCAGGGAGAGAAGACTGGAGGAGCATCCGAAGTCAGGCTGGGACAAGCAGGGCTGGAGAGGGGGGAGGGCTCCACAGGACACACGACAGAAGCAGAATCGCCAGGACTTGGGGACCAGGTGGATTTAAGTAAGGGTTAAGGAGATTTCCAGGTTGGGGCACCAGGTGAAAGGTGAAAAGGGGTAGAAGGTAAAAGAAGAGTGAATGCAGGTGTGATTGCTGAAACGGAAGGCCTGCGGGGGGGGGGGGGGGGGGGGGGGGGGGGGGGGGGGGGTGATGGAGGCCCAGAGCTGGGGTGAGTTGGGGCGGGGAGAGGGTAACCCCTGCCCAGCCAGAGAACCCACGCCCAGAGGTGTCCTTCTGAGACAGGGTGACCACAGGGCCCAGTCCTGGTTTACACCCGCTGTCCTAGAGTCTGGTTTATGCTTACTGCTCTGCGGAGCCCCTTCTACACTCTCCAGAGTGTCCTCCTTTGGATCACCTGACGGGGTCACTCTACTCAAGAGGGCCTGCGGGGCAGGGAAAGACAAAGTGACTCAGGCTCCTTTCAGCCACTGGGTTCTTTCTACCTCCTCACCCTCCTGCCTCCCGCCTCCCATGCCTGCCTTGGACGCCTGTACTTCTCTTTGCTCTGCCTTCCTCTTGGCCACTTCCCCAGGGGAAAACTCATCCCCGCCCCCATAGACCATCTGGGTTACCCCAAGTCACAACTGTGGGCGCTGAAGGAAGAGCAAGGCCAGCTGCTCAGGTCGTTGGGGGGAAACGCGCTCAGCTGGGCTGGTTATGGAGTCAGCACGGGAGGGCCGGGGTTGGGGGGTGGGGTGGGGCTCCCGGTCACTTTCCTGCTTTGCTATCTTGGAGCAGAGCCGTTCTGCTCCTGGAGTTGCCCCTGCTGTCCTCTGCAAAAGTCGGAGAGGGAACAAATGACCTGAAATCTTTTCGCACGGCGAAGTTGTGTTATCTTTCCTGGTGCCACCGCTCACGGGGTTCAGGTCCCACGATGTGGGAGGTCAGTCCCCTGGAAGAGAGAGCTTGCATGCACGTGTGTGGGGCTCTCCCTGGCTCGGGAGGCTGAAGACTAGAGTCTGTGGAGCCCTTTAAGGACCCGCCTACGGGCTAAGGCCTGCTTCTCCGCGGCCCACAGGCCCTCGGCAGGCAGGCGTGCACCGGCCCCTGCTCACCTGCAGGAGACGCCGCAGACACACGGAGGGCCAAGGGGGTCCTCCCGCAGCGCCGCCCGGCCGAAGACCCCGCGGCTTCTGGGAAGGGCTTCCCACGAGGAGCTCCTGCGCGGGAGCCACGTGGGGTCGGAAGGAGGAGGCGCGGACAGCAGAAAAGGAAGAGCGGCTTAAGGGAATGGGAAAAAGGACCATGAGAGCGAGGCCTGAAGCACCAGTCCCCAGCTCGAACCTCGGTCGGCTCACGCGGAGAACCGGAGCAGTTGTGCGTGGCGTGCTGGGTGTGTGCTGGAGGCCCCCGGCCCATGGGACTCGGGAAAATCGGTTACAGGGCGCTGGGAGCTCGCAAGTGCCCTTTAGTGGGGGCTCAGGGGGCGAGTACCGGGGAAGGCAGTAGGTTTTGTAGTCAAACCGGGGTACAAGGCGAGCTGCCACTTGACCTCTCTGAGCCTCAGTCTGCTCATCAGTAAAATGGGGTTAACGAGGCGGCCTCGTCGTGTGAAGCTGGAGGTGATGGAGGCCAGGGAGGCCGAGAGCGCAGCTGCCCTATTCCGGGCAGGAGCTTCGGGAAGCGGAGCAGGACCGGGGCGGGGTGGGCGGCGGCACGAGGGGGAGAGGAGAGGCGCGGCTCCCGGAGAGGAAAGGGGGTCCAGACACACTCGGCGGGATAGAGGAGGCTGCCCCCCGCCCCGGAGATGCCGCCGCGAGTCTTCCTGTTCGTTCTGGGCGCCCGCCTGGGGTCCTCGGTCCTGACCTGTCACCTGGACGCCCGGGGAGGGGGGCTAGCGCGCCCCCTCCGGGCGGAGAGGCTGGTCTTGGCGGCGGGCGCGGGCCGGGGGGGTGGGGCGAGGGCCGGGGGGCGGGGGCAGCGCCCCGCGGGGAGGGCGGCCACGTGACTCCCGCAGCCCGGGCCGGGCCGCCAGGCGGGGAGCGCCGCGGCGGCCCCAGGAGGTGGCGGTGGGCGCGCGAGCCCGGGCCGCTCGGGACTGGCCGTCGGGGGTCCCGGGACGGCGGCCCCGGGGGCGCCCATGCCATGGAGAAGCTGGCGGCCGGGCTGGCCGGCCTGCGCTGGAGCATGGGCGCCTTCCCGCTCGACCTCATCGTCAGCCGCTGCCGCCTGCCCACGCTCGCCTGCCTCGGGCCAGGTACCGGGGCGCTGGGAAGGGCGGCCGGGGGTCCGCGGGGAAATCGGGGCCTCTCCGGACAGGTGCGGAGGGGGGGGGGCGTGAGGTTGTGGCCCCTGCCCTCCCGCTCCTGGCTCCGGTCCCGCGCAGCTCCCGGTGCGCCTTCCCTGGAGACCCGGGGCCTGAGAGCCGAGGGTCCGCCTCCTCCTGGGCCCTGCGCACGGACACCGGGACAGAAAACCGGGACAGGCACTGAGGCCGGGCCGGGACCGAGTTTTCTGGGCCAGATAAAACCCGAAGCGTGGCGGAGGCCCCGTGCCCGCCCCGTCGGTGCATCCCTTTCCCTGCTGCTCTCAGACCCCCCTCCCGGGCCGCGCCCCCTCTGTCCCTTTGTCTCCCGCCTCTCACCTCGCTCTTCCTGCATCCCTTGGGCCTCGGTCTCTGTCTTCCCACTGCCGCCGCCCCCAGCCCTGCTTGGCCTTTCTTGGGTCCCTTCTTGCACCTTCCTTTCGTGTCCTGGGGAGCTGTGTGCGGCCCCAGGCGGGCAGGCCACCTCCGGGAGAGACCCGAATGATTGGCCCTCCCGCCGGGCGTGCCCCTGGGTCCCCGGCCCTCCCCCACGTCTTGACCCACTTCCCAGAGGCCCGGGTGCTCCGCTGATGGGACTGTGCATGGGGGCCCGAAAGGGGACTCCTGGAGGCTGCATGGAATGAGGGGACTGTTTGGAGGAAGGGGAGCTGCTCGGCTGGAGGAGGGGCGGGAGCGGGGCTGGCAGCCAGGCCGGGGGTTTTGTGTGTGAGAAGAATAGGGGTTTGGCCCGCGTTGGCACACTCGCTTCCCTGAATGCTAATGGGGCCCGCGGCCACAGGCTCCTCTCCTCTCCATGGGGCCCGCAGCCCCTCCTCCGACCCGCGGCCGCGAGGAGTAGGCACTGTGAGCATCAGCGTGTTTCTTGGGCGCGCTCCGTGGCGGCGTCGGGGCCGGCCGTCGGACAGAGGTGCTCAGCAGCCCAAAGTCTTGTTCTCTGGGTTCGTCATCGCGTGATCCCGAGACCCTCCGTGTCAGCATCAAGGCTGTATGTGTCTGCCTGTGAATGGGCTAAGCAGGCCCTAGGTTCTGCCTGGCCACTTCCCACACATCCTCTTTGGCATCACTCCCTCCTGGGGGTCTTTTCTGAGCTCCCCAGTCTGGGCAGGCCTCTTTGGGACTCCCATGACCCCTCTGGCACCCTTGACTTGAGTCCTGTGCTCTGGTTGTCATAGTTTATTGTCCTAAGGCTGAGCTGCAGCCTCCTGGAAGGAAGACATCCTCCTGAGTAAAGATTACGGACTTACCCAATGGACGAGTGAATGGTCTGGGTGTCTGTGACCGTGGTGGCTATCACTCTGGTCACCATGAGTGTGACTATGTGAACAAAAATGTGTCTTGAAGTCTTAAAGGTCCTTGAATGCCTATGCATTTGGGAAAGTCCCCTTCGTGGGGCTGTGGGACTGAGTTGTGTCAGTGGGGTGACAAGCTCCCGTCACTGGGCCAGGTGGCTGTGCTGGCTCAACTGTTGGGGATCATGACCCATGGCTGCTGGTGTGTGCCCTGTGTGGCTGTGGCCCATGTCCCTGTGGAAGGGGGGTGGGGGCGGCTGGGGCTTAGGAGAGCTTTCTCTGCCCCAGGAGGGGAGGGGTTGGGGAGGAAGGTTCAGACACCCACCAACACAATGGGAGCCAGGCCCTCCCCCAAGGACCTGAACACATCCTCCGTTCCGCCCTCACCCCCCCAACGTCATGGAGACCTCTGACATCAGGATCAACCACTTCCCATTTGGTTGGGTGGCAGCAGTTTAGTAAGTTGTGTCTGAGAAGGCTGGGAAGGAGGCATCCCCCACCCCCGCTCTGCCCACCAGCTGCAGCCAGGAGACCGCTCCACGGGCCTCCTGGAAGCTGGGCCAGCCCCTCCGGCTCCCCTGGAAACCGTTGCTGGGATTGGAGCCTCCTGGGCCCAGGCCCCTCCCAACACCTCTGCCCCAGTGCAGCTCTCCCCAGAACTAGGTCCCCCCTCGAAGTACCCCCCTACCCCAACTTCATCACTGTGTTCCAGAGCCTGGGAGGGTGAAGGGCTGACAAAGGGAGAGCCAAGAAACAGCCTCTCTGAGAGGGGCTAGCAGGTATCCGAGACTCTCCTCTCTCTCCTTTGAGGTCCCCTGAATGTAGGAGGCTCCTGGGGCAGTGGGTGAAAAGGGGCTGCCCATGGGAGAGGCAGGAATCCATTCCTCTAAGCCCTGCTCTTCTTCTGACTCAAGTGATGTATGGCTCTGGGGCAGCCCTCAGCTGGGACCCACAGCAGACAGCCCTGTCTCAGCCCTGTCTGTGCTTCCAACAAGGCCCTCCTCACCTGGCTTGGGCACTGACTAGGGGGCTGAGAATCCTGCTGGTAGGCCCGTGGGCCAGCTCTGGTGTCTGCTGCTTTGTAAAGTTCCCACTCTGCCCCCAGCTAGTTTGCTGCTCCCCTCTGGGAGTGCCCAGACACCCTCACCCACTATCAGAGGTGGTCTGTGTTCTCAGTTCCTCACAGGTCTAAGTGCTCCTGGAGGGCAGGGCTGGCTCGTCTGCTGGGAGGGGCTCCTCCCACTTCCCCCCTCCCCAGGGCCCCATGCAGCACCGGACCTGGGGCAGCTGGTGAAGGACTCAGGACTATGGCTGGGTTGGTTGCTGGGGCCCTGGGAGACGGGGCATGACTCATAGCCCTGAGGCCACAGCTGGCAAACTGCCTGTCCCCTGAGCGTTGGCCTAGACAGGATCATGGGGAGCTGTTCCCACTCAGGGTCTTCAGGAAGACCGTCTCCTTACTCTCTCTGCCCGTCCTGATGGTGGCTTTACCTTTCTTTCCTCTTCATCCTTGTCTCCCAGGGGAGTATGCCGAGGGTGTCAGTGAGAGAGATATCCTGCTCATCCACTCCTGCCGCCAGTGGACAACTGTGACAGCCCATACTCTGGAGGAGGGCCACTACGTCATCGGACCCAAGATTGACATCCCCCTGCAGTACCCAGGTGTGCCCAGCCAGGGACAGATGACCTAGAGCCACTGGGGGGTGGAGGCTAGAGGGTAGGGGGGTGGGGCTTGGGAGAAGCTGTTGGTGATCACCCTTTGCTTGGAGTCACAGGGCAGAGCGAGGGCCTGGCTGGAACGGGGCAGTTAGGGTCCAGTGGTTTTTATACTGTTCTGGGGAGTCCTGATTTTCTTGTTGCAAACCTTTGAGTCACATTTTATTTGAAAATAGATTTTAAATGACTGATTAAAAGAATACCCACACTCTCAAATTGCTACGAATCAAATCTTAACCCTAGTGAGTGATGTGGGGTGTGTACCGCGAGCCGCCTCATTAAGCCTCTTTTCTACAGACTCTCGGAGAGAACATGGCCAGGATCTTCTCAGTAACATGTAACCAAAGTGCTTCAGAAACGAAGGGATGCCTGGGCTGATTATCTGCTGCCTCTGGCCACTGTAATCCTGATCTTCCCAATTTTTGTGTTAAATTCATTGCTTTCATTGATTGACTTTATAAACGTTAAAATTTTAGGCTTTTAAATAAGATTATGCTCATGAACTACTTTTGTCTTTTATATGTATGATATTGATATCTTCCAGCAGATTTTGTTTGAAAAAAGGATTCTGCTGGAAAACAGGGTTTAAGAGGGAAGTGACTTACCTAGGGTCACCTGGCTAGTGGGCAGCAGAGTATGGGCTAGAACCCAGGGAGATTCACTCCTGGGCTCGTGCTTACTTGCACCATCCTGGCAATGCAGGGTCATCGTCACCTGGGTGGGAAGGATGGGAATCTGGCCCCCTCCCAGCGACACCCCTGTGGGAGCCCACGATCCTACAGATCCTGTGTGTTAAATCCATGGCTGCCTTCCAGACACTGAGCTGAGCATTTCCTCATTTTATCCTCACGGCCACCCTGTGAGAAAGTCTTATTCCATTTTAAACTCACATGAGGCTCCAGGAGCTTGCCCCCCACCCCCAGCCCTTCCTGGGTCTCCTCTGAACCAGGGAGATAGGACTAAGACAAAGGCTTCTGCTCTTTACAACAACCCTGAGAAGTTGGTAACCCTCAGAGCCCTCACATCCCATTTAAAAGATGAGAAAACTCTCTCAAGTGTCTTTCTGACCTGGGCCCTTTCTGTCTTTTTGTCTTTCTGTCCTGAGCCCTTGAGAAGGCCTGCTTAGAAGCTAGAAACTTCCCAGGCTAGGGATCTATCTGGTGTTTGTCTAGGAAGAGGTCCCTGGTCGTCTTCTTGAGAGAAAAAACAAAAATTGGAAAAAGCCCTCACTATCAGAAGAGTGATTTTACTGTCCTATTTCATTTGTGTGATTAAAAATCCGGGAAACCAAGGCATAGCCTCCTAGGGAAGAGGCTTCTAGTGTGGGAGGCTTCTAGCCCTTCCCCTATGTCTTTTGGTGCTTCTGAGTGCATGTGGACAGTGTGGTCATGGGGTGACAGCTGGCCTGTAGGAGAGGCACAACTCCATCAGCATCTTTCCAGTGGGTGGCTCAGTGGGGGAGGGGAGGCCAGGCCCCTTAGGATCAGGCGGAATAATGAGGAAGCTGAGTGCATAGCCCAGTTCCTCCTAATGAATTAATAATGGGCTGGGCTGGGGCAGTGGCTGCGGACCTGGGAGGGGCTGGATGGGGGTGGCAGGGAGGGCGGGCAGCCCAGCATGGAGGGAGTCAGGGGGAGCCTGGCTGCTCTGAGGTAACCCCCACTTTGAAGCTGGGTGGCTCTGGCCAGCACTCTGGGAGCTAAGCCGTATGCTTCCATTTCACAGATGGGAAAACTGAAGCCTACAGAGATTAAATTGTTTGCCTAAGGTCACACAGCTGGTTGGTGCCAGGGATGGGATACAACCAGGTCTGTCCGCCCCAAGTGTGTGCATTTACCCATCATTCTTGAGGGAATGGCTGCCAGGCTCGGGTGCTGGGCGGTTGGGGACATGAGCAGGGCTGCTTTGGGCTGGATGGGATGCTGAGCAGCAGCATGCATGTGTTCTAGGAGGGGAGGGCAGGGAGCAGGGGCAGGCTTGTGGGGTGGGGTTAGGGGGGCAAGTCCCTGGGGCTGCGGGGGCCTGCAGGGGGTGGGGCGGGGAGTCTCAGGCAGGGGCAGGCTGGAGAGGAAGCTGCAGGGGGAGTAAAGGCTTCCAGGGGCTAGCGCCTGAGTCCCGGGAGGGCTCCCTTCCTTCCTTCCTCCTGCAGTAATGACCGGTGCCCGGCCCAGGCTGTGGTGGAGGGTGGGGGGTGCTGGCTACCATGGTTACATCGATCCACCAGCCACATCCTCCCCTGGCTGCAGCCCTGACTTGGCTCCAGCTCTCGCCACAGGGGGCAGTGGGCATTTGGCCCTGCATGGCTGCTTGGGGTGGGGGGGCTTGTGTGTGTGTGTGTGATGGAGTCCCAGTGAGGGAGGGGCAGCACTCCCTCAACTCCCACCACCTGACCCCTGACCTTCTTTGCCAGGCCGGTCCCCACGGCACCCCTGCTGCCCTCAAGGGCTGTGGCACATCTTAGGAGGGTCTCAGCATGGTTAGGGCAGGACTCCCTTCCCAGCTTTCTCCTGGGCACTCGCCCTTCTCTTTCTCCGCTCTCCCTTCTTTCCTGCTTCTAGATGCTCATGGACTCCATCCTTGGCCCACTGTGCTTCCTACTCAGCACTGGGGAGGCCGGGTGGGGGGTCCTCAGTCTGGGATTCCGGCTGGGTTTTGGGGAATCCAGGATCCCCCACACTGTATACAGAATGGTGTTTGTGTTCGTGCCAGGAATACAGCTGTGGGCATTTTTCTGCGAAGAGGGTTCCCAGGGGGTTAAGATCTCTGCTCTTCCTCTTCGAGCCGTCTTCCCTCCTCCCGTGGGCTGGTGACCTTCAGTCTGCACTTCTCACCAGGAGTCCCCAAGCCCTGCCCTGGGATGCTCACCGCATCCCCCAGCACCCCTGGAGGGCCTCCCTTGGTCCCAGGACTGGCTCCGCCCCACCACGTGTCACTTCCGGGTTCCCGGTTTCAGTTAGCAGCTCTGCCAACTCCATTTTTTTTTTTCTTTCTCTTTCTTATAGTTTCAAGTTGTGACTTAAATTTCAGTTTACATACAGTGTAATATTCATTTCAGGCGTAGTATTTAGGGATTCATCGCTTACATACAACCCCTGGTGCTCAGGACAAGTGTCCTCCTTAATCCCTGTCACCTGTCTGGCCCATTCCCTGCCCACCTCCCTCTAGCAACCCTCCGTTTGTTGTCTGGCATTAAGAGTCTGTTTTGCCAGCTCCATTTGTGCTGGGGCTGGCGGCCCGAGTCCTTTCCTCCCCTGCCTACTCCTCATCCACCACCAGTCTTCCTTCTGCATACCTCTTGGTCTGCTCAATTCCACTCTTCCCCCAGCTGCTGTCCCGGCCCCCCGTAGCACGGACACTGGCTGGTTTATGTGACCGGCTGCCCCACTTTATTTACAGAGCTCAACTTGGATCTTGGCATTTCCTTGCTCAAAACACTATAATTGCTTTCATTTCTTTTTCTTCCTACCTTTTCTCTCTTTCCTTCCTTCTTTTTGTTCCTTCCCTTCCTTTTGGAGGCTCAGATGACCCTTTATCGAAATACTTTCCTTTCTGGTTCTGAATTAGCGGGGCACTCTCCTGCACCCCTGTTGAGGCCATCTATGATGTCACAAAGGTGGCAACCGTCAACGTTGCCGCCTACAGACTGGGCAGATCCCTGGATCTCTTAAATGGTTCCAGAGAGTTCTCTGGCTAAAGACGTGTGCCGCTTCTGTGAGGCAATGTTGACAGCTCCTCAAAAGTGATGTTTCCACTGTGATTCTGGTCTTTCTGCTTCCGTCTCTTCACGGTTCATTGAGGACTTTGATGATCAGAGCAGAGGGACGAGTTCAATCTGGGCCTTTCTGTCCTGAGTGGTCAGTGTCTTCCTCACCACTGGCCTGGGCGAAGTCCTCACTCACCTTGTGTGGAGACAGAACCAGGGGGCCCCTCTTGGGGGCCCAGCACACGTGGCCCCAACTTCCCCACCCTTCAGGTATAAAACTTTGATCTCATTGGGGTTGAACTTAGGTGAAAAGCCAAAAAGCCAAGAGCTCATTTTTTTCCTGAGTGGAATCCTTCCGCCTTAATCTGGCATTCAGAGCTTTTCATCACGTGGTGCTACGTCCTCTGCTGTCTTCCCCTTAAGTCCAGGCCACAGGGACTCCCTGCACTGGGCAGCAGTCTGGGAAGAGCTGGTTCATGCCAGCTCTTCCGTGTACATGGTCTGTTCCATAAAACTTCTCATTCCCAAGCTCCTCTCGGGCTGCCAGGCAGGTCGCCTCTAAGTCCGTGGTCCTCTGGCTCTCTAGTTCCAGGTCCCTGCTCGCCAGCCCTGGGTGTTCGCCATCACACCCACTCTGTCACATTCCCTAGGCTTGAACCCTCTGTCGGGTCTAGCCCAATGCCTGGCACACAGGGTGCTCCATAGCTGTTTGGAGAACAAATACGTGCTTGGACCGTGATGGCAGCAACCCCCAGGAAGACTGTGGAAGCTAAAGAGCCACCTCGTCTCCCCTTGGCCTGTTGTCCCGTCACCTGAGATTCCCCTCTGTCTGTGGGAGGTCTGAGAAGAGGTCATCCGTCCAGATGTCCGGGAGTTTCACAGCCTGTCTTTGTGCTCATGTAGGTGGGCATGTAACACGTGTGTGGCCAGTGAGGTGCGACCGTTTACACGAGGGTGTCCGCTTCATGGATTAGCCTCCTCCTTTGAAAGTCTGTCTACTGGGGGCCTCCGCTGAGCGAGCCAAAGCCGCCCTGGACTTCAGGCTTGGAAGGCCTCCTCTGCGGGAGGGGATTTTGCTGGGCTCAAGTCAGAGACCTCTGGGACAGTGAGGCTGGATGTTGGACCAGGGCAGGGTCTGGGACCAGAGCTGGGGCCTGAGCAGTGGTTCTGGGGCCTCCAAGGCCTACGGCTGAGCCCCTGGTCTGCCCAGTGCAGCGGTGTGCGTGCATCGGCAACCCAAGGTCAACGTACTGGATGCCAGATCGAGACAGGGCCCCAAATCACCTGCTCCAGCACTCTCGGATAAGGGCTCAGAGAAGGGAAGGGACTCGTCTAGGGTCAGAGCAAGTCCGAGTGGAGCTGGGACAAAGCTAGAAGCCAGCGTCTCCAGTGCCACAGTGATGCTGGGCTAGAGGCCAGCTCTTTGTGCAAGTGCTCGGCTGCCTCTCTGCATTTGGATTTCTCTGGGCGGGCAGCTGCTGACCTCCTCACCCACCCGCAAGCCGTCCCTGGGGTGCTAGATGCTAAGTCTGCGCTCGAGTTCGCCCTTGAGCCAGCCGACCAGCATCTCCCACCTCCCGCTAGTGCAAAGCTGCCTTCCTGCCTGCTGGAGTTCTAGTGGGACTGGCTGAGATGAGCATGGCAGGAAGGGACTAGCAGGCAGGCCTGCCCTAGCAGCCTGTGTTCTCCTTTGCAGGGAAGTTCAAGCTCCTGGAGCAGGCCCGGGATGTGCGGGAGCCAGTGAGGTACTTCAGCAGCGTGGAGGAGGTGGCCAGCGTCTTCCCTGACCGCATCTTTGTGATGGAAGCCATCACCTTCAGTGTCAAGGTCAGTCCTTGCCACACCAGGCAGGGTGCCCCGATACTGGTTGGAGGGTTGCCCGTAGGCGGAAGGTGTCAGTGCGGCTCCTGGCAGCTCCTCGACGGCATTTGGCATGATGGGACTGTATCAGAAGAGCTAGGTGAAATACCCACTGGCCTGCAGAACTTTCTGGAAAGGGGGTGAAGCAGGAGTAAGTGTGTGTGGAGCGTCATGCCCTGACTTGGAGGCCTTCAGGGCAGCCTGTCCTAGCATCCACTGGTGTAGGGGTAGTGGTTGTTGGGGGGTGAGGGGGACACAGTACTAACAATCCCCCGCTTGTGTACAGGTCACCCTTTACTGTTTACCAACCCTTATCCGTCAACTCATTTCTCTTCACAGTAGCCTTGTTGAGTGGATGGAGCATTATTACTGCCCAAATTGTAAAGATAACGATAATACAAGTCCTCATTTATTGGATATTTTCCCAGTATGTCACTTTACATACAGCAGTCCTTTCAAGTGAGAGTTACTCCAGGAGGCAGTGAAGGCCCCAGAGGTAGCTCATTCAAGGCTGCACAGCGGCTCTGGGGCCTCGCCAGGAGGGAAGGCGCGTCCCCGACCCCCTAGTCCAGCGGTCTTGATCAGGTTTCAGCCCGGAGAACGCTCGCTCGCTCCGCAAAGGGCGGCTTTCCCTGGGGCTCTGGCTAAGGCCTCACCACGTCTCTGCGCTCTGCAGGTGGTGTCGGGCGAATTCAGCGAGGACAGCGAGGTGTACAACTTCACGCTGCACGCGGGCGACGAGCTCACCCTCATGGGCCAGGCGGAGATCCTGTGCGCCAAGACCACCAAGGAGCGCTCGCGCTTCACCACGCTGCTGCGCAAGCTGGGCCGGGCCGGGGCGCTGGCCGGGGTGGGCGGCGGCGGCAGCGGCCCCGGGGCTGCGGGGGCCACGGGCAGCAGCACCAGGGCCATCAAGGGCAAGATGCCCTGCCTCATCTGCATGAACCACCGCACCAACGAGAGCCTGAGCCTGCCCTTCCAGTGCCAGGGCCGCTTCAGCACGCGCAGCCCGCTGGAGCTGCAGATGCAGGAGGGCGAGCACACGGTGCGCGCCATCATCGAGCGCGTGCGGCTCCCGGTGAACGTGCTGGTGCCCAGCCGGCCGCCGCGCAACCCCTACGACCTGCACCCGGTGCGGGAGGGCCACTGCTACAAGCTGGTCAGCATCATCTCCAAGACCGTGGTGCTGGGGCTGGCGCTGCGCCGCGAGGGCCCGGCACCGCTGCACTTCCTGCTGCTCACCGACACGCCGCGCTTCGCGCTGCCGCAGGGCCTGTTGGCCGGGGACCCGCGCGTAGAGCGCCTGGTGCGCGACAGCGCCTCCTACTGCCGCGAGCGCTTCGACCCCGACGAGTACTCCACGGCCGTGCGCGAGGCCCCCGCTGAACTTGCCGATGACTGTGCCAGCCCGCGACGCGCGCGCCTCTGCCTGCCCGCGCCCCCGCGCGCCCCCGCCCTCGCGCGCACCCCCGGCCCGCCCGGAGACGGAGACCAGGAGTACGTGAGCCCGGACTGGGCCAGCGCCCCGGATCACGCCGCGCCGCCTGCGGAGATCCCCTACGAGGAGCTGTGGACGCACCAGGCGGCCGAGGGCCTCGCGGAGGGCCGGGCCCGGCCGCCCCCCGGGCCAGACCTTATCTCCTTCGCAGCCCCCGGGCCGTCCCGCCTGGAGCCTGAGGCACCGCCGCCTCCCGTTCCCCCCAAGTCCGAGGCGGTGAGTGGCCGTGATGTAGGCGGGAAGGGTGGGAGGCAAGGAGCCGAGCTGGGGGCTCGCTCTCCTCGGGGGACGGAGGTGGCCAGCCAGAGGCAAGTTCTCCTGAGCCCCCAGGCTCCAGCCCCTGGAGTGTGTGACGCGATGGGGGGTGGGCAGGAGAAGGGGAGAAGAACAAGGGGAAAGACATAGGAGCATATTTGTAGTAAAGGACGCTAGAGACTGTGGCACTGGGAATTCTGGAGACAAAGATGCTAGTAGGTCTCTAGCTTGGAAGAATTTGGGATGGGCCCTGAAGGTCCCACAGAACAGGAGTCCTTTAAGTTGTCCAGTGAAAAGAAGGTCCCATGATGGAATAAATCTAGAAATATGTAGTGATGATTCCTAGCTCACCCCCTACTCACTTTGGAGCCACAGAACTTTGGTTTATTAAAGGCTCTGAGAAGTCCTGCACCAAGGAAACCTGTTTATGCCTAATGCAGAATTTCCCAACCATACTTGTCCACAGAAATGGACTATAGCTATTAACAGCCCTGAGAGTCCACTTTGAGTATTCGACCTATAAAGAAGGGGTACAGATGGCAGATACTTGTCCTTCCCTTTCTTCTCCCTGTCAATACCACTTTCCTTTTCCTTAAGGGACTAAGTTGACTTATCTGTTTTGATTTACTTCTGTATTCTCTTACATTCACGATGGATTTCCAAGGCCGTGGGAGATGGTGTATGTGGACTCTCTCAGAGTGACACAGGCTGGAGAGGCTACAAGGGGTGGGGTGGGTGAGTAGTTGGAGGTAAGGCAAAGGCAGTCTCGTGGCAAAGTGTCAGGCCCAGACACCCTCCTTGCCCAGCTGCTTGGGAAAGGAAGGATTAGGAGAGTCCACTGCTTGGGACAGGGCATGGAGTCATGGCCTTCTGCTTGCAGGTGAAGGAGGAGTGTCGCCTGCTCAATGCCCCCCCTGTGCCTCCCCGGGGCGGCAATGGCAGTGGCCGGCTCTCGGGCAGCCCCCCGGTGCCCCCGCGGTTCCCCAAGCTGCAGCCTGTCCACTCACCTAGCTCCAGCCTCTCCTACTACTCATCTGGCCTCCAGGATGGGTGAGCCCCTGCCTTTTCTTGGTGCTGGGTCCTCCTGAGGGGGACTAAGGAGGGGAAGGGCCAGGAGAGGGGAGCCAGGGCCAAGGGAGGAAGAGTTTAGGCCTGCCGTTCAGAGCGGATGGGCCACTGCTTTGCTTTCCACTTTCCTGCTTCAGCTTGTTCCTGACGAGTGGATGGGAACCCTGCTCAGGTTCCCTCCAGCCTGGGATTGGCCACAGGGACTGCTCCTTGCTCTATTAAAGTGTTTATGTAATTCAGTTTAGTTTAATTTTCCCTGGGGTGGGAGAGGGCGGGTCTCGGGCCTTGGGGGCTGGGGCGTGAGCAGGCATTCCTGAGATCCGAGTGGCAGTCTCTGGCCCAGCAGAGCGGTTTGCTGTGTCCTAGGAGCCTGTGGCGTTTCCCTCTTGCACTGGCTCACCTTTCCGCGTGTGTCTCACTCTCTGCCCACAGGACAGGTTCCCGCAGTGGCAGCGGCTCTCCGTCCCCGGACGCCTACTCCCTTTATTGCTACCCGTGCACCTGGGGAGACTGCAAGGCGGGCGAGTCCTCCAGCCGCCCACCCCCGGGACCCCTGCCCTCGACCACGCAGCCCAGCCAGGCCGCCCGGGCCCTTGCAGAGCCTCTCAGCAGTCGAGCCACCTCCCTCCTGGGGGCTGACACCCCCGTTCAGGCGTACCACAGCTGCCCGCCTCTGCTCAAGGCCTCTCACCCCCAGAAACGCTTCGCTCCGTTCGGAGCTCTCAACCCCTTTTCGGGGCCTGTCTACTCCTCAGGCCCTTCAGCGGCCTCCTCTTCTGGGCCCACCACCAACTCGGGTCCCCTGGCTACCTCCAGCCCTGCCTTTTCTCCAGGCCCAGGCGCCCCAGGCCAGGCTTATTCAGCTGCTCCCCCTTCGTGCCCCACCTCATCATCCTCTTCCTCTGAGTGGCAGGAGCCAGCCCTGGAGCCCTTTGATCCCTTTGAGCTGTGCCAGGGCAGTTCTCCAGAGCCCGAGCTGTTGCGCTGTCAGGAGCCCAGAGCGGTGGGGGCTCCCTGCCTTTCGCCACTTGGACCCCCCAAGGCCTTTGAACCAGAAGGTTTGGTGCTACGGCAGGTCCCCACCCCGCTGTCACCGGTGGGCCTGCAGGGGCCTGAGGCAGGTGGAGCACGGCTCCTTCTGACCCAGGGGCGCCTGGAAGGGCCTCCTGCCAGTCCCCGGGAGGGGGCTGCAGGCTGGGGAGGCCGGGATGTCTCCTCCTGGCAGCCCCCCGCTGACCTGTCTGCGCTCTCCCTGGAAGAAGTCTCTCGAAGTCTGCGTTTCATCGGTCTCTCAGAGGATGTGGTGAGCTTCTTTGCCCGAGAACGCATTGATGGCAGCATCTTTGTGCAGCTCAGCGAGGACATCCTGGCCGATGACTTCCGTCTCACGAAGCTGCAGGTCAAGAAGATCATGCAGTTCATCAAAGGCTGGCGGCCCAAGATCTGAGGTTCCCAGCTCGCGGCTGCACAGCTGGGATGCTGGTGTGGAGGCCCCGGGGGTTAGCCACGGGTCCGAGGGGGGACAGTGGGCCCAGAGCAGGTCCTCCTCCAAGGAGAATCTGTGCCAAGACTGAGGCAGCCAGGCAGCCCCTCTGAGTGAATCCAGGGGAGACACACTTGGAAATGGGGACGTCTGGCCTTTGTGCTGAGAGGCACCGGTGTGCACCTGGGCCCCGGGGACACATTGCTGGGATTCCCACGGTGGTGGGGTGGAGTGTCAAAAGCTGGCCAGCATGGTGACCTGACATCCTCCCCCGTCCTTGTGGAGAGTGTCAGACGTCTTGCACTTCTCAAGCCTGTAGGTTCAGGTTAGAGACGGGGGCAGACGGGCCATCATTTAAGCACAAATTCCCCAAGTGCCCCTCCACCCCGTGCTCTGTGGGCTTTTGGCCTTGGCCACCCCAGAGTCTGGGGGCCCTTCCTGTATCTCTGGGATGCCCTTCCTTTCCCCTCATAGGAACTCGGGCCCTGGCCCCAAGCGCAGGTGTGTCAAGGCGCAGGTGTGTCAAGCCTGTGCCGCTGTGCCTCAAGGCTCTGGCTCAGGGTGCTGGTTGGCGGGGGAGGACTCGGGAAGAGCACAGCTCTGCCCTTGGCCCGCTCACCTAGCTAGGGAGGCCGATGTTCCAGACGCCTCTAGCACCTGCGCTGCTGCCTTCCATCCTTCGGTTTGGGTCCGGTCTGAGGTTCTCACTCCGTGGAGAAGGGGGTAGATTGAGGTCAGCTGCTCCTGGATTGTAGCGGCAAGTGGCCTCCAAGCACTCCCACTTCGTGTGGCTCCTGCCCCCTCACTGGACTCCAGCAAGCACCTGGTGTCCTTCTTTGGTCTGTCACTGGCACAGGTGGGATGGTTGGGAAAGAGAAACCGTGGTTTGGGAAAACTGGCTTTCTCCCTGCTCCTGGAGCCCAGGTCTCCTGTGCTTGTGCCTATGCCTGTCAGGTCTCTGGGGCCTGGATCTGGGCATGGCAATCTGCTGGCACCGGAAGCAGGCTGGCTGCTGTGTCCAACCGTCCGTCCCCCCCAGCCCCCCACTCTCCTGGTCCCCTTCCCCCCACCCCTGGGGTTGCACTAACTCTCCTCATGGCACTAGCGGCAGGCCCCAGCCGGACCAGCCTTCTCTTCTGCCTTACCTAGCCTACCTACCTAGATATTTATTTCCTCCATTTTCCTCTGAAGCATAGTGAGGCCACGCTGGTGCTCGCGCCCCGAGCAGTCGCCTCCGCTCCGGGGCAAGGGGAGTCCGGAAGTAGAGCGCTCACGCTGATGCTGAAGCATCGGGCTTCCTTGCCGATCACTCTGGGAATCCTCAAGGACTCGTGAAATAAATGCTAGAGCACTGAACAGGAGTCGGGGGACAACTCTGGGTGTCGACGCTCTTCCTCTGGAGGGCCCTGGGGACCGGCAGGTACAAGGCATGGGCCTCGAGGCAGGGGAGGACTTTGGAGTGGGGTGTGCACGTGGCCCACTCCTGGGTTCCCTTCTGAAAGCCCCTCCTCGGCCCCTCCCCTACAAGAACCTTTCATTTCCCACCGGTGTTTCAACCGAATTCCTAGTGCTGCTGAGTGGAAAGCGCCATATCCTCAGCCAGGGCCCAAGTTTAAGCTCCTGCACTGACCAAACGCCTGCCTGATGCCCTTCCAGGGCCCCCATTTAGAATCCAGTTAATGGCTCCATGGAGAGCATCCATTCCCTATTTCCTACTGGTCATCTGAAAATCCCAGCACACAGGTGACCGGATTTAGGGTCTGGCTTCGCAGCACCCGTGAGTGGTCCGTGGAACTGGCTTGAAACTCTGTCCACGGGTCCCAGCAGAGCTGGCGCCAGGGGTCGGCAAGGGACTGGCATGTGGAGCAGAGGCGGGAGCAGTGGGTCACGGGTGCCGGGACTTTGGTTCCGCACACGTGCAGTGTGGGCCCCTCTGCCGGACTGGGCAGGAGCCCCGAGGCTGCTTACACACACTGAGGGCTGCTGCTGCAGGCACAGGAGCGGAGGGACTCCCTGGCCCAGAGGGACTGGGAAGGCAGAGCGCTGGTGGGTTGGCTCAGCACTCCTTGAACCGCTCACCATGTGGTCTCTGGTGATCCATCCATCCTTCCGCGCTCTGGGCCAGCCAAGACGATCCGAGCAGGATCTACTGGCCGGGAAAATAGTCTATCCTCTGCTTCACTCCAGTGTTAACATCCCGAGAGCACGTGAGTCCCACTACGAAAAGCACCGGGTGCCATGGTGCTACGAGGCATTACAGTTCGGGGAAGGGGGTCTCTTACAACCTGGCCTCCGAGCCTGTGGCACTTCACCTGCTCTGTTCAGTCAGGCCTGTCTCCCACGGCGAGCAGAAGCCTGCTGGAGCGGGTCTATACGGCCAGGTTCCGAAGGCTTTAGTGCGTTAAGTCCCCCTTTATCATCATAGTCTCTCTCTCAAGGTGTTGCCTAGAACTCTCCCAACACATTCACACCCCAAAAGCCCAGGGCTTTATTCTAGATCCTTGGAGGGAGGGGTTAAACCCAGAAGGACAAAGACCGAAGAAAAAGAAACAGGGAGGCAGAGAGGCTGTTTAGAGTCGGTTTTTATTGTTATCACGTACATGGCTGGATACAGAACTGCTCGGGCCACCCCTGGCCACTCCCAGCCCTGGTGGAGCCGGCAGCAAGATGGCTCTGGAGACACCAGCCCTCGGGGTGGCTCACGGGCTCCTCCTGGCATGAAGTGCAAACATTCACAGCCAGACTTCACTGGGAGGGAGACTCTCCTAGCTGAAGGCACTTTAATCAGGGCGCACACCCAGTGCCAGAGCTCGCCTGCCTTCTGGTTATGCCGATACAGCCAGACGCCGCTCTGCCGGCAGCTGGGTGAGGGGGCCGGGAGCAGGGGTGAGGGCTTGCTCATTGATAGAACTTCTTGTTAGGGCTGTTAGCGTGGTCCATGAGCAGCTGGCACGGGGTGAACTGTTTTCCGTAGGCGGCCTCATACCTCCTGAGCCGGTCCACTATCTTCCGAGCACCATACAGATCTACGAAGCGGAAGGGCCCTAAAAGGAAAAACAGGACCTGCTGCAGGAGACAGGACGAGCTCTAGGACAGGACAAGCTGCCTGCCCGAACTGCAAGACCAACCTCCGAGACACGGGGGAAAGCCGAGCCCGAAGACCGCGCCGATGTCTCCTTCTGTGGGTGTGGCCAGGATCCCTTCCTGCAGGCACATGATCGCCTCGTTCACAAATCTGGTCACCAGGCGGTACTGGATGTCTTCGTCGGAGGAGCTGCCAACAGGGAGAGACACAAAGGTAGATGAAGCGTCCCGAGGAGGGACGCAGGAGCTGCAGCTGCAGAAGCAAACGGCCGCGGGTGCTGCTGGCGCTCCGAGGGCCAGCCAGTTCGCAGCTCGCGACGGTGCAGACGAGCCTGCGGGAGGCCAGCTCTGCTCCTGGAAAAGGTGGCTCAGAGCTCCTAGGCCTCAGTAACCAGAGGCTGGCACCTAGGCCACGGCTGGGTAGAGCAGACCACCTCCTGCCGCCAGCAGCTGTCAGTTATGAATGACAGAGGGTCTGGTGGGGCGAGCGGGCCCAGATGCCAGGTTTTCTAGTTGCCCTCCAGACCGTCAGAGGGAAGGCTGGAGCAGGGGTCTTTCTGAGGCTCAGCTGTAGTCCTGACCCTGATGCCAAGCAGAAAACGAGATGGCATGTGGAAGGGCAAAAGGATTCTGGTCAGTTAAGGGGATTAGCACAGGAAATCTGGAAGAGGGCTGAGCAGCTCTGGGCTGAAGAGAAACAGGTTTCCGCACTATTAGCTACTGAAGTTAACTCACACTTCAGACTTCGGGGGCACCTTCAGACTTGCTAAAATGCCATCCATGTCAGAATTCACATTCTTGTTCTTCACATCCTCCTGGTAGATGTAAAAGCCCTTCCCAGACTTGCGACCTAAAAGAAGTCAAAGAGGGGAGAATGACCGAAACTCAGAGCCCGGGCCTGCGGAGTCTCTTCTCTCCTAGTCTGACGTACGGCTCCAGCCTCTCAACTATATGCCTGAATGTATCTGTCTAGCTAACCCTAGAAATTTCGCATTTGTCCGCAAAGCTGGCAAAGGAAAACTGATCTTGTGTTTCTTGGGGCTTGCAAGTCTGTGTATGTGGGTGGGAAAGGGCACTTGGGTGAGCTTTCCTTCCAGCCATTATGCAACACCAGGGCCTAGTAGATGCCCCGGTCCTAGGGTTGCTTCTGCTGCTCCTTTGCCGAGACAGAAGGCCACCTCTGGCAGGCCTCAACCATGTTCTCTGCGCTCAGAGGAGTCACCTCCTCTGCACAGGTGGCCAGACAGCACGGTAAAGCCTGGGGGCCGAGTCTGCTCCCGCAGGATTGCAGGTGTGTGAGGCCTCAGGCCAAGGTTGTCGTGCAATCATTTAAAAAACTCCCCCTGATGTGGGATATGTGTTTAAGAAAGACTCTCACCCACGGGCCTTCTGTAACTGAGTCTCAGGAAACTCTGCTCTCAGGGTGTTAGTTTTCTCTGAGGCTACTCACCCAGGAAGCCCCTGGACACCATCTGCTTCAGCAGTTCTGCGCTCCCACCTCCAAATCGCTCCCCGAAGGCTTTGCCCAGATCTTCTGACACATGTTTTGCTACATCCACACCCACTTCATCGACCAGTGTGGCAGCACCCACAGGAAAGCCAAAGCTTGTGGTGAGGGAATCCAGCTTCTTAGGCTCAACTCCTTCCTGAGTGGGAGGTAAGCAGGGACCTAAGAGGAGGCAGGCATTCCAGACCCTCCCGCAAGGGCTCCCCACGCTGGCCCTCTGACACAGGGCCGGTCCGACACCCACTTCTCTCCGGGGTGCCACCTGCCCGGGTCCAGGACTAGGGCCGTCCCACTCAGGGAAAGCAAAGGAGGTTTGGGAGCCACCGGGGGGAAAGTCCAGGCCTTCCCTAACCCACAGCACTTTAAGGTCTGAACAACTTCATTCACAGGTGAACACACTATTCATTTTCTTCTTGTCTGCAATTCGGACCCTCAGTAGTGATGAGATTCCATGGCAGATGGGGCCAGGTTACCCCACAGCTGGGAGCAGAGATCCCCCCCCCGACCCGGAGCAGTGTGGCGGGGCCCTCCCGAAGCCTGTGCCTGAGAAGGCGCCCCCCCGAGGGGTGTGTGTGGAAGCTGCTCCGGGACCAACCAGACCAAGCAAACCTGACTGTTCCGGGTGGTTCCCGCCTCTAAGGGAGGCAGACACTATGCAGAAGAGCACTGTCAGGAGTGAAGGAGTGAAGTTTAGTCCTAGGGGAGCAGCGAGGGGAGTGAGGGAGCAGAGCTCAAATTCTGCCCATTGCAGGGCAGCAAAGGCTGTGATTTTCCACCACGGTGTGGAAGGATCGGGCACAAAGGGCCTTCTCGGAGAAGAGCCTGGACTTAAATGTATTAGAAGGAAGCCTGTTCCTCATCTTAACAGTACCAGTTTGGAGGACTGGTTTAAGAAGTGGAAGATGCCTCCGACATTCCGAGAGCAGCACTGACCTGTAGGATTCTGAGGACTTCAGACATCATGGGTGCGAGACACCTGGTGGTGTAGAAGCCAGGCCCATCCTGCCAAGGGAGAGAACGTGAGCTCGCTGGCCCCTCCACTGTAGGTACGATGCAAGGCCAAAAGCAGGTTCTCTTCCCCACGGTCCTCTCAGATACAAGGCGATTTATATTCCCAAACAGAATCGTCATAATTACATGGCAGGGGAAGCCACAGCCAAGGCAGCATGGCTTGAATCAAAGAGCACAGCACAGGGTTTCACGGCCACCTGCAGGGCCTGGAAGGGCTGGGAGAACCTGCCACATCCCAGCCCCTCCCCCTCTCAGACACTGACTCAGCAGCCCAGTCCGCACCGCACACAACCAAGGGGAAATCCTACTAAAAGGTGACCTATTTGCTCCAGAATAGTCCTAAACAAGCCTGAAGGTATAAGGAATCTTAACAGATCTGCCGCTCTGCTATCACAACTCCTTACTTTAACCACAATGATGACCTTCCCCTGCTTGAGCCCAACAGCTACGGCCGAAGCGGTCGTGTCCTTAGAGGTCTTGTCGGTAGTGATGATCTCTAGCAGCTGCATCTTGTCCACAGGAGAGAAGTAGTGCATGCCGATCACCTGCACGGGGAGCGCAAAGCCACCGGGTCTCAGACCTCGAGGAGGGAAGCGGACAGCATTCCTTGTTTTGGTAGGAAAGCAAGGGAGGTCATCTGAGTAGTTTGGCTTTGTGGTTCTTTCATAAAAAGCTCAGTATTCTCAGAGGGCTCACTGGAATCTTCCAACTGTTTCTAGGGCAACATCCTACCAACAATTAGTGCCAAAATCACAGCTAACGACCCAGTTAGACTCATCAGGGAAGAATGAATGAAGGTTCCACTCCCATTACTGACACTGATGGTTTAGAGGGCCCACTGTTTTTGAGATGGGAAGGCAGAGGTAGGCAGAGGAATCCATTAATTGGCTGGACTGTCAGAGATGTATCCGCATTTTACACACATGGGTCTCACTACCAGGATACTGGGTTTAAATAACAACTTTCAGGGATGCCTGGCTCGGTTGAACATCCAACTCCTGATTTTGGCTCAGGTCATGGTCTCAGGGTCATGAGATCAAACCCTGTGTTGGGGTCTGTGCTCAACGGAGAGTCTGGGATTCTCTCTCTTCTTCTGTCCCTCTCCCCAATTCCCACACTCTCTCTTTTTCAAATAAATTAATCTTAAAATCATCAACATTCAAATGCACCCGAAGATTCATTAAACCAATGATTCTCAAAGTGAAGTAATGGGACCAGCAACATTAGCATTGCCTGGGAAATTTTAGAACTACAAATTCTCCGGTCCACCCCAGACCCAGATCTACTGAATGAAAAGCTAGGGGCAGGGCCCAGTACTGTGTTTAAGAACCCTTCCAGGTAATTCTGATATATGCTGAATTTCAGAACCTTCTCAAGTTAACAACTAGACAGTCCTCCCAACTGAACTGCTGTGGGAGAGAATGATTTAATCATAAAACTGATAGTTTTTGCTCTTCCTTCCCTTGTGTTAGCTGTAAGATACAACTAATGATAACTACCATTTACTGACTGCTGGCTCCCCACTGTTCTTTAATACCTTTGCCATTTATCCCTTACATTTAATCCATCACTCTGTGAACTAGTCAGTCTTATCTAGATGAGGGGAAAAGAGTCATCAGGAGGTTAAGACTGGGAGCTCAGGGTCCCTTAGTGAATGGCAATGGGAGTCCATCGCAGCTGGCCCATTCCAAAGCCTGCCTACTCTCCATTACATAATGCACAGGTCACTTAAATGTTCCATGAACTTACCAAACCTAAAGTTGCTTCTAAACCCTAAACTGTTCCTTAACTTGTGTCCAAACTATTTAAAAAGACAGGACCTGATTCAGACTCAGTACTTCTGAGCAAAAGGAATTAGCCTTTACGATGTATACTTAGACACAGTAAAATGCAGAGAACTTAAAATGTTCATTTCGATGACTCTGACAACTGTACATACACTCATGGAATCACTACCCCAAGTTTCTGTAGCACTCAAGAAAGCTGTGCCAAAGGTGACCAACTTGTCCTGGATAAGCAGATGGCTGGTCACCCTCCCTGTACCCCTGTCACCTTAATTTTATGTAACACAGGGGAAGCAGGTGATGGAAGCTATCCAAGGTCCCTGGAGGCCAGGACTACCAAGCATGATGCTTTTTCCGCTCCACTGGGAAAATGGGAAGTTAGCATCAAAGATTCTCTGTCACGGACTTAAATGCTGCCGTGGTACTCTGACTGAGGTGACACGGCCAGACTGTCTGCCTTTACAGTGTTCTTGTGTCTTTCCTCAGGATCACTCTTCTCCCTGTGACCTTTTCCTGCCATCCCTGAACCTGCCTGTTAGGCCCCGCATCGCTTCCAATCCGAGGTGTGCTAGGAAACAAGCTTACCCCGCGTTCGTGAGCTATTAGAATAGGAACAGACTTTTGTGTTTTCAATACAAAGCACCCGTCTGAACAATTTGGCTGCTTACAAGTCTTCTGTGTTTCCTTCCTACTTCTGGCTGGTTCTGCTTCGCTGAGGCTAACTGCTATCCTCCAGGGAGGTGAGGTGTCTGATTTCTCTTCGAGTGATTTCACTTTCCCTGGGTGACTGGTAGACAGCAGAAGCCCAAAGACACATTTCCAGGCATCATTCCAAACACTCACTGAAAGTGCTACCCCGGTGGAAGTTCTAAGTGAACCTACAGGTGGACACACCTCGCCACCCCGCCTGATCTTCCATTCTTGGATGTGGAATCGGAACCAAGCCTGTCCTAGATCGTCGCCAGCGTCTGCTCTGTAGCTGAAGTGATACTTTGGAGTATCCCCTCTTATTTTAAGGGCCTATCTTTATTTTGCGGTCATGGTGTTAGCTGCTCTGTGCCCAGTTTTGGGGAAAACATCATCACCCCTCCACCCCACAATCCACGCCAGGCCCTGCTCATGCTCTAAGCCTTTCTCAGGGAGTCCATGCAGGAAAAGATTTCAGGGTCTTCCCTCTGCTCAGAATTTACCTTCTCAGGTCTTTTGCTGACAGCAGCTATTTCATTGATTGGGAGAGCGGATGTGTTACTGGCAAAGACACAGTGGTCTGGAATCACCTGCAGGGGAAAAGCATTGAAGAATGTGTCCCCGTAGGCCTGGGAGAAGACTGGAGCCCGGAGCAGAGCTAATACGGGAAAACTGGGCCGGGCCCGCGCCCCCCACAACCATTCAGACAGTAGATGCTATCTGGTTGACATTTACAACCGCCCAGCGCTTCTGTGATGGGAAGGGTGTTGGCCTTGTTCTTTCCCATTCAGCCGCGCTCTAGCTCTGGCTCAGTGTCCGAACCTGGTGACTGCATCTCCGCAGTTCAGTAAATAAGACCTCAGATAAATACTGAAAAGATAACCTTGAGTCAACTCTCCTTCATTTCAAGATTTAGCATGCATATCAGTCCCTCTTCTTGTTTGGATCTGCTCTCCAATCTGAAAGCTGACAATCCCCTTACCCTTTACCTTTATAAGAACCAGCATGCGTGACCAGCTCATTTTATACCGGGCGCTATTAGAAAACTGCACCACTGTTATTAGTCTATGGCACATGAATCCTATTAACTGGTCTATCATCCTGGAGAACGGTCTCTAATGTAGAACATCTCAGCATTCTGTTCACGATCCCAAACTGCTCATGTTTTTATTCAGCTGCGTGCGCAAAGAACACGGGAAGGCACACCTGTCAGATCTGTGCATACTGGGACAGGCAAAATCCTAACATGGGAGATGGGGTCAAGGTTCAATACATGCAACACCCTGAAAAGCTGAGTGTAAAGTGACAGCAATTATAATGGGGACAAAGGTAGAATACCGCATTAAGATTTTTTTAAAAAGAACACCAGGAAAAACCTAGAGAGGCTTATGCTGGACAAAACCTGGCTCCGGGGGCGCCTGGGTGGCTCAGTGGGTTAAGCCTCTGCCTTCAGCTCAGGTCCCAGAGTCCTGGGATCAAGCTCCGCATCAGGCTCTCTGCTCAGCGGGGAGCCTGCTCTCCCCCCATCCCTTCTGCCTGCCTCTCTGCCTACTTGTGATCTCTGTCAAATAAATAAATAAAATCTTTAAAAACAACAAAAAAAAAACAAACAAAAAAAAACCTGGCTCGGCAGTCAGCTTGTATAAAGGCCCCAGGATTTTAGCTCGTCAGAAGTGTGAACTGAGAGCACAGGACGACTGCAAGGAAGTCAGGAACCTCAAGTGGCAGGTCTGTGCGGTGGGGCATCTCACGCCAGTGAGGACACCGTGAAGAGCAGGCCAATGTCTCCAAAGGCAGCTGGATAGTCGACTCCAGTTCCTCCCCTCCTGATTCACGTGGGGCTTTCCTGCCATCCAGACGCAGAGCCTAGTTCTGCCCTCCTGAATCTCGTGACTTGCCTTTACCAATGGAAAGCAGGAGTGACACTCTGAGCTCCAGACCTTAAGAAGCCCTGATTTTTTGTCGTCCTGGAAGCCAGAGGTCAACACTGTAGCGTTTGCTCAGAGTCTGCCCTTCTCTTGATCTGATCTCTCCTTCTCTTTCCCCTGATCACTAGTTTTCCAGCTGCTAGAACTAACACACTCTTCTCCATGCCGAGAGTCCCAAACCCAGATTTTCCAAACGCAAAGACCATCAGCTCGTCAGCTGGTCAATGGTCTTCTCACCACGCTGCCGGTGTCTGCTTTTGCTTCTCGCCAGGATCTACCTGCCTCGGGCTCGGCAGTGCCCTCAAAGCCCCGGGACCACCACCTACCTCTCTGTGCTGCAATGCCACTTGGCACAGATGGGATACGAATCCACGCGGCTCTTCTGAACGTTCCCCCCAGCTGAATCTACATTACCCTCTGTCAAAAGATTTCTCAGGGCATGGATTCCGAAGCAGAAGCTGTCCCAAGCACAGTTGCTCGTCGGTAGTGTCTCCGCAGGCTGAGCGCTTGGCAGAGCAGGGCCCGCGCTCACACAGAGGCCTCTGTAAGAGTCCGGCCACTACTCAGGACACGGGGAGAGCTGCCGAGCCAGTGGCATTTCGCGTGTACCGTCTAGCAGCCCACATTCTGTTTAACTGTAGGCTGCTGCCCCAGGCCCCGGTTCTACCTCGTACTCATTCCAATCATTTGTTCTCCTCCGGGCTCGCTCTTTACACCACCCCTGACAGGCACCTGTTTGCACGCAGCATGCAGAGCCCTCGCAATCAAGACCAAGGCACCATTTCCACAAAGGAAGCATTTGAAACCTGCCTGGGGAGAGAATTTCTCCCCTACATCCTGTGCCGGCTAGACCTGCAGAAGTTTAGTTACGGCTTGTAGCTGACCCTGAATGTCAAGACAGCTGGCTACACTCCAAGAGGTCATCTGTACGTCCAGTGGCCCAACTCCCACAGAACGCTAACGAGCCTCGCGCTTCTTGATTTTCTTACCTCAGGACTCAGATTTGACCTTTGTAACCTATGTGCTGTGCATGGATTCACAGAAAAACTGAAAGGTCTGGACATGAACAGCCCTATAAAAAGAACCACGAGTTTCCTTTTAAAAAACCTGTCTCTGTGTCCTCCACTGCTAGGCTACGATTCAAGTACACCAGGCCTCTTACTTACCGCTTCCACTTCCTTTAGCACTCGGTGCTTAAGATTAAGATCCTCAAAAACAGCTTCAATCACCATGTCAGCCTTTTCAAAACCCTGGTAATCGAGCTGCCCAGTCAAGTTGCTGAAAATGGAGTCCCTTTCAAACGATGTTAGAACTTTCTTCTTCACTTTATCATTTAATCTAGAAAAAACACAGTCCGAGTCAGAAGGGAAGAACAGGAGACTTAACATCTGTGGAGCATCCGCGGGCCGCACAGACACTGTGCTGTGTTTTCCATCAGCTCTGCGAGGCAGTTCTGTTGCTCTGCTCCGAGGGAGAAGAGCTGCTCTAACAGGCTCAGAGGGACATGTGGTCAAAGGGCGGGGTACCAGGCCAAAGGCAGGTTGGCCCCAAACCCATGTTCTTTCTCCAGTGAGAGACTTCTACATGTGAAACTTACCTAAACTCTATCACTCATCAAGCATTGAAATTTGCCAAGAGGAGTAATCACAAATACTGGAATGGCAAGACAGAGAAGCAGCTCTGGTCCACTCCCTACCTATAACAGAGGAAACACCCAACACGTGTCCTAGACCACAGGGACGTGCACCTCATTACACACCATCCTGTTACCCTGTAACTGTAATGTTCTGGAAAAGAGAGTGAGCACTGTTTCTTATATTCTTAATCTACCTCCCAGTCGGCTCATATTAAGTAGCATATTACATTGATTACATAAAATATTGACTCAAGGTTTCTTCCTGCCCATAGGGAGATAATAAAAAGGATTCCTGCTACTCAGACGTTTAGCGGATTACTTTTCAGTGCCAAGAAAAACAGGCTCTCGTTATAATCTGACCACACTTTCAGAATGATTGACCTAGAATTTTCCTCTGAATGAAGAATGGAGCTAAATCCCATTCACTAATTTCCTTAGCCAAAAGAAAAATTAAAGCCACAAGGTAAGTTCAAAGTACTCAAAGTCTTAAAAGTCCAATCTCTTGGTTTCTGACAACGATGTCAGGAGTTAGCAAACCCAATGCTCGTCGGAGTTCAGAACACTATTAGTCGCTCTAAGGCCTAAAGAGACTGTTATCAAGAAGAGGATAGGAAACATGTAGGCCACAAGTCAGCAGTGTGGTGGGGGCAGTCGCCCTAGCCTGAGGCTTCTGAGGCACAAGGGGAAAGCTGGGGCACCTAAATTCAAAAGAGACAGGGGGTGGAACCCATTCTAGAGCAGCAATTTCCCATTTTGGTGACCATATGAGATGATGTTTGGAGGTGCTTATAGGCTAGTCTCAGGGCAATGCTGTGAGCGAGCACAGGCCCATTTTTTTTTTCTTTTGGTCACGAATCTTTTACTCAATTCCATGCTATCTTACAATAATCTGCCAAAATGATTAAACCTGCCACATCTTGTGTAGCATTACAGTAGCAACATTAAGAGCCTCTCTGCAGAAAAGAGGTCAAAATGGGCTGAAGCTACATAACCCATTTGAGAAACAACAACAAAAAAGCTCACAAAAGGTGCCTTAAAAAGCCTCTGCCTTCGGCTTGTGTCTGGATCTCAGCTACTGGGATTGAGCCCTGCACTGGGCTCTCTGCTCAGTGGGCGGTCTGCTTCTCCCTCTGCCCCACCCCACCCCTGCTTGTGTTCTCTCTCTCTCTCAAATAAGTAAATAAATCTAAAACAAACAAAAAACAAAACAAAAAACCCTCAATCAACTGGAAGTCACACGTAGGACAGTCCACATGTAATGTCCACTACACTGAAGCACAGACCTGAGCTGAAACCAGTTTCTAGTCTGGCTAAGTGGCTGCTCAGTTTCTCCCCCTCTGCAAAACAGGCAGCGTGTGGGAGGAGGGAAGGGGAAGGCGGGGAGGAGGGAGAGTAATATTCAGTTTTTATTAATTCAGAGGTAAGATGGAGACACAGTCCGTAAAGCCTCAGACATGGTGGAACCAAATCTGTTTCCTCCTTCTCTATAGTATCGCCAGCCAAGAAACAGAAGGTTCAAGAGTTTTGACCCCAGCCCCACCTTCAACGTGCAGTTACGGCACATTTCTTCACATCCTCGTCTTCCCCAACGTTGTGCTGTTTCAGTTCCATAACAGTATGGCAGTGAGATGGGAACCATCAAAACTCACAAACATGAGAATTTCTAGTCTTGATACCAAAACATAAAATAAATGGCATTTAAAAATATCTGATGGTTTTCTCTTCCACAGACATTACAGATTCCAATGATGTTAATGGTTTCTAATATGTGCAATAAAATGAAGGTGAAGGAACTAGTGTCTCTAAAAATCAAAGGAAAGAGCTTAACTATGGAGCATCCAGTACTCACCATGTTCAGGAAAAAGGGATATGTAATGGCAAAAAACAAACAGCATTCTGCTAACAGAGGAAGACAGCGGGCTTACCCTTTGAACACCTGTTGCTGTCCTCGGCCCAGCCCAGCTAGTGTAGCATCTTTAAGAATGGTCCTCAGGCCCTTATCCACAGAGACTTGGGCAATGCCGGCTCCCATCAGCCCTGCGCCAAGAATGGCTAGGTGCCTGGAAGGAAAGCACGAGTGACTTTTGGTAAACTAATCATTTCAGTAAAAGTGGGAGATCGCCCAAGTTACTCAATAAACCAATGAAAGTGGGCTTAATAATAAGGTATTTTCTTTTGGTCATGAATCTTTTTTTTTAAATTTTTTAAAAAATTTATTTATTTGTCAGAGAGAGAGAGAGCACAGGCAGACAGAGTGGCAGGCAGAGGCAGAGGGAGAAGCAGGCTCCCCGCCGAGCAAGGAGCCCGATGTGGGACTTGATCCCAGGATGCTGGGATCATGTGGTCATGAATCTTTTACTCAACTCCTTGCTATAATTTTTATCTGTAAAAATCTATACCTATCTATAGATTTTATCTATTAAAGAAATTTAAGATTTTTATCTATAAATAAGGTTTTTAAAATCATTTATAATCTATAAAAAATTTAAATAATTTTTATTTTTAAAAATTGACTTTCAGGGGTCTGGGTGGCTCAGTGGGTTGAGCCTCTGCCTTCGGCTCGGGTCATGATCCCAGGGTCCTGGGATTGGGATTGAGCCCCACATCGGGCTCTCGGCTTGGCGGGGAGCCTGCTTCCCCCTCTTTCTCTGCCTGCCTCTCTGCCTACTGTGATCTCTGTCAAATAAACAAATAAAATCTTAAAAGAAAAATTGACTTTCAAATTTACTTATTTAAGTTTTTTTAGAGAGGGAAAGCAAGAGAGAGTATGCAAGCACTTGAACAGTGTGGGGGCGGGGGAATCTCAGCCAGGCTCCACGTCTAGTGCAGAGTCCAATACCTGGATAAATAAAATCTTAAAAAATCTTAAAAAAAAAAGAAAAGAAAAGAGCAAACAGGTAAGGAATTTAAATGATTATCGAAGGTGAGGGAAAGAGCCTAGAGACAGAAGTGGAGGAAGCAGAGGCATTACTGGCAGTGGGGAAAGCAGGAGAAAGGATACCTTTTCTTCATTTCATTAAGGTGGTGGGTTTTTTTGTTTTTGTTTTAAGTAATCTGTACACCTAACATGGAGCTCAAGCTCTACCCTGAGATCAAGAGTCACGTGCTCTTCCTACTGAGCCAGCCAGACACACCAGTTCCTCAAGTTTCCTTAGTAAATCTTCCGTTCAACCTATCCTGCCTTGGGTACCCTATAGTTAATTCATCGCCTTTTTCCTCAACTTATTTCCCAAGTGAGGTCAACTCTTAGATCACCCTTATCTGTAAATGCTTACTTAAGGATATCTCATTCAAGCTTGGAAGTGTTCTGTTACAGTTTTCTTCTGTATTATGGCTGTTTTTGGAGGGGGGGAGGAGAATTTTCACAAGCTTAAGTACTTTGTCCTCATTTTCTTATTTCTTATATGAGACTCATGTGGATGTTGCCTGTCTTTTTTATGTATTTGGTATAATAACACCCTACCCAAATGGCATTATATGCTAGCTGCCTATGACAGGAAGAGGTATATACAGACAGGAGTAGGAGTCTGGAGTGGCTCATTAGGTTCTATATTTAAGAGGCCTCTCTTCAGCTGCAGAGGTAGTCTCTTTAATTGACGCCATATTTTCATAGGTGGAGGGACGGGGGTAAAGGGGTAGGCTGGCGGAGAGGTAGAAGTTGGTGCGTGTTTTACAGTTTTGTAATTTTGCAGGATCCAGTATTCTTCTCTCTTGCTTCCTTTTCTTTCTTTCTTTTTTTTTTTTTTAAAGATTTTATTTATTTAACAGAGATCACAAGTAGGTAGAGAGGCCTTGCTGAGCAGAGAACCCGATGCGGGGCTTGATCCTAGGACCCTGGGATCATGACCTGAGCCGAGGGCAGAGGCTTTAACCCACTGAGCCACCCAGGCGCCCCCTCTTGCTTCCTTTTCTTTCCTGTTGTAATAAAGTTTCCCTCTTACATAATTAGAAGTTGGCAGCGTATTTGTCTTCTATTTGTGCCGCGCACGGGGAAAGGGTGGCTGTGCTGTCCTTGTTTATGTCTGATTATTATGTCTGATTATGCTGAAGAGCTTTTGGGCAGCACAGCACTGAAAGGCTTGCTGCAAAGAATGACATGAAACAGGCAAGTAGAATCTTAAGTGTTTAGGTTGTAAGCTAGAAGGACCAGCCTTTAAAAGTCAGAATGAGGCTTTTATTTTTTTTAGGGAGGAAGAAGTATGAGTCCCCAGAGGTGGTATCTCAAGTCACAGGGAGACACAAGATCATTAAACAGTGCATAGTGTGTGTGTCCGGTGTGGGAACGGGGGCTGTAAGCCAGATTTCTAGGGGACATCAGTAGCAGACAAGAAAGCCTCTGTAGGAGCCATCAGACAGGCCTGGAGAAAACTCAGCACAGGCAGAACTTTGAAAGCCAATGAGTTCTTAGTAGGAAAAGGGATCTAAGGTGCTCAGGAGAGAAGAGGTACATGGAGGCAAGACGGAAGGTATGAATTTAGCTCTGTAGTGAAACCTACAAGAGCTCCCTAGGTGGAGTTTAACTTACTTTGCTTCCTTCTGTGGTGCTCCAAATTTATTCTTCTTACACAGGACCTGACCATGATAAAGTCCTATCAAGGCCTTTGATTCTTTGGTCATTGCAAGCTCTCCAAATTTCTGAAAAGTAAAGGAGAACAAGAAAAGGTAGAACTTCAGAGCCTCAGTGATGGGGGTTCCTTTGGTCAGGTGTCCCTACAGAGCAGAGGTAACACACGTGGAGCCCTGGATGTTCCGGGGGCCCTGGGTGTCTTCTCACCGGCAGTACGTTTGCACTACTGCTTTGGAAAGGGTCCGGACACATCTGAGCTCTTGGATACTCTGCATCAGAGATGGCGGTTAACCAACCTTCTTCGTGGAACTAGAGTGTCAGGGCCAAAATGGACCCTTCACAGTCCTCTGAACCAACTCTCATTTTGAAGATTGGGAAGAGGAAGCCCACAGAAATTAAGTCATCACGCCACCTGAAGTGGCAGAAAAGGAACTCCCACCAGGGGGTAGGGCTCCCAACTCTGGATCTCTTTCACTAAAGCAGGCTGCCTGCACACCTGCCACTTTGAAAACTACCCTAACGCTTCCAGAGGGCATTTCTTAAGAACCCGAGACTTAGAGTCTGGGTTTGACAGGATTTGAATCCTGGCTCTGCCATTTCCCAGTGGGAAAGTTTTCTTCATTCTTAAAATGGGAAAAAACAATACTTATTTTACAGTATTGCTGGAATTAGAGAAGGACGTTAGTAAAATGGCTAGGGTCTCAATGTCAGCTATCATCATCATCAAGACTACTAGAACTTACTGGTATGGTTACATGGTTACAAATAGCATTTCAAGGGAGGAATCCCTCTAATAAAGTTGCTTTCATGTCCTGATCGAACATGAAAGTGTTCTACTAATCTTGATATAGTGGATCCTCTCCAGGAAACCAGTGATTTTCCAGCTGTGGGTAGAAATTCATCAGTGGTCATGAGTTTAGTGGGTTGGGATGAGTAGAACAGAGAGGAAATACCGGGTACAACATACACAGTGAGGACAACCACTGACCTGTGAAACTTGTCTTTCAATTACCTATGTACATGTGTAGCTGGGTAGGAGGTCAAAGACTAAAGCAGAGTGTACTGCAGCCAGCAACCCAGTACAAGAAAGGTTTCCTCTTGAACTTGTCCCTGAGCTCTTGAGACACCTTCTGTCTTATTATCAACGAGCAGTCATTCTTCAATGATTGCTTAAAACTTAAAAACAACTCAAACCTCTTAAATCCACAATACCACCAACCCGTTGGAAAAGTGGATAGAGGTGAGGATGGTTCATACGCCCCTCTGTGTCCTTTAAGTGGCTACACATTTCCTTCCATTCTCTAATTCACCAAGGAGAGGCTGGCCTTCAATGTCTGAAAGCTAGGCCCTAACATGTAAGAAACCTATTTTTCTATCAATATATTTATTTTATTACAACAAAATCAGCCCAGCCCAACTCCGGAACATAAACATCCCAGTGATTCATTTTGAAAGGATTAGAACCCTGGCCCTTCTCTCCCTCGTTAAGCCCACTTTACTGAGGACAAGTTCAAACAGCTGAGACCACTAAGGTGTTCTTGACATCCACTCACTGAGATTAACCCTAAGAAATGATAATCACTGAAGAAAAACATTTCAGGTAGGCTTTGGGTACTTTTTCTTTTTTTAGCTTTACACAGGGTTTTAGATCTTGAGTTTCTTGAATCTATAGTAATAAATGGAAAGGAAGAACTTTACCTGAGATTCAGAGAGATAGCCAGCTTCGTTCCCTTGCTCAATTCCAGTCTTTACTACCTAAAAAACATATAAAGCACTTGTTCGTTGTTGCAAGGGACTGGCCAGATGTGGAGTAACACTTAGTAAAACTGCTCGTTTGTGAATCTTTTTTTTTTTTAAAGACTATCTGACAGAGAGAGAGACAGCGAGAGAAGGAACACAAGCAGAGGGAGAGGGAGAAGCCGGCTTCCCGCTGAGCAGGGAGCTGGATGTGGGGCTCGATCCCAGCATGACCTGAGCCAAAGGCAGACGCTTGACAACTGAGGCACCCAGGCACCCCTAGTTCATCAGTCTTCAAAGATTAAGTCAAAAGTCTGGAAGTGAAATAAGAAAGAAAGATGCCAGGACCGAGTGGCTGCTTAAGCCTGACTTCATTCTCCATCTCCAAGGCCACTGCTAAAACCAGCATAAAATGGAAGGAAATGAAATAGAATATGAAAAGTCAGAGTGGGAAAAGAAGACAGAGGTCCCACAGCTCAAACTCTTATCTCCTTACACCTCTAGACCATTATCCCATCAGAGAGAGAGCTACTGTTGGTGCCACCCAAGTTCAAGGAAAGGTTTCCCCTTCCCTCTTAAATACCTTCCCTCCCGCTCACCCATTCTCCTAATGCAGGCACATCCCTTGAGCTCCACCCTCCGCCCCTTTCTCCCTCTTCACTTTCTTCCTCGGGCCTATCACCCACTCTGTCACATCACTCATGAACTCTCCAAGTTCAACTTACCATTTGAGGGAAGTCCTATCCTAAGTACAATGGCAAGTATAGAAGACGAAATGACCCTACACTCAATCACAATTTATGGGGATGACAAAACTGATTAACACACACACACACACACACACACACCCCTACATTATGATTTATTTATTTATTTTTAAAAAGATTTTATTTATTTATTTGAGAGAGAGACAGCATGAGAGGAGAGAGGTCTGCGGGAGAAGCGGACTCTCTGCTGAGCAGGGAGCCTGATGTGGGACTTGATCCCAGGACTCCAGGATTGTGACCCAAGCCAAAGGCAGTTGCTTAACCAACTGAGCCACCCAGGTGCCCACATTTATTTTTTATGTATCTACATTTTTCATTGTCGTTTATCTAAACTCCTGTTGCTTAAACTTCCTGAAAAAGCTATACTCGGCATTTTTTTTTTTTTTAAGATTTTATTTATTTACTTGACAGACAGAGATCACAAGTAGGCAGAGGGGCAGGCAGAGAGAGTAGAGGAGGAAGCAGGCTTCCCGCTGAGCAGAGAGCCCGATGCGGGGCTCGATCCCAGGACCCTGGGATCATGACCTGAGCTGAAGGCAGAGGCTTTAACCCACTTAGCCACCCAGGTGCCCCAGTATACTCAACACTTCTAAAACTTAACTCATGATGCCTTCTCTTTGGCAAGTCTCTTACCACCTTCACCTTTTTACTATTCTATCTCAGGGTCTTACTCAAACGTCATGTCTGAATGACCAAGATAGCTTCTGACTTTAAGTCTCTACTTTGTCTCTCTTCTAAACCATTCCCTATGGTCTATACAGGACAAAGGTCGAATTTCCAAATTCATTATTGTCTGTCTTCTAAACTTGAGGCTCATTCTGCCTTTCTGTATACATTTCACTATCCTACAAAATCTGATCTCCTTAAATGTTCCTTGAAGAGGCTCATGCTTTCCGGCTTCTGTAACTGTGTTCAAAATGCCTAGACTACCTGGTACTACTTTGTCTTCATCTATTCTCTACCACTTTCCAGGGCTCAGGTCAAATTCTATGAGGCTCTCCCTAATTTCTCTGCCTTACAGTGACTGTTCCCTCCCCTGTGCATTTAGCAATCTTCCTCTGTCCCAATTACCTGGTAGTCTCATGCTGGTGTCTAACACCCCTTACACCACAGTCACCTGTCTCACCAGATACACGGCCAATCTCCCCAGCCCACACTGGGAAACAGGTGAGGGAAGGGACTCATGAGTCCTATTTTATGCATTTTGCTGTCTTTTCCTCAAAATACATTTGCTGGCTGATTTATTCTCCATATTCGAAGTCTTAGATTATATGCTCTCTTGATCTTACTTTCCAGACTGAAGACTGAAGACTTTCTAAGTTTTTAAGTCTACCTTTAGACGGAAGTTCTTAACCCTGTGATCATTTTACTTGTCTTCCCTGATCTTCTTCAGAACTTCATTAAATATTTTTTTATAATTCTGACAATGGGGAAGTCAATGAGACATTTTCGGTACTGGCAATGGTTTCAAACTAATTTGTTTCAACTACCTCTTAACTAATGTCCAATATTTTACTGGCTTTGTTATACAGATGTAACTTTTTTCCTGGCTTGTAACTGGTACTTTTAAACTCATTATGCCCGGCACTCATTATTCCTAAAATATCATTTTATAAGCCATCATAGCTTGCTTTATTTTTAGTGAGTACTGTAACAGAATTAAAAACTTTAGTATAGGGGCGCCTGGGTGGCTCAGTGGGTTAAGGCCTCTGTCTTCGGCTCGGGTCATGGCCCCGGGGTCCTGGGATGGAGCCCCGCGTTGGGCTCTCTGCTCAGCGGGGAGCCTGCTTCCCTCTCTCTCTCTGCCTGCCTCTCTGCCTACTTGCGATCTCTGTCTGTCAAATAAATAAATAAATCTTAAAACAACAACAACAACAACAACACTTTAGTATAGGGGCGCCTGGGTGACTCAGTGGGTTAAGCCTCTGCCTTCAGTTCAGGTCATGATTTCAGGATCCTGGAATTGAGCCCCGCATCAGGTTCTCTGCTCAGCAGGGAGCCTTCTTCCCCTGGTTTCTGCCTGCCTCTCTGCCTACCTGTGATCTCTGTCTTTCAAATAAATAGATAAAATCTAAAACAAAACAAAACAAAACAAACACTTCAGTACCAACAGATACGGTTCAGAATGGCAATAAAGAATACTGCTCTACCCAAAGGGAGGAAACATGAGAAATGTGGGAATATGGGGTGAAGACTCACATCAATTATTTTCAGAGGTGCAGGATAGAGGCCTTTAGTCTGTTTTCGTACTTTTTCTTCCACCTTTTTGTAAATCTGTTGCCTGACAAATGGAATACTCATGGCATATGATATCAACTCTGTAAAAGAAAATGCTTTTAGGTACTTACTGGAAAAAGCCTAGCCTCCCTTGTTAGTTTGTTATATAAATTCCATAAAAATGCAGTAATTGTAGCTATCTGAAAGAACTTTACTTTGATATACAAAATCCAAACTGCAACCCAAGGCACTTCTATACACCCGGTTTATTTAGCTGATAAATGCTAAGCATTATACTATTCTACTTTCACATTAATGCTTCAAATTTTCCAAGATAAAAAGTTAAAAATAAATGGCTGTAACCAACCAGTGTAAGGTTTAGGACTTGATCACAGAGCAGAGTTGTACTCCTTCAGAATGACTCTATGCTTGGTGTAAATAATGCATTTATCTCTTTCCCATTTCTTATTTTATAGCAAATAAAATTAAACTCTCTGGAGAGAACCTCTGCCTTTGTTCTTTAATAATGACACTCACTGTCTACTAATCCCTTGTCTCTCTTTACAGAGATTTTCTTATCAGACAGTCCTTTGGCAAAAGTAACTGCAACTTCTTCTAAGTATTCAATTGTCCGCTCCTCTGGAGGTTTTAATCCTGGTCCTGTAAAAATGAACAGAACAGATTGGAGTGTAAATCACTTTCAGTACACAGCTTTCCATGTCGGACTAGAAACTGGTAGGTGGCAAATCATCAACTACGGACTCAAAGAAGGGAAGTAACGCTGAGCAAAGGTGCAACAATGCGCTCTAGATAGAAAACAAGGTCGTAGGTCCTAGCAATCTGGCTTCTATTTCTGAGTAAGATGCAGAATTATCTCATGAGGCCTGTATTCTTGCTGCAAAACTGTGGACAAAAATGAACAACTTGAAAATTGCACATATGTAGAGCTATGAGAGAGTGGTGGAAGCACCGAGGACCCTATAAACTAAAATTCCAGAGCGGGAAGAGCCTGTCTCAGGTGAGCTGACGATTGCTGGGTATTTTCTTTCCAGAGGATATGTGTTGCTTCTGGGCATGGGCTGAAGATTAGACTACTTGGCTTAAGCAGAAGGATGCTCCCCGGGCAAGTAAAATGATCAGTTTTTAGAGGTCAAAGACAATAGATCAGAAGCTAGAAGAAACCAAATGCAAAGCTAGTCTTCCTCATGGAATAGTCATGAAATTCTAGGGTGGTGTAGGGGGTTAGAAGGGCTGGGTCAAAACCTGGAGGGGAATCCCTCACACAGTCATGACAATCAGCACATAAAGTACTTCTACAGAGAAAGGAGCATGCCAAGAATATGCAACTCTTTCTAATCTGATGAGAGCATTTGCTCTTATCTAACTTGCTTGAGGCAAGGAACTAAAGAGCGAGGCTCCAAAAATCCAAAAGCTATTTTTACAGGGTCGTGAAAACAGACATCTACGAGGCTCTCAATCAAACGCCTGGAACGAAGTGGTGGCTGGGGGTTGAAAAGGCAATTTTGTACAGTCTTGTGGTATGTAGGAAACAAAATAGTGGGAGGAGGCTGAAGCAAACAGGTAATCACTTTCTCCCTTAAGACATGTGCTCTCTTGTGAAAGTATGTGAAAGAGGATGAGAAAGAACTGAGCCCCAAACTGCTGAATGGTGAAAGTGCACAGGGCCCACAGAAGTCACAATGAGCCTGTAGGGAGGCCAATGCCACTGGAATTTGTGAAGTAGAATCCTGGAGGGTACTTGCTCCACGAAAGGAGAGCTCCAGAGATCTACAGAGGGCCCCTTGAAATTCTGGCTGAGAAATGTTCTGCACATGCACGAGATGAAACTACCTGAGGCTTCTTTTTATAAAAGCATGAAAAGAAGCAAGGAAAAAATGGCCTAAAGAGGCAAACTGACTGATAGAAACAGATGCAGAAATGAAGACAGAATTAGCAGATACAACATTAGAAAGGCTATTATAAATTCATACCATATGTTCAAGAAGGTAGACGGAAACAGAAATATAATGAAGAGGAAATGAATACGTAAAAGAGAATCAAATGTTACTTCTAGATATGAAAAAAAAAATTGACACCTGAAATGAAAAATACATAGGATTGAATTAATAGTAGATTATATAGCAAAGAAGAAAAGATCAGGAAACTTATATTCGTGGCAATAGAAAATACATACTGAAAAACTGCTTCATTTTGGGACAATATCAAGTAATCTAACATATGTGAAGTTGGAGCCCCAGAAAAAGGGGTGGGGGAGATGGGAAAATATTGGAAGAACTGGCCAGAAAGTTTCTAATTTTTATAAAAACTGTAAGTCCACTATCCAAGAAGCTCAATGAATCCCATTCCCAGTGAACATAAAAAAAACAAGAGCAGTCACAACAAACCAAGGCATGTCATAAACAAAGAGGAGCTGGAGAGGTGCGGGGTAAGGGGGAAGACACATTACATACAGAACAAAGATAAAAATGAGAACAGACTATCTATCGGACATTATGTAAGCCACAACATAATGTAGACATCTATAAAGTACCAAAAGAAAATACAAGAAACCTGGAATTTGATAGCCATCAAGAGTATCTCTGGGGGCACCTGGGTGGCTCAGTGGGTTAAAGCCTCTGCCTTCGGCTCAGGTCATGATCTCAAGGTCCTGGGATCGAGCCCTGAGTCGGGTTCTCTGCTCAGCAGGGAGCCTGCTTCCCTTCCTCTCTCTCTGCCTGCCTCTCTGCCTACTTGTGATCTCTGTCTGTCACATGAATAAATAAAATCTTAAAAAAAAAAAAAAAAGAGTATCTCTGAAAAATGAAATGGAAATGAAGACTTTGTCAAACAAATCAAAAGGTCAGAGATTTAACTGCCAGCAAATCTATGCTACAGAATATGTCAGGGAAGTTCTTCAAGTTAGAGGAAAATCAAACCAGATGGGAACTTGCAGCTATACAAAGAGAGAGTAGCCCAAATGGCAAATATGTGGGTAAATTTAAAAGATGCCTTTCTCATTTTAATCTCTTTGAAAGATAACTGTTTAAAACAAAAATAGCAATATGCTGAGGAATGTTGGATATACTTAGAAATAAAATGTTTAACAACAATAGCACAAAGAATGGGAAAAACGACACTAGTTGATTCTTGAACAATGCAGGGGTTAGAGACATTGATCCCATTTGCAGCAGAAAATCTATGTGTAACTTCTGACTCCCCCAAAACTTAACTACTAATAGCATACTACTGCCCAGAAGCTTTACCAATAACACAGCTGATTAGCACATATTTTGTATATGTATTATGTACTGTATCCTTACAATAAAGTAAGCTAGGGGAAAAAAATGTTATTAAGCAAATAAGGAGCAGCACCTGGGTGGCTCAGTAAGTTAAGCTTCTGTGTTTGGCTCAGGTCATGATCCCAGAGTCCTGGGATCAAGCCCCAAGTTGGGCTCCTTGCTTGGCATGCCCTCTCCCTTGCCCCTTCCCCTGGTTGTGCGCATTCGCTTTCTCTGTCTCTCTCAAATAAATAAATAAAATCTTTATTTTTTATTATTTTTAAATTTTTATTTATTTTTTTTAAAAAAGATTTTATTTATTTGAGAGAGAGAGAGACTGTGTGAAAGAGGGAACGCAAGCAAGGGGAGTGTGAGAGGGAGAAGCAGGCTTCCTGCTGAGTAAGGAGCCTGATGCGGGGCTCAATCCCAAGACCCCAGGATCATGCCCTGAGCCGCAGGCAGATGCTTAACTGACTGAGCCACCCAGGCACCCCAAATAAAATCTTAAAAAAAGAAAAGAAAAATACATTTACATTTACAGTACTGTATAAAAATCTGTGTATAAGTGGACCTGCACAGTTCAAACCTATGTTGTGCAAAGGTCAACTGTATATTCTTTTAAGGTTCTTACCCTATATGTAAAATGATACATCATTTCCAGATAGATCATATATTAAAGATGTACAATTTAAACCTCAGAGCAACCATTAAAAGGGTAAAGCAAAGTAAAAGCCCAATAGTGAGGGTAAGAAATGACTACTCCAAAGGAAAGGAGGAAGAAAAAAGGAACAAAGAACAGGGGGAACAAATAGAAAATAAGCAGCATTAAATGACGCTGAAATGCTAGAACTGTGCTGGTAAGCAGTAGAGGAAGTTAATGAAAGGTTTAAGGAAATTTCAGTGTTAACATGGATTTATCATGTTGGACCTGCTCAGCCAATCTGGAAGGGCTTGAGGACATATCTTTCACCATGACTCTAAGAAATCAATTTGGGAGAAGAGGCCTGGGATCCTTGAAGGGCTCTGTCATTGCTCTTCTCTGTAGGTCAGAAACTACAGTGGGAACCATTACCATCAACTGGGATCCCTAAATACGATGGAGATAATGGGATCCTACGGTGGCCAAGGTCAAATAGCAACACTTCACCACCAAAGGCAAACTGAGTATGGTTATCATAATGGACAGTGGAACCAAAGAAGTAATCAGAATAGTCTGACTTACAGAGGACTATAGCACTGGCTAGTTGACCAAGGTGTCCCTAGAAAAGAAACAGATCGGTAAGCCTACTATATTTTTACCTGATCTGTGTAAGTGAAAGAATTCTAGTTCTAGTAAATAGAATTTCTAAATCACCAAAGACAGTCATGGCACCTCAATCAATTCGTAGAAATGAGCCAGTTTACAGACCCAGAACCTCCTGCAATCAGGGGAGGCTGCATCTCCATAAGGAGACTACACTGTTAATCTTTCTCCCAGCCTCCCCCAAAGGGACCCTATAAGGTCATTAACCTTGGGGAAAGGGAAATACAATAATCAGACTTTTGGGGGGGATTACTGGACACTGGCTCTGAACTGACACTAATTTCAGGAGACCCAAAATATCTCTGTGGTCCACCAGTCAGAGTTGAGGGCTTATATAGTCAAGTAATTCATGGAGTTATAGTTCAGTTCTATCTTAGAGTGGGCCTACTGGGTCCCTAAACCCATCCTGTGGTTATTTCCGGAATGCGTAATTGGAATATACATACTTAGCAATTAACAATCTCCCCTTGTTAGTTCCCTGACCTGTGGAGTGAGAGCTATTAAAATGGGAAGGGCCAAATGTAAGCCATTAGAACGGCCTCTACTCAGAAGAACAGTGAACCAAGTAATACTGCATTCCCGGATGGACTGCAGAGATTAGTGCCACCAGCAAGGATTTGAAAGATGGTGATTTCCACTCATTCAACTTGCCTGCTGTGGCTTGTGCATAAAATAGATGGACCTTTGTAGAACAACAGTGGATTTAAACTTAAACTTAATCGGGTAGTAAGTGTAATTGCTGCTGGTGTTCCAGATCTGGTTTCATTGCTTGAAAAAATTAACACATCTTTTTCCTGCTATGCATATACTGATCTAGAAAATGCTTTTTTCCTCAATAGCTCTTGGTAAGGACTACCTGAAACAGTTTGCTTTCACCTGGCAATGTCTGCAATATACCATTATTGCCTTAACCTTAGAGGTATATCAACTCTCCAGCCAAATGTCATAATTTAGTCCACAGGGACCTTGATTGTCTTTCCCTTCTACAAGATACCATGCTGGTTCATTACATTGATGATATTATGCTGAATGTATCTGGTGAATAGCAAGTACCAATTACTCTAGACATATCCATCTTAGGGAAATTTCTAGGGGTCCAGTGATGTGGGGCATGTTGACATCCCTTCCAAGGTGAAGGATAAGTTGTTGCATCTGGCCCCTCCTGCCAAAGAAAAACAGGCACAAGCATAGTGGGCCTCTCTGGATGTTAGAACCAACATTTCATTTGGGTGTGCTACTCTAGCCCCTTTACTGACTAAGTCGAAGGCTGGTAGTTTTAAGTGGGGCCCAGGAAGAAAAGCTACTTGGACCTTATGATTCAGACCTGATGGTGCTTGCCTGATGATGCACCTGAAGGTGCATCAGACTTGATGGTACCTGATGGTGCCCTGAAGTGGTAGACAGGGAGGCTGTCTGGCATCCTTGAGAGGACCCTACAGGCAAATCGTAGTATAGACACTGAGGCATTTGGAGCAAAGCCCATGTAACTACTCTCCTACTGAGAAACAGCTTTTGGCCTGCTAGTGGGCCTCGGCAGGAACTCAAAGTTTAATTAACCATAGGCTATCAGATTACCATGTGACCTAAGCTGCCCATCATGAAATGGAGGTTGTCTGGCCCACTAAACCATAAAGTCCATGGTGTGCAACAGCACTCCACTCCATGATCAAACGGAACTGGTGTATGTGAGAGGGGGCTTGAGCAGACCCTAAAGGCACACGTTGTATGAGAAAGTGACCAAACTTTCCTTACTCTCCCTTCTCTGTCCCAGTTTGCCCCCATGGCCTCATGGGGAGTTCCTTATGACCAGATGATTGGGGAAGAGAAAACTTGGGCCTGGTCTGTAGATAGTTCTGTACGACATTCAGGAGACATATGAGAGTGCTGTAGCACTGTAGCACTTACAGCACTGCTGTAGCAATCCCTTTCCAGGACTATTCATCCTGATTACCAACTACACTGATTCTAAACCGATTCCAGCTACAATCCTGATTCTCCTACTATATACAACTGGAATAAGGAAGAGTAGGTCTTGAATATGACAGATCTCTTAGGGGGTCCTCTTAGTGCTACTAGGGCCTGTAATTAGTTAATGGAAAATTACAACTCAATCCATGCAGGGCTGCTAGTGGCCCAGACCTTCTAGGAATGAAGGTCACCCCACCAGGCAAAGAACCATGACCAGCTGAGGTACTTGCTAAAGGAATGGGAAGTAGAAATAGGTATGGCTGTGGCCACATGACTATTTGTAGAAACTGAGGAGCCCAGCTCTGGGCCAAAAACCTATGTGTGATTTTTCAGGCCCAACCACAGGCAATTAGAAAGGCTTTTACCCAGAAGGCCTCACAGGGAAAGCTGTCCTTCCCACAGCAGACTTGGTGCACAGCCAATGCATTGCAGACTTTAATAGGAGTTCCAGTCAATAACTCAGATATTCCTTCCTGGCTATGCTCTGATACACATTTGCATTCTTACTCCAAGTGCCTAAATCCCCTCTCTTTGGGACCTCCAACCAAAGTCTAATTCAGGTGCCTCTCATGAGGCCTCCTTATTAGGGGAAGAAAGAGAAACCTTACAGACACCACTTCTACTCTGACTCAGTACTTTTCCACTCCTAGCTTTTCCCATTTTAAACAGTGAAATCACAACCAAAAAGCACAAAAAAATGAAAAGAATATGGCACTAAATAGGCACTAAAAGGATACTTGTTGGCTATATGAGAGCTGAAATAAGAAGGCAGAATGCTGCCTTGTTTGACCTCAGCTGGAACATTTGCACTGGGAGATATGAATTTTTCACCATTCTGTACATGTCTATTAATGACTGCAAAAGCATCATACGTATTATTTTTGGGGTCACAACAAATTTTAGTGAGTAGGTGAATTCGCAGATAAGGAGCTTGCAAATAATAAGGATCAACCACACTCTGATCATAACAGCATTAAACTGGAAATCAGTAACAGAAAGATTCTGAAACATCTGCACATACTTACAGACATTAAATAACACACTCCCAAATTACACGTGGGTCAAAGAAGAAATCATGGGAAATCTGAAAATATTCTGACCTTCGTGGAACTGAAAACATAGTATTATAACATGCAGATAAAGCAATGCTAAGAGAGAAACTGACAGCTTAAATGCTTATGTTAGAAAAAAAAGGCTTAAAACAATGATCTTAGCTTCTACCTTGAGAAACTAGAAAAGAACAAATTAAACCGAAAAGCAAGCAGAAATAAAGAATAACTAAAATCAATAAATAGCAAACAAACAAACAACAGAGGAAAATCAATGAAACTAAAAGCTGGTATTTGATAAATTTCTAGCTAGACTCATCAGGGACAAAATAGACACAAACTATCAATATCAGGAATTAAAGAGTATAAATGATATATATCTTTGCAGAGTATAAAGACACTGAAAGAATAATAATGAAGTATTATGAACAACTTTATTGCAACAAATTTAGCAAGTTAAATAAAATGGACAAAATCTTTGAGAAACAAACTAGTATAAGCTTGCTCAAAAAAATGGAGAACCTGAATAGCCTTATTATCTATGAAGGAAATTGAATTCATATATAAAAACCAACAAAGAAAACTCCAAGTCCATATATGACTGGTGAATTCTATTAAGCATTTAAAGAAAAAATAATACCAATTTTATGCCAGAAAATAGGGAAAAAGAATCCCCTTTCCAATTCATTTCATGAAGCCAGCATTATTCTGATAGCAAACACCAAGCAAAGCTATCACAAGAAAATTATCCATGAGACCATTATCTCTCATGACCAGATATAAAAATCCTTTACAAAATTTTAGATGATCCAGTCAATTTAAACAAAGGATAATACATTATGACCAAGTAGAATTTATTCCAGGAATGCAAGTCTGATTCAATAAACAAAATTCAATGTAATTTAGTCTTAATAGACTAAAAAAGACAAAAACCACATAATCACCTCATTAAATCCAGAAAGAACATTTGACAAAATTCAGTATCTATTTTCAGCACACTATAGATAAAAAGAAATGTCTGCAATCTGATAAAGATGTATATAAAAACGCTACGCCTAACACCATACACCCTACAGCATCGGACCGAATGCTCTTCCCCTAAGATGGACAACAAGTTAACACTATCTGCTTTCACCAACTCTATCCAATACTGTACTTAAGGATCTCAGCCGCTGCAGTAGGTCAAGAAAAAAAAAAAATGCCAACGAGATGGGAAAAGAAAAAGCCAAATGTCTTTATTTATAGACATCACTATTTAAATAAAAACTCCTTAGAAATCTATAGAAAAAACTACCGAAATAAATTTAGCAGTCACAGAATACAAGTTCCATGTACAAAAATCAATTGTGTATATGTACACACACATAGATAAAAATGGTTAATAATGAGAAACTGAAGTTAAAAAAAGTATAATGTCCTAGAAGTATAAAGTACCAAAGTATAAATTTAACAGATTTTGTGCAAGGTATGTTCAAAGGAAGTATAAAACAGTGCGGAGAGAAATTAAAGATGACCTAAATAAACAGAGTTATACCCTATTCATGATGAAAAGACTCAGTTAAAGATGTCATTTGTTAAAGATGTCAATTCTCCCCAACAGTGCAATTCCAATCAAAATCCTAGCATGTATTTTTGCAATTATAGACGAGATGATTATACAATTTGTATGTAAATGCAAAGAAGCCAGTATAGGCAAAATAAATTTTGAAAGGGAACCAAAATAAAAGGGGTCATACTACCTGATTTCAAGATTTACTAAAACACAATAATCAAGACAGTATAATATTGACTTAAGATATGTAGATAACTGGAGATAGGAAATCCAGAAATAGACTCAAACATACAGAGTCAATTGATTTGTGACCAAGGCATCAAGGTAGTTCAATGGGGAAAGGAGTCTCTTCAACAAATTGTGCCAGAACATTGGATATTCACTTGCAAAAAAGCCCAAAAAACAAAACAAAAAACCCCCCAAAACTCTATCTACCTCATACCACATACAAAAGTTAACTTGAAATGGATCACAGATAAAAATGGAAGCACTAAACTACAAAACTTCCAGAAATAAATATAGGAGAAAATCTTTGCAGTCTTGTAAAGAAAAGATCCCCCCCCCTTTAAAAAATGATTTTATTTATTTATTTGTCAGACAGAGCGGCAGGAAGGAGGAGAAGCAGGCTCCCTGCTGAGCAAGGCCCAACACGCGGGCCTCATCCCAGACATGACCTGAGCCGAAGGCAGATGCTTAACAGACTGTAGGCGACCCAGGAAAAGATTTCTTAGATACAACAACAGCATGACCCATAAAAGATCAGGATCTTTTGAATTTTGATTTTGAATACAATGGACTTCATCAAAATTAAGAATTTCTTCATTTAGATAATGAAAAGACAAGCCACAGACAAGAAAATATTTGCAAATCACAAATCTCACAAAGGACTTGTATTCTGACATAAAGAACTCTGAGAACTCAGTAGTAAGAAAAACTCAAACAAAATGGGCCAAACAGCTGAACAGAACTTTACCAGAAGATACACAGAAGGAAAATCGACATATGAAAAAAACTTTATATCTCTGGTCATTAGGGGAATATAAATTAAAACCACAATGAGATATTACTACACTTCTGGTAGAAGGTCTAAAATTAAAAAGACTGACCATGTAAAGCAGAGCAGAGCTCTCAACTAGATTAAGCTCTCATACACTGCTGGTAGGAATGCAAACGGTACAGACCCTTTGAGAAAACAACTTCACAGTTTCTTAAAAGCTACATACAAATCTATCATATGAGCCAGCCAATCTACTCTCTGGTTATTTATTTAAGAGAAATGAAATCTATGTCCACATAAAGACTTGTAGATGAATGTTCATTGCAGCTTTATTCTGAACAGCCCCAAACTGGAAACAACTCAAATTTCCATCATTTGGTGAATGGATAAATAAACTATGGTATATCGGTATGATGGAATAACACTCAGCATTAAGAAGGAACCAAACTGTTGAAATATGCAATAACATGAATGAATCTCAAAAGCATTAGCTAAAATGAAAGAAAACACAAAAAGCTATAAACTAAAAATGTTCTATTACATGATTGTGGTGGTGCTTACATAGCTATACATATTTTTCAAAACTGAGATTGTACATTAAAAATTGGTAAATTTGTTAGTATATAACGAACATCTCAATAATGTTGACTTTTAAGAAATGCAAGAGGATGGGGCACCTGGGTGGCTCAGTGGGTTAAGACTCCGCCTTCAGCTCAGGTCATGGTCTCAGGGTTCTGGAATCGAGCCCCGCATCGGGCTCTCTGCTCGGCGGGGAGCCTGCTTCCCTCCCTCTCTCTGCCTGCCTCTCTGCCTACTTGTGATCTCTCTCTCTGTCAAATAAATAAAAAATCTTAAAAAAAAAAAAAAAAAAAAGAAATGCAAGAGGATGATGAACATACAATCTGGAACAGAGGTTTCCTTGGGTGAGGGGAGGCAAAGAAGTTGTACGGAGGGAAGCAGCCCATCAGTAGATGTCAACTATTGTTGACATTCTCAGGTTGTTTCATACATGTTTATTGTATTATTAAAACAGACACAGAAAATTGAAGGAGGGTTATCATGAATAACGATACAGGTAATTTAAGAACCAAAAATAAGGACTTGATTCAATTCTGTACTCTTGATGTCCAATTTATAAAAGTTGGGGTGATTAATGTTAGAGAGGATTTAGTATTAGCTATATTCAGAAAACTTTACTCTTCAGAATGACTCATTTCTTTAGAGTTTGATTTCACTCTGACCAATATTAACTTAAAAAAAAAAAAAAAACTTCATAAGGCCCACTTCTGAGGCATCCTACCACTTACCCAGGGGATCCACCAATTGGTCAACCAGTCCCATTTTCTTTGCTCTGTCTGCACGAATGTTTCTACCCGTCAACATCATGTCGAAGGCAGCAGGCACACCCACCTACCAAGCAAGTAAGGATCAGAATACAGGGGAAAATACCAGAGTGACAATTACAATCATTCAACAGAGCAAAATAAATAAATGAGTAAAGTCAAACCAGATTTTTATGCTATTTATCAATCAGTTAAATTTTACGCAAATATATACATTTAGGTAACTTTTGGGATTAGACACTTCCCGTCGAAGCAAAAATGTCTGTATCTCTTCTGTTAATTCAATATGTAAGATTTCTGTCTTATGGAGCTGATATGGTAGAGAAATAATTTTGTTTCCTAAAACTGTGCATTTATATATTATGTCATTTATATAATACTTAAAATTCCTTTGGTGGAGCTAGTGGAGATTGAGAAACCTGATAATTTTGACAATGTCATGATTTATTTATGTATTTTTAATTTTTTAAAAAGATTTTATTTATTTATTTGACAGAGAGAGATCACAAGTAGGTAGAGAGGGAGGCAGAGAGAGAGGGAGAAGCAGGCTCCCCACTGAGCAGAGAGCCCAATGCGGGGCTCAATCCCAGGACCCTGGGATCATGACCTGAGCTGAAGGCAGAGGCTTAACCCACTAAGCCACCCAAGTGCCCCCTGTATTTTTAAATTTTTTTGAAAAAGATTTATTTATTTGAGAGAGAGAGGGAGAGCCTAGGGTTGGGGCTAGGGGATAGGGCACAATCCCAGGACCCTGAGACCATGACCTGAGCTAAAATCAAGAGCTGGATGCTTAGCTGACTGAGCCACCCAGATGCCCAACAATGTTTTTAATAAGAATTTTAGGCTTAAAAATAGAACTCAGCTAGAGCTTATTCTTATGAAGAATGGTTTCTAACAACATTCAAATACCAACTATTGCCAAGACAATGAAAGAAACCCAGGAATATTTTCTACACCATATAGGCTTATTTATGCTTTCAATAAATCCTCTTGACAATTTCCATGATGGAATCCACACTATTTATTATCAGAAAACTAATACCATAAATCTTCCTATTTTTCTATGCCCAGCTCATATCAACTTCCCTCCAAAGAGTATTTCAGCTGAGCCCTATTTTCATTGAGGAACCAACAATGCCTGAAGCTGTAGGGTTCAGTGGGTATTAACATTGCTCTGGGGGTGCCTGGGTGGCTCAGTGGGTTAAAGCCTCTGCTTTGGCTCAGGTCATGATCTCAGGGTCCTGGGATCGAGCCCTGTGTCGGGCTCTCTACTCGGCAGGGAGCCTGCCTCCCTTCCTCTCTCTCTGCCTACTTGTGATCTCTGTCAAATGAGTAAATAAAATCTTAAAAAACAACAACAACAACAACAAAAAAAACATTGCTTTGTAGCCTCTAAGTCTGAATGTCCTCTCCTTATGAATTCAAAAGCCTGATTGGTCTCTTTTGGTTCTATAGAATACAGCAGTTGAGGGGCGCCTGGATGGCTCAGTAGGTTAAAGCCTCTGCTTTCGGCTCAGGTCATGATACCAGGGTCTGGGATCGAGCCCTGCATCGGGCTCTCTGCTCAGCAGGGAGCCTGCTACCTCCTCTCTCTCTCTGCCTGCCTCTCTGCCTAATTGTAATCCCTGCCTGTCAAATAAATAAATAAAATATTAAAAAAAAAAAAAAAAAAGAATACAGCAGTTGAGATGATCCAAATCAAGAGAAAGATTTTGATCAAGGAATTTAAAAAAGTAGAATTGAGAAAATAAACCAAACACCAGTAATAAAAAAAAAAAAATAAAATTTGTTACTGATCCTATATACCCATATTCTATTTTGTTTCTAAATTATACAATGAATATCCATATTATACCTTTTGTATCAGAGGAAATAGATCTAAAGGACCACGTGATGTAATGAGCACTGGGTGTTACATAAGATTGATGAATCACTGAACTCTATCTCTGAAACTATGTAATACATAAGTTAATTAGTTGAATTTAAATAAGTTAAAAAAAAAGAAACAGCATCACATTTACATTTTTTTCTCTTTTGTAGAAAAGTAAAGTCATTATGTCTGTCAATACAAAGTGAGGACCATTTCCCACAGATTTTTCAGTTCCTGCTACCTGGGAAACACCTTCTGTGAAATACGGATTCAACTCTTAATGTTCCTGTAATAAAGAATTACAAGAGCATGGCATGCCTAGGTGGCTCATTCAGTTAGGCATCTGCCTTTATTTTAGCTCAAGCCGTGGTCTCAGGGTTCTGGGATGGAGCCCTGCACTGGGCTCTCTGCTCAGCGGGGAGTCTGCTTCTCCCTCTCCCTCGGCCTCCTCCCCCCCTGCTCATGCTCATTCTGTATCTCTCTCTCAAATGATTAAAATCCTAAAAAAAAAAAAAAAGAATTACAAGAACAATTCATATTTATTTCTATGATGTTAAGTATCCAAGGCAGTTTTGGTAGACTAATTCCAAATCTAAGATAAGTTGAAATCAGATGTCTTAAAAGAACTACGTCTTCGGTAAAGATGAGCATAACTTAAGGTTACATTTCTCTTGCTTAACAAATAGGTCTGTGTTCTATTTGAATCTCCAATTCTATATTATGTATTTTCATGTGTTCTCAAAACAGCAGCTTAGTCTAAAAAATTGTCTGAGAGCCAAAACTAGAGAATGTATGAAAAAGAGACCTGTATCCCTGTGAACTTGAATGCAATCATCTCCTCCTAACGCACGAGAACAATCTTAGCATACTCACCTTTCCCATCCAACCTCCCTGTCATTTGAAATTTTAAGACTTTTTAAATACTATCAGAGGAGCTTTCTTTATTACTTTAATTTAACTCTTAATCTTTACTTTAAAAATAAACTGTGCTTTTTTCCCGACGCAAACCTAAATAAACCAAAGACTGCAAAAACAAAATAAAACCAAACCATAAAAGAATTGAATAAAAAAAAATAGATAAAGGGGCCTACAGGTACTGAGGTTCTAAAGGTCACAAGGGGGCTTAAACTCACCATTTTGGGCAGCCTTTGTGTGCCTCCTGCTCCTGGTAAGATTCCCAGCAAGACTTCAGGGGTACCTAATACTGTTTTTCTGTCTTTGGTTGCTATTCTATATTGGCAGGAAATGGCAAGCTTCAAACAAATAAAAGAAAATCAGAATGTTAGAAAATGTAACTTTATAATATCTTCAGATATGCGAAGGTCTAAAGATTACTTACGAAGCAGGAATGTACTTTATGCTTTCTATAATTTACCTTTCCAGGCTTATTTCATACTTTCCCCCTAATGAACCTTTCCTGGGGTTCTGGATCTCCTTAAAAACCTGCTGAAAGCTATGGAAAGTCTAAACAGAAAAATGCACATACATCACTGTACATTGCACGCCAAGAAGGGCTATATCCTACAGAGACCCTCCTTTTCAATCACACAGGCCTACTTACAGTGATTGAATAGGCTTTGCTTACGATTGTCTTTGCTCACCGTTGTCTTTGCTCATACCATGCCATATGTGAAATGATCTTTTTCCCCACTATTTTCTGATTAATCAATTTCTGCCGATTTCTTAGGACCAGGCATAGGTTTCCTTAATTAATCTATGTGAAAGTGTCTAGCATAGAGCCCAGCATGTGATAAATGCTCATTAAATGTTATTTTATTTTCTCCTCTCCTTTCCTACATGCTCCAGTCTAGCAAGCATCTCTCCTCTCAAATCTTACATTATTCACCATCTTTACTGCTCACAAAGCACTTAAACACATATTATGCTCTGTGAGTCTCATCTAGACTTAAGTAGCTCGAAAGCATGGACCACACTTCTGAATCTTTGCCCTGCAAACCTGAACCAGGTTTTGGGAATTGAAGATGACCTTGGAGATGTAGTTCAAATCTTCTCAACTTATAAAAATGAAAGCATCACACTTTTGGTTACTTGCTCTGTGCCATGAAATAAGGATTGAAACCTATCCAGAAGTTTGACAACTAAAAAGAAAGCTGATCCTCCTCCGAGAACTTTTTGCAGGCAAAACCGTAGCCTACAGGTTTACAGCTTATAATTCCCATCAATATGCTGAACAGTGTCTCAATGACTTTGGAAGAAATCAATACCTCAAGTCCTCCTCCTAAGCAGGCTCCACTGATGGCAGCCACAATAGGCTTTGTGGACTTCTCAAGTTTCTCAAATGTTCTCTGTCCTTCCCGTGATATTTGTATTACCTCTTCAGAGTTCTTGCAAGAGGTTAACATGCTGCAGTAAACATGAAAGCAGAGAAGAGAAAAAAAAAAGATGAAATTATACCCTACTTTGTTCAATACCTCATCCATTGTATCCCTGCCCTATCATCTACCAATATTTGATAGTGTATCTTCAAATACTCAAGAGTTTAAGAATGGTTTTGCCTCAGCACTAATATCAGCAACATCATCTCTCCATAAAGAGTGTTAGATTTCTGGATCCAGAGAGCATAAAACAAAACATGTTGTGTAATTTTATTTTCTATTAAAAAAAAAAACAAAACCACATTAGATCACAAGGCTTTCTGTACATGAGAAAATCATTTTCTGGTAAATATTTTCACTATCACATAAATCATTTTTACTATCAAGTGACTCCCAGAGTGAACAGCAATCAAAACAGTGGGAAAAAAAAAGCTTTCAAGTTATTTATCTCCGCATGAGTATAAAAGAACAACAGTACTGTACTTCATGTCCTTTAGTTTCAGTTTGTTTCATTTGCTACTTTGTTCTTAAACGCATTTAAAGTGGCTTTTGTACATTTGACCAAAGATAACTAGTTTTTGGCATTTTACATACGACGACTTGCTCAGCTAGCCTCACAGAAGATGCCAAGTATTCTCCTCTGAATATAGGAAGCTAGTGCTAGGTACGTCAGTGCCTTGCTAGGCTCAAATAACCAAGCTAGAAGAAAAAGCACTTGATACAAGTAATTTTGCTTTTTCTTAAAAAAAAAAAAAAAAAAAAAAAACCAACCCAAAATATTTATAAATTCCTAATTACTATACCTAAACAAAAAAAGAGTACACAATGTGGAGCAAGATTTAAAACTATATATACGCTTTAAGTACAAATTACTAAGCCTCTAATGCTGGCTCTTATTGCCTAAGGTACAAAGAATAATAAAACAAATACTTGTATTTGACAGAATTAACAACTGGTAACATTTTAGCCCATTAAACTAACACTACGATAGTATTTCACCTCCTTATAAATGCTTTAAAAAACTGTGAGCACGTTATATACACATAAATCCCACCATTTAAAAAAAAGAAAATATTAGCTGCATCACTAAAGCTCAGTTTGACAACCTCAGAGTCCTACCAGCTACTTCATTTTCCCTGAGGCAACCATTCTCAAATATTTGTAGTGTATCCTTTCAGACCAATTACATATTTGCATCTATAAATAAGAGGCATCTCACTATGATTTAAAAATGTTTACATAAACTACATGCTATACAGAATGGTCTATAACTTGCTTTTTTTTTTTTTTTTTAAGGGGCACCTGGGTGGCTCAGTCATTGGGCGTCTGCCTTAGGCTTGGGTCATGGGGGCCCCCCGCATCAGGCTCCCTGCTTAGGCGGGAGGCCTGCTTCTCCCTCTCCCACTCTCCCTACTTGTGTTCCCTCTCTTGCTGTGTCTATCAAATAAATAAATAAAATCTTTTAAAAGTCTATAAAAAGTCTAGGGCGCCTGGGTGGCTCAGTGGGTTAAGCCGCTGCCTTTGGCTCAGGTCATGATCTCAGGGTCCTGGGATCGAGTCCCGCATCGGGCTCTCTGCTCAGCAGGGAGCCTGCTTCCCTCTCTGTCTCTGCCTGCCTTTCTGTCTACTGTGATCCCTCTCTGTCAAATAAATAAATAAAATCTTAAAAAAAAAAAAAAGTCTATAAAAAGTCTATAAAACTTAACATTACATTTTTGAGCTCTAACATTATGTTGTGGATCTAGTTAATTCCTTTAAGCCGTTCTGTAGTATTTTATCATATGAAAGTTTATTTACTTTTCCATTTCCCTAATGACTGACATATAATTGCTTCAAATTCTTCACTATTTTAAACTACACAGGGCTGAACATCCTTATACACACGTCTTTAAAAACAAAGGGTGGATTTCTTTAGTACATATATAGCTAGATGAGGTATCACTGAATTAGATGATACATGCATTTTCAATTTCATTAAAGGCTATCAAAATATTTTCCAAAGGTGCTATAGCAATTGGCATTCTTACTAGTAATATATTAACTTGCTTATTTCCCCAAGTCCTTGCTAACACGGTATTTTCAAAATTTTAAATATTAGTTGGTCTGTTGGGTTTAAAAAAAAGGGCACCTCATAGTTTCATTGTACAGGAGTTTTTATTCTACGCCAATATTCTTAGAACTGCTTTCGGCTTCTTTAAGGAAGATTAGTCTTACACGGTTTAAGCAACAAGCCCCTCTTCTATCAACTTTATTACACTTGTGAAAATAACTTGAAAAAAGAAAACATTCAGAAAATTTACTTCTACCTTCCTTTAAGAGAAGGAATGATTAGGCCTAAGAAACATACTATTAGCCAAGATGAAATGTGACTTCCAATCTTTGAAAACTTACTTGATGTCAGCACCTGCAATAAAGCAGCCCGGCTTTGATGAGATAAGGACAGCACTTCTGACTTGATCACTAGCCCAGATTTCATTCATTACTTCCATGAACTCGGACTGCAGTTCTTTATTCAGTGTGTTCACCTGCCAAAGGGAAATACACATAAATCTAAGACTTTAAATCAGAAGTACATACACTCTGTAATAATACACTGTAAGTTAATTAATTGAATTTAAATTAAAAAACAAAACAAAAAACACTGACACACACAAAAAAGATACCAATCTCTTCATGAGGGCTCCACCCTCGTGACCACATGTAAACCTAATTAACTCCCAAAGTTCCACCTCCAAATACCATCACACTAGGGCTTAGAGCTTCAACATATGAATTTTAAGAGGACAACTTCCACCTGTAACATTATTTAGATAGGGGAAATTTTTTTTTTCAAAGAAATTCATTATCTATAGCACACCCTTCTGTGTTATCTTTTTTCAGCTTCTTTGGAATTATGTTAAAATCTCTGTGTAGATAACTGAAAGCAATTAAAAAATATTCTTGTCTACAGGCATGCAAATGAATTGTCCCAGAAGATACAACCAGTTCCATGTGGAAAAATCGGTTTGTCTCCATTTGCACATTTATTTCAATATTCCTGGTCTATAAATTTGTAGGTACTGTGGATTCTTCTTTGAACTGGCTGTAGTATCTCATCAGTGTCTTCATTAATGACTCAAAATCTTTAACATACACACAAAATACATCTACTCAAAGGAGGAATTCAGGGTCATACTCCTAAGAATCTGAATCATATGTGAGCTACAAATAAGTCTACACATGCTTGTTGGTAAGGAAAAATTCATATAACGTTAAGAAAAAAAGGAATCAAAGTTAGACATATAGTATGATCTTATTTTGTAAATATTATTTGTTGAAACTGGATTAAATGTTAAAAGTCAGGGCACCTGGGTAGCTCAGTTAGTTGGGTGTCTGCCTCCAGCTCAGGTCATGGTCCCAGGGTCCTGGAATCAAGCCCCGCATCGGGCTCTCTGCCTAGCAGGGAGCCTGCTTCTCCTCTCCCTCTCCCTGCTGCTCTGCCTACTTGTGCTTCTCTCTCTCCAATGAATAAAACTGGAAAAAAAAAAAAAGTTGAAAGTATTTGCCTTTGGGTTTGTAGTATGAACGACTTGTTATTTTCCTCTGTATAGCTTTCAAACTTCCCACTATAGGGATGTGTTGAGTCTGTGCTCAGAAAAAACGCTCAACTTGGAAAATTCTGAAAAAATATCTTAAGTTTGAATCATTGGTCAGTGGGCACCAAAATTCATCCTAGTGAGGGGGACTGGTTATTTTCCTTAATTTGTGATAGTTGTTAATTGCTTCCATCTACGCCCTCCTATTCCATCTAGGCCTTTTAGTAACAGGATTCCTGAAATATGAAAACTTGACACCAATTTTATTTGTTTTCTTAAGTAGGCTCTAAGCCTAGTGCGGAGTCCAATGTGGGGCTTGAACTCACAACCATGAGATCCAGACCTGAGCTGAGATCAAGTCAGACACTTAATTGACCGAACCACCCAGGTGTCCTAACACCAACCATTTTTTTTTTAAGATTTTATTTATTTACTTGACAGCAAGAGAGAGAACACAAGCAGGGGGCGTGGGAGAGGGAGAGGAAGAAGCAGGCTTCCCACTGAGCAGGGAGCCCGATGTGGGGATAGATCCCAGGTCCCTGAGATCATGACCCGAGCCAAAGGCAGAGGCTTAACGACTGAGCCACCCAGGCACCCCTCCTAACACCAATTTTAGATGGGGGGAAAAGCATGAGCTCCTGCAATAAAGGTCTTTTTGGCAAAGATTGGATTAATGCCCCATGCTTTGCTGAATCTGCCAAAAACAAATGAGGCTTCACTTAGAACACAACCTGACTTCCAATATGTGAACTACACTCAGTCATTCATTCAAGTTCCTCAGGAAGCTTAACAACCACATTTAACCCAGACAATCTTCTACGGATAATGACATCAGGCAGGTAGTGAGGAAAGCATGTGTAACAACCTGGTAGTTAGGTTGAACAGGTGACTTCTCTTATAAAACAAAGCTTGCACTTTGGTTCTTATCTAATAAGTCACCTCAGCATGCTACACAACAATAGAAGGCTAATTTCATTAATCCGTGATGTTAATCTGACACCTAAGGTCATCTAGAAGGAATTCTTAAACAAGGACCTCTGCTCCAGAAAGTTGCACTCCTTGAACAATTTGTTAAACTATCAAAACTAGGAATTCATTTGAGATTACTGCCAAATTGGTGGATTTCTTTCCCTCCTATTCAGCACTGGATTCATGAATGTATTAGAAGAGACTGCAGCAAGTTAAAATTAGGTACCTTTGAATTGGGTGAGTTAATTCGAACAACGGCCACATCCCCTTTGACTCCATAGTTAATATGGGTTCTGGCTAAAAAGGGAAAGACAATTTATTTGTAAACACGTTTATTGCTAAGCAAATTTAAAAAGCAGTGTAAGCATGTCAGTAAGAAATTAAACTTACTTCGCAAAGCAGAGGACCCTGAAAAGTTGCGGCAAATATAACCTACAAGAAAAAGGCATTCAAAATTAATTACTTTGTAAAATGTAACTGCTGTAGTACTTGCTAAATATAACAAAGCTGGAATTTATAACAATAGCAAAAATCCCCAAATGAGAATAATGTATTCTAGGCCATTATTGTGACTACTACCATATCTTTTTCATTTTAAAGATCAGCTTATGAGATTATTTAAATAGTAAATGTGGTTGGTAGAAGAAATGCCCCCTCAAAGATATCCAGGTCTCCAGAAACTATGAATATGTTAGGTTACATGGCTAAGGGAATTAAGGTGCTAATTAGCTGACCTAAACAGAGAGGGAGACAGACAGAGTAGCCTGGATTATCCAAGTGGGCCCAATGTAATCACGAAGAAGAGAGAGTCAAGGAGGACCAGAGAGATGGCAGCATAAGGCCTGAGCCCCACTTTGCTGGCTTTGAAGAAGTCAAGAAAAGCAGGCAGCCTCCACCTGGAAAGCTAGAAAAGGTAAGGATATGAATTCTCCCTTAGGTCACCCAGAATGAACACAGCCCTGCCAACACTTTTTTTTTTTTTTAAGATTTTATTTATTTATTTGACAGAGATCACAAGTAGACAAAGAGAGAGGGGGAAGCAGGCTCCCTCCTGAGCAGAGAGCCCGATGCAGGGCTTGATCCCAAGACCCTGAGATCATGACCTGAGCCGAAGGCAGAGGCTTTAACCCACTGAGCCACCCAAGCGCCCCCAACACTTCTGATTTTAGCTCAGTGAGATTCATTTCTGACATCCATAACTGAAAGATAATAAACTTGTATTGTTTCAGACACTAAATTTGTGGAAATTTGTTACAGCAGCAATAGGAAATGAACACATTAGCAAATAAGTAATCTACAAAGCAATACATATTGTCAGTCCCAGATATATAACAAATATACTCAACCACGTTCTCTAGCCACATCCTCTTGTATTTTTATGGAGATGGACTTTCCAGTGTTATCAAAAGTAAAATAATTTACAATGGATTTTTACTTAGACATAAAGAACGAAATCTTGCCATTTGCAACCTCACGGATGGAGCTAGAGAGTATTATGCTAAGCAAAGTAAGTCAGAGAAAGACAAATACCATATGATTTCACTTATATATGGAATTTAAGAAGTAAAACAAAGAGAAAAAAAAAGAGAAACAAACCAAGAAACAGACTCTTAACTATAGAGAACAAACTGATGGTTACCAGAAAGGAGGGGGTGTGTGTGTCTTGAATAGGCGATGGGGATTAAGGAGTGCACCTGTGATGAGCACCGGGTGTTGTATGGAAGTGCTGAATCACTATATTCTATACCTGAAACTAACATTACACTGTATGTTAACTGAAATTCAAATAAAAACTTTAAAAAAAGGTGACATCAACAGGCACTAGTGGCCATTTATGAAATAGTCCAGTCTCACTCTGCTATTTTAAGAATTTCTAACTGAACAGGGCTCTATTGCCCTCTACCAAGAATACTCCTACCCTGGGGAGGACAAAAGACCCACTACACTTCTCCCTTCTCCTAATCACTTCACTACTTGAGGCTCTCCTGGATAATAATGAGGAGATGATGTTTTGAGCACAAGCCATCACAAGAGAAGTCTGGACTTGGACTATAGACAAAAGGTAGGGAACACTGTGAAACTGTTAGGCAAAAATTCAAAGTTTGTTCTGGGAATTACTCTACCTTCTTACTACCATTAAAGTGTCACCTTTGTCTTGCTCTAATCTAAACATCTGGCTCTAGGTAGTAACCCAAGTTACTCTGGAGGCCAGCACAGGGTCTACATCCCTTAGTTACAACTTTCAAGCTTCTTTAAAAATACCCTGCTCTTTCTTCCTTTGTCTTTCATGTTCCTGGTTCATTTCAAACCCTATCTCCTAGGTATCTTTCTTTCTTTTTAAAAAAAATTTTTTTTTTTAAGTAGGTTCCGTGCCCAACATGGGGCTTGAACTCATGTCCCTGAGATCAAGAGTTGCATATTCTACCTACTGAGATCGCCAGGTGCCCCTCCTATATACCTCTTTAATCCTTTACTCCTTATTCCAAACCTTGTCCAATATCCTAGAACACAGTTTACTTTTTCTTTAGCAATAAAAATAAAAACAAATCATCCCTTAATAATTAGTGAGCATAGTAGCAGTACACATGAACACCTGTACCCAGGAATTAGTGCTTTAATAATATCCAGTGGTTCCTTCATTATCTCCTCTACTTGTACTAGCTTTCCCTCAGTATTTGTTTTATTCCTTTTAAAATAAATTATGTGCATGTACCTCTATCAATTCATATATTAAATATCATCAAAGTTAATCTTTCCTTTTATTATTTTCTTTTTCATCATGGTTAAGTGCACTCTTTAATTCCCATCACCTCTTTCACCCATCCCTCCCTCCCACTTCCCCTTTGCTAATGATCAGTTTGTTCTCTCTAGTTAAAAGTCTGCTTCTTGGTTTCTCTTTGTTCCCCTTTGCTCATTTGTTCTTTCTTAAATTCCACATATGAATGAGTTCATATGGTATTTGTCTTTCTGACTGACTTATTTTGCTTAGCATAATATGCCCTAGTTCTACCCATGGTGTTATAAGTGGCAACTTTACATTCTTTTTTTTTTTTTTTTTAAGATTTTATTTATTCATTTGACAGACAGAGATCACAAGCAAGCAGAGAGGCAGGCAGAGAGAGAGGGGGAAGCAGGGTCCCTGATGAGCAGAGAGCCCTGGGGCTCGATCCCAGGGTCCTGGGATCATGACCCAAGCTGAAGGCAGAGGCTTTAACCCACTGAGCCACCCAGACGCCCCAGCAACTTTACATTCTTTATGGTTGAATAATATTCCACCATTATTTTATTCTTAATTATTAGTATTAAAACTTTTTTATATCTGATTTTCATTGAAATATACTGCATTGGGACTGCATACGGTCTTGGAATGCACAATATAATGCAAAAGAGTGGAGTGCCTGCCTAATTTAGGAGCACTATTTAAAAAAAAAGGTGGGGCGCCTGGGGGGCTCAGTGGGTTAAAGCCTCTGCCTTCAGCTCAGGTCCAGGGTCTCGGGGTCCTGGAATCGAGCCCCATGTCGGGCTCTCTGCTCAGTGGAGAGCCTGCATCCCCCTCTCTCTCTGCCTGCCTCTCTGCCTACTTGTGACCTGTCAAATAAATAAATAAAAATTGTTAAAAAAAAAAAAAAAAAGGTTAAAATCCCTAGCAACCTTGGAGCACCTGGGTGGCTCAGTGGGTTAAAGCTTCTGCCTTCAGCTCAGGTCATGATCCCAGGGTCCTAGGATCGAGCCCTGCATCAGGCTCTCCGCTCAGCGGGGAGCCTGCTTTCTCCTCTCTCTCTGCCTGCCTTTCTGCCTACCTGTGATCTCTGTCAAATAAATAAATAAAATCTTAAAAAAAAAAATTCCTAGCAACCTCTCAGCAGCTAAACCTTTCCACTAGCCTGTGACCATCTGTCTCTCTTTCTGCCTAGTCTCTCATTCTCCAAAGCCCCTACCTTCATCTGGCTCAGAATTGAGGGATGTCAAACAAGAGTCTTAGACTGCCTTAGCATGCAATGATAATCAAAGGTAATGGACAACAAAATTAAACCACATTGGCCATTTTATGTCATGGTAGTAGTCTAAATGAAATTTTTAAACATCACCTCTATCAAAAATACTCTCTACATGATTTAGAAACAAACTTTAGAACTATACCCATTTTTAAGTTGATCATGGTCTATGTCTGACCAGGAGGCACGGACACTTCTGGACTGGGGAACTATTTACACATGGCCAAAGCAGGACCCAAAAGACTTCCCAACATATCCAGCCGGACTGTGATTTCCATAGCAGTATTGAGAAGTGATTTCAGAACTAGGTTAGGCATTAAAATCAGTGGGGGAGGCTCAAATACACTCACAAATGTCTGGGTGACATATAACCTAGAACCACAGAATCAGAATTTAAGGGCACTGGGCCTCAGAGTCCCTTTTTTTGTTTTGGGTGCAAAAAGGTAGTTTTATTTAAAGCATGAGGACAGTACCATGTGCAGAAAGAGCTGCACTGAGGTCCTGAGGAGTGGTGGCCCGTTATATATTTTCAAGTTGAGAGGGGTTAGGGATAGTGCAAGCCTCCCATGTATTTTAGAAACAAGGATCCTGAGGGATCCTAGCTATTGACAGGAAAGGTCATTACTGTTTAGTAGAAACTCAGTCATGAGACCCTTCAGATGTATATCGGTGTGGGACATATGCTTGGGGGAGGATCGCTAACATGTCTCTTGGGGAGTAGAGCTAAAGGAAGTTTCCAAAGGAATTTTTATATGTTAAAGAAGACTTATAGGATCCTGGGTGGGGGTGGGGGGGATTGTCTTTTGCCCTAAGCAAAGTAATTGGGGCTGATAACATTGGGCCTATGATAAAATTGGGCCTCATAACATTGAGGCAGTTGAGTCTCTAGAGGAATGTCGCTCTGCCTGTTTCAAGGACTTGTCAATGGGCTACAGGTAGTATGGAAATTTAATAGTTTCTCTTCTGCCTGTGTTTCCCACATCATCCCCCTCTGAACAGTTTTGACCCTTAAATCTTTAAGGATGCTGAGGGTGGAAGGTCTCATCTTTTGTTAACTTCTTCCTGCTGAATAGGGGCATAGAGATGGCCCTATCTATGGGTCAGGATAGATATCATATGGGTCAGGTGGGGCTTATACAGATAGAGGAGTCACAAAGGGCAGAGGCAGCTGAATCCAAGGGGGGCTGCATGTGTCGGATCTTCCCGGGGGGAAGAGTCCATATTTTTTAAAAAGGAAACTGAAGCAGACAGCAAACAAGTGGGCATGTGAGAGCCACTGACTTGGAGAACCCACTGATTCAGTGGTTTCGGAGAGGGACCATCAGCAATAGCCAAGGCTCTTGCTTCCTCCTTCTTTCCCTCTATCCTGCAGTTTTACTTGAGAGAGAGAAAGAAAGCATGCACATGGCCCCGGGGCGCGGGCAGAGGGAGAGAAATAATCTCAAGCAAATTCCTCACTGACCGTGGAGCCTGACACAAGGCTGGATCTCATAACCCTGAGATCACGACCTGAGCCAAAATCAAGCTGGATGCTTAACCAACTAAGCCACCCAGGAACCCCTATTATTTTTTTTTTAAGTCTAATTTAAGTAATCTCTATACCCAATGTGGGGCTGGAACTTACAACCCTGAGATCAAGAGTCTCATGCTCTTCGACTGAGCCAACCAGATGCCCCTATCCTGCAGGTCCTTAAGAGAGGGGAAGAGAAGGCACAGAAAATAGCAGCTTTACACTAGTTTGAAAGGCAAGCAACATATTAAAAGGCGGCTGTGTAGATGACGCAAGTACCAGAGTGAGGTGATCTTTGGTTCTATCTGCATTTTTTTCTTTAAGCTAATCCAAATCAGCCATCTGAGTGCAAAGAGAAAGGACCCGAGAGCCAAGACTTAGGTTCAATCATCACGTTTATCATGTATTAGCTGTATAACCATGAACAAGTCTCTTCGTGCATTTCAGCGTTCTTATAAAGATAGAAATAAAAGTGATGTAATGATTATAAAAGTATCTGTAAGTCACAGTGCTACACACAAGTAAATGAAGATAGAAGGCAGCCATATCCTCAATCGCCATGCCTCTACCTCTCTAAGGACACACTTCCTTTCTCTGCTTTACCATCATTTAAAATTTGAATCATCTGTATTTATCACTCTTTTTTATCTTTGTATCCTGGCTCTACCCTCATCTACAAGGCCTTATCATGAGATTCCATCTACAGTGATCTTTCCCCTCCCTTCAAAATCCCTTTTGATTTTTATTATTTACTATTTTGTTCTCTTATCACCGCATCTATAGCAGGTGTTTCCTCCAACTAAAGCATAACTCTTCCAACATCATCTCGCACTCCCTCATTTGACAACAAATCCTTGTGGCCTACCATGTGCTATGCCCTGTTCTAGGCACATGGAGTGAACAAAAAGATAAAAATCCTTGACTCTGTGTAGCTTACATTCTATAGCAGCAGGGGATGATACACACCCACACACACACATATCATAGGAAGAATCAGTTCTTACCCAGTAGAGATACATGAAGAGGTGAAGACAGGGAATAAGCAATTCTAGCTAGAACAGGGTAAAGTGGATGAGAGTAGGGATGGACTGACTGGAAATGCACAGTGGGAGAGATGGGGTGGGAAGACAGACAAAAAAATACGTAAAGAAGTATGTTAGGAGTAAGTGCTAAGCAAAAAACAAAAAAACAAAACAAAACAACAAAACAGAGCAGGTGCGAGGGCCTAGCATAGGCTGCGCTTTTAAAGACCAACTATTTGAGACAGCAGGTTATGTGGTTCAACCATCTTAAAATCTTGCCATCTTAAAATCTACCTCTGCTGCACAAACACACACACCCACATTCACAAACACAAAACTTCCTCTAAATCAATGGAAACAAACAAAAGAAAAAAAGAAGAGAAAACCAGTAAGTGTACAAACTTATCCTGAATTCAAACCACAGCCAGCTAAATCAAGTTGGTAGCTACAAGGTAGCTTTGCTTTTGAAATCTAGCCCTTACCATTATGTAATCTGGAAAGTTAACTTCACAGCAGCTAGGTGACCTTTAGCCTAGATCAACTGTGCCAGCAAAAGAGAGAAACCTTTGTCCTACTTCTTTATCATCTGATAATTTAACTCAAGAAGACACTACAAGACCTAAAGCCTAAAGCTATATATAGCAGAGGAGAGAGTTGCATTAAGCTGACACAAATTTCAAATATGAAAATGTTACTTTGGTAGTAACAATCAACAACTTTTCTCAATATTCAACCCTGGGAGAAAAGACAGGCTTAAGGAAGTGAGTCAAATTTAAACATACATCATTTACTATTTGCCTCTAATTCAATGAAATTATTTTACCACTTACACAATTAGAAATTTAGATTTAGGAATGGGAATTAAGATATCTTGGTCAAGTTGTGACTGTCATTTGACAGTCATATTCAGAATTATAGCATTAGTTGGGGGAGGAATGGGTTTAAACTATGAAAGAAACAAATCGGTTTCAAAAGAAGTTATCCATCCACCAGTAAATGTCATAATCTCATTAAACACTGGCCTTGGCACAGGCTTTCAGGGTAAAAGACCAATAAGTTGAATCAAAACGGCAATCCAAATGTGCAGCTAATTTTGAACTCACTTTCTAGACATGCTTTCACAAAATTCATAAATCGTTCTTCAAACGGCTAAAAACTATAAGCCATATTTTCTTATTGGTGAAATATACATTTATGTGTGTATATATATTTCTATACAAAAAATATAGAAAAGCTAAGCTTGTTATTACACATATAAAATGTAAAAATTATTTTTAAAAATTCTCAGATATACAGAATCAGTTCTTCAGGGCAGAAAAGAGTTAATTGCAGCAGGTACTGAGCATTGTGTCCATGAAAAATTGCTTTAAATTTAGGATAACTCCTTTGAAGTTCACAAAGGTTCCCACTTCACAAATGAGAAAACAGAAGAAATTAATTGTCCAAGGTCACTGGAGAGTGAAAGGCCAAGCCAGATTCAAGCCCCAAAGTCAGACTCCAAATTTAATGCTTTGAATTGCTCTTTCATCCTATTTCTCCTGTCTAAGAAAATCCAAAGTCTCAATCATTTTACAGATGAGAAAAATAAAGGTCAGTTAGACCAAGATATTTACCCAAAGTTACACTAGTGACTGGAAACCACATGACCTACCAGCTCAGTGTTACAGCAGCTGCTAATCCATAAGAGGTACCTTAAAACCAATGCATAGGCAAGTTCAAATATATACATGTGATTTTCATAAAGCCTTAAACCATAAACATGGAAAACAACAACAACAAAACTGTAAGGTAAAATGACCAAATGCTAATAGTTACTATATGTGACTAGAAATGCATGACTTTTTTCTTAACCTTCCCCAGTCTTTACATATCAAGTTTCTGTAATATTATGATTGGTATATACACACACACACAGCAGTCCTGTGGAAACTACAAACACTGGTGGAGATTCAGAAAAAGTCTGAATCCAAAATTAATCCCTTACAGAAGACTCCAGCTACCAGCTACCTTGTTCAGGAGAAAGACATATTACAGATGAAAATTCTGATTAGCAGCCACTATTAAGAGTAACAGGCAATAAAAGGTTACATTTCACCTGACAGATCTGAGATGGAAGGAAAACGCTTGATTTTTCCATAAGCACCCACTTTAACCCTTTCACTGCCAGTCTGAAGAGAAAAATAGAGCTAATGCAAACCTAACCGGGTACCGTCAGGAACAAAACCAGATTAGTTTTTAAAATGATTTAACTTGGGTAAAAAAAAAAAAAAAAAAAATTAAAAATTAAAAAAAAAAGATTTAACTTGGGGTACAGATATTTGCTTCCCCCCCCATCACCTTGCCCTCAGGGTGTCCACACACAGGACAAGCGTATTTGTGTATTAAAAAAATATATTTCTTCTGGCAAATTGCACAACCTACCCTTGAAATTTAACATACTATACCTTCACACTGGGATTACTGGAACTGCAACATTCGAGCTCCTTATTTAAATGTGGTAATGGGTCCAGAATGGTTTTGAGGGAAAGGAGCTGGGAGTAGCAGTAATTCGCAAGGCTGGTCCATTACACCTAAGAAGCTTTTAAGACAGCCCTCGTCACGAGTAAGGTGATGTGGAGCCACAAAGATGTGACAGACTGGACTGTCTCAGTCCTCCTGGAACTCCCCATCTAGTAGGGCTAGGTCCGAAGCCATCACAGAAGAAAATAAGAGGGGCGTGACGCCAGAAGTGCGACGGGGACACTCGCGGAAGGGGCTAGACCGGGGGGGCAGCACCCAGAAACGTGAGGTTACGGAGCCTGAAATCGCTGCAGGACTCGGGAGCAGGGAGAGAGGAAGGGTCAGTCTGCGCAAGGGCACAGGAGACTGGGTCCAAGAGGGGCATCCTTCCCCCCACGCAGGGCTGCGTTCCCCGGCCGGGCGGGGAGCCGACAGCGAAAGGGAGACGCGGCTACGAGGCTACCTCAGGCTTCGCGAGAATTCTGCCCGGGGCTGCCGGGCGCTCCCAGCCAGGCCTCACCTGGGCAGCGGCGCATCCTGGAGGCAGTGGCGCGGCTCAGACTGCCGATCGCCCGTGAGGCCACCATCTTGAGCTGAAGAGGACGAAAGTGGAAAGGGCTCAGACCAGGGCTGCAGGGCGGAGGACTTTTCTGCTCAGCTTGGCCCCAGCTAGGCGCCAGACGTACTGCCTGACTAAAACCCCCTCGGGCAGAGTTGTTTTTGGCTCCTCGCCCGGCCGTTCGCATCCGGCTAACGGGGCGGAGAGGTCGCTTTCCTCACTGGACGGCAGGGGGCCCCTAGAGGAGGCCCGGTGCCCTGTTTTCCAGACAGGCGGCCGATGGGCAGCCTGCGGGGCTCGGGGGCGGGAGTGGAGGGGGTCCTTTGGGGAAGGACCCGCCCCTGGGTCACGACTAGTCCCGGCGCTTCAGGCCGAACCTTCCGTGTCCGCAGCTAGAGCTCGAGAGGACCGAGCTGAGGTGAGATGAACCGTGCGCTTGGCTCCCCGCCTGGCCTTTCCCTGCAGCGACAGCCGCAGTTCCTTTCCTATCTCCTGCGCCAGTGCCCGCGGCCTCCTCCCTTCTCCTCGGGGAGTGGAGTTCCAGGGAGCGGGGAGAGGCCCCATCGGACTGGGTCTACGGGACCGCTGCCATCGGGGCCGTAACTGGGACTAGCTTTATGCGTGTCGCTCTGAGCAGCGGTGTCACCGTGTCTTTGAATTTATCACCTCGGGTTAACGACCTGCTTCCTCGTGTGCGTGTCGGCTTAAAGCGCTGGGCTGAATTGCAGTGTGTGTTTTTGTTTCACCCGTTCTGCTTGTAGCCAGGTGAGCGGCTGTCGACTTTGAGAACGCGGAGTTGGGATTACCCGGTCGCAGCTGCTGGACTGGGACTCGGTCACGTGACCATTTCGGGCCGGCAGTTGAGAGCTGTTTCTCCATCCTTGGGGGAGACTTAATGTTCTAGAGGGTTTTCTAATCTAGAAGGGATCTGCCCATCATCATCTGGTCATTCATTCCTTTCACTTTATAAGATGAAGCCCATAAATCAGCGTGGGTGGGCATATCTGGCCACAGGTGGTGGAAATAGGGATAGAGCCCACGTCTATTAAATTTTAGTCACGAGTTCTCCGTTGCATAATAGCTGGTTTTATGTTGGAAAGATGGGTTTGAGTCCTTGAATAATGCGATTGATTCCAAACGAAACAATGTTAACTTGCAGAAAGGATTCTTGATCTCCGGAGGCCCTCCCAACTCACAAGATTTTTACAGTTAAAAGCTTGCCTTCTCCCTCAAAATGCTCTCGTGCATATAATTATGTTCAGTGCTTACTATTTAGGTAAGGGTTAGTAAACCTTTTTGTTAAGGGCCAGATAGTTTAGGTTTTGCAAGCCCGTATTGATCTCATATATATTTTTTGTTTTGTTTTCTACAATTCTTCAAAAGTGTAAAAACTCTTGTTAGCTAAAGGCCATCCTATCTTGGCTCACTTTTTTTGTTCCTGTACTCAACGAGATCATAAGCTCCATCAGGGCAGAAATGTTATTCTTCTTACTGTGGCTTAGGAGAGGGGAACTAGGTACATTTATACCACTGCTTGGTAATATTAATAGCAACCATGTATGACCCTCCCTATGTATCAGGCACTGTCCTAAGTGTTTTGTGTGTATTAACTTAGTTATTTCTCCCAGCAACCCTTTGAGGTAGGTGCTCAGATTATCTACATTTTACAGACAAATTATCTACATCTTCCTCTAAGACAGAAAGATAAGTAACTTGCTTAAGATCCTAAAACTAGGGTGGAGCTGGGATTTGGATTTAGACAGTCTGGTTTTAGATTCTGTGTCCTTCCATTGTGTGTTAATGATAGTGTTAACAGTGGGCTGTTAAGCCACTCCATTTTGCTTTATTTTTTTGGTCAGGATTTTGTTTATGAGAGAGGGCATGGGTGGGGGCAGAGGGAGAGGGAGAAGCAGTCTTTCTTGTGAGCAGGAAGGAGCTCAGTCCTGGAATCATGATCTGAGCCAAAAGCAGACACTTAACTGAGCCACCCAGGCAACCCTTGCCCCAATTTTGCTTTCATTACTTGGTGAGCACCTTCTTCCTTTCCCTTACTCCCAGGTGTCTGCAACTTATTGCATCTTTCCATAGTTCCACAAACTATGCCAGCCTACTCCGCTGGAGTTTCCATGCTTCCCAAATCCTTGAGTCAAAAAGATCTGTTTCCTAAAATTTAGAGCAAATGACAATAAAGGTCAACTCTCCCACAGGGTAGTTTGCTTAGTCTCTCTTTCTTTTGAAACGTGTTTTTAGTTAATTATTGAATTAATTAATAATTATTTTTCAGAAACTACAGAGAAAATAAAGACACCTATAATTCTACCACCCAGAGAGAACTACTGTTAACATGTTGCTTAAAAAAACAACAAAACCCAAAACATTTTGCTATGTATTTTTCTGGACATTTTGTATGCATTTGTATATTTTTATATATTTGTATAAATATTAATATACATAGATTTTAAATGAAACTAGAATTACACTGTACATAAAAAATAAAATGCTCATTGTAACAGATTTTTTTGAGAAGAGAGAGGAATATAAAATGAAAGCTCCTTTAAAAAAAAATGAGGGGCGCCTGGGTGGCTCACTGGGTTAAAGCCTCTGCCTTCAGCTTTGATCCCGGGGTCCTGGGATCGAGCCCCGCATTGGGCTCTCTGCTCAGCGGGGAGCCTGCTTCCTCCTCTCTCTGCCTGCCTCTCTGCCTACTTGTGATCTCTGTTTGTCAAATAAGTAAGATCTTTAAAAAAAAAAAAAAATGAAAGCTCCTCTTTATTCCTTTCATATATAGACTCTTAGCTTTATGGACTTTTTCTTTCTGTCATAAAAGTGGTGTTTTACTGTACATACTGTTCTGCAGTTTGCTTTTTCATTTAATATATATTGTGGACATTTTCCTGTGTTAGAATATATATGTATATCGTGCTTTTTATTTTTCTTTTCAAACTCCTGCATGGTGTTCCATGGTATTTTTGTACTATAATTTATTTAACCATTTCCTACTGATGTGCATTTAGATTAGTTTCAGTATCTAGTTGCTACAGTGAACATAATATATTGAATATTTCTATAGGCCAGAGATCTGTGTGTATGCTACACACACATCTTGAGTATTTCTATAGGTTAAAGACCAATTTTAGGAATTATTGGGCTCAGAAATTCACAACTTAAATTTTGTTACATAACTAAAAATTCCCTTCCAAAACCTTAACAGTGTACACTTTTATCAACTGTGTATGGAAATGCCTAAATCTATTCTTACTAGAATTATGTGTTAACAATGTTGTTACTTTTTGCCATGTTTACAACCCCACAGTGATACCTTGTTTTAATTTTAAAAATGTTTTTATTGTTCGTGATGTTGAACATTTAAAATTTTGATATACTTTGACATTTTTATTTCTGTGAATTGCTCATTTGCTTTTTTTCCTTTTAGGCATGTATCAGTAAGAAGCCTTTCAATAACAAAATTCAACTTAAATTCAAGGGGATTTATTTTCTAACAACGAGAAAGCACAAAAGGAGGGTGGGTTTTGGATATGATTCAATTAGGGCTTTTTTTTTTTTTTTTTAAATAACAGAAATTTATTTTCTCAGTTCTTAAGTTCAGAAGTCTAAAATCAAGGTGTTGGTAGGGTCAGGCTCCCTCTGGAAATCCTCCAGAGAGAATCCTTCCTTGTTTCCTCTAGCTTCTTATGGCTCCAGGAATCACTTGGCTTATGGCTACATGACTCTAATCTCTGCCTCCATTTTTACATGGCCTTCTCTGTGTCTTAAGTTGTAACAAACCCAAATGCTTAACAGACTGTGCCGCTCAGGCACCCTTACTTAAGGGAATTTGTATCCAAGACTGACGTGGTGTCATGTAGCTTCTGGAAACTGGGGTTCTCATCTCATGGGCTTGTTTGTGTCTCCCTGGCTAGAGTCTTTTGAATATCCCTAGGGTGATAAGCCTAGAGTTTGGATTCCTTTATCTCTTTTCAAACCACATATTTGGAAAAATGTGATTTTTTTTTTTAAGTCCTAGGGCATCCCCTTTTTTAATTTTTTAATTAAGCTCTACTCTCTATGTGGGGCTTGAACTCATAACTCAGAGGTCAAGAGTCACATGCTCTACCGACTGAGCCAGCCAGGTTCCTCTAGGGCATCCCCTTTTTGTCTATAAAGACTCAAGAGAAGTTAAACGAGCCTTTTATATTATTATTATTATTATTTTTTTTTTTTTAAGATTCCACTCATTTATTTGGGGGAGAGAGAGAAGCAGGCTCCTTGCTGAGCAGAGAGCCAGTGTGGGGCTTGATCCCATGGCCCTGAGATCATGACCTGAGCCGAAGGCAGACGCTCAATCAACTGAGCCACCCAGGCCCCCCTATATTATCTATCTTTTTAAGGCTTTTATATTATCTATTTTATTTGTGTAACAAATTACCCCCAAATTTAGCAGATCAAAACAAAAAATTTACTGTTTCCTACAACTTCTGGGGGTGACTTAGCTGGGTTGTTCTGACTTAATTTCTCATGAGGTCGCAGTCAGAATGTTGGTCAGGGCAGTCATCATCTGAGAGTTTGCCTGTGCATGAGTATCCACTTTCAAGTTCAGGTGACTGTTGGCAGGATGTGGCAGTTCTCATGTGAGTCACTTCATAGGACTGTTTGAGTTGTGCCATCTGGCTTCCCCCAGAATGAGCGAGTGATCGGAGAGAAAGAACAAGAGCAAAGCTGCAGTATTCCTTATAGCTTAATCTCAGAAGTGACATACTGTCACTTCTGACATATTCTTGTGTTTACACAGACCAGCTGTGGTACACTGTTGGGGGCAACTGCACAAGGGTATGAATACCAAAAGGCGCAGATTATTGAGAACCATCTTGGAGGCTGGCTGCCACCACCTTCATAGGCATATATCACCAGCTTATTCTTACCCTTTTTTTTTTTTTTTTTAGGTTAAAACGTATTTCAAAATTGAGAAATTATAAAACATGGACAATGACAAGTCTGCCTTACACCCTGTCCTGTAGTTACTCAGTTTCCTTCCTTTTTAACGTCTTGTTTCTACTTTCAGGGATATTTTATACAAGGAAATACATATGTTATTTTTCCTCTTTTTGACATGAACAGTTGTAGCTGTACACTATTTTACACCTTGCTTTTTTCACTTAATACAGGTTAACAGTGGTTCCCTATCGGTGCATAACCATTCCCTTATCTTTCATAGCTGGATAATATATTCTTTGGGTGGTTGTAGTGTGGTTTACTTAACCAGTTCCGTATTTTTGGTTCTTCTGATATTTTGCTATTACGAACAGTGGTGACATGTGTCATGTCCCATGTGCGTTAATAATGTCCTGGAAGTAGAAGTGGATTGCTGGATCAAAAGTTGGATGCAAAAAAAGTTGGATGCAGTTATGGGTTTGTTTGTTTTTTTGTAAGATTTTATTGGACACACAAAGAGAGATCTCAAGTAGGCAGAGGGAGAAGCAGACTACCCGCTGAGCAGGGAGCCCGATGCGGGGCTCAATCCCAGGACCGTGAGATCATGACCTGAACCGAAGGCAGAGACTTAACCTATGAGCCACCCAGATGCCCCTGCAATTATAGTTTTGACAGTCAACTGCCACATTGCCCTCCGTAGGGATTGCCCCAGCATGGCCTCTCAGCAGCGTGTTTGTGCATACTCTTAGCACAGAGTATGTCAAACCTTCCAGTCTGCCAGTGTCACGGGTCAAATATTGTATCTCTCTGTGTGGTTTCAGTTTGCATTTCTTTTAGAAGTAAGATTGAACTTCTTTTCATGTATCCAAGAGCCATTTGTTAGTTCCATTTCTGTGAACAGTGTGTTCATGTCCTTTGCCCATTTTTTTTTCATACTGATTTGTAGGAATTCATTTTTTAAGAATTTAGGAGAGCGGCTAATATATTTAAAAATTTTTTAATATGTAGGGTTTTAATGTTTTTAAAATTATTTTGAAACAGTAGCAAGCTTATTAAAAAGTAGCAAGTGAGGGGATCCTGGGTGGCTCAGTTGGTTAAGCAGCCAACTCTTGGTTTCAGCTCAGGTCATGATCTTGGGATTGTGAGATCGAGTCCCCCATTGTGCTCTATGCTCAGTGTAGAGTCTTCTTCAGATTCCCTCTCCCTCCAGCTCGCACTCTCTCTCTCTCTCTCTCAAATAAATAAATAAATAAAATCTTAAAAAAAGTGGAAAGTGCAATACACAAATTTTTTTTCCTTATAGTATTTGTATGTAAGTTGCTAACATGACACTACACCACCCCTGAACACTTTAGTGTACATTCACCCACATATAAACATGCACAAGGCAGTAATCACAATACAGCCTTCAGAGTCAGGAGATTAACATTGGTGGCTTCATGGTCATGTCCAGCAACCTCTCTACTCCTTTGGCCCTAGAGAAGGACATAAACTCTGGAGCTAGACTGCCCGGCTTCAGATCCCAGCTCTGCCTCTTGTTAGCTGTGGATCTTTGGGTGAGTCAGTCAATCCCTACATGCTTCAGTTTTCTCATCTCTTACAAAGAGTGTAATAATAATGCTTAAAATTCTTGTTTGCACGCTGTGAAAGCCATGTCAGTGTAGCTATAAGAATATTATTAGAGGGGGACGCCTGGGTGGCTCAGTCAGTTGAGCAGCTGCCTTCGGCTCAGGTCATGATCCCAGCGTCCTGGGATCGAGTCCCACATCGGGCTCCTTGCTCGGTAGGGAGCCTGCTTCTCCCTCTGCCTCTGCCTGCCACTCTGTCTGCCTGTGCTCACTCTCTCTCTCTCTGACAAATAAATAAATAAAATCTTTAAAAAAAAAAAAAAAAGAATATTATTAGAGGAAGGATAGTTACTTGGTAATACATTAAATTTTACAGTTCTTTATAGTTACCACGGATAAGATTATCAGAGATCATAGACTAGAAGCCACAAATTGCTCAAATAATCCAGGATATATTTTTGTTCTTTTTTCAGATTTCAGAATGACTTCCATGTTGACTTACACATTTAAAAATCTTCCCAGCACATCAAAATGGGCTCTCCAATTTTGTAAGTTTAATTTCTTCTTTCTTTTTTTAAGATGAGATTTAGATTTATAAACATCTTACACAGGTATTGATTGTACTGCTTTATGTAAACCATTTATTTTATCTTCTAGTTGTGAGACCTCTGAGCTGTTCCTCCCAGCTACGAGCTGCTCCAGGTACAGTAATTTGTAAAATAAACATTTCTGGTTTAAATGTTACATTCTAGAGCTGTGAATTCTGAATAAAAACCAAGACTAATTTGCAAATTCTCCCTTTTCTCTGAGCAACAAGAACATCACTATTGCCTTCAAATTAAAACAGTATAGGGCTAACCAGTAATGATGTTGCATGGTGTAGAATTGACAGGAGGCTGCTGCTGGAGTCATGGCAGTACCATGAACCCTGCCGGTCAGTTTATTCAGCTGTCCTGGAGATGATTACCATACAGACATTCTTAAGGCAAAGTCAAATTTTTTAATTTGCAATTAGTGATAGGCTTCTCTGTTAATGAGCATATATAAGAGCATATACCAATTCCTGAAATGTGGGTGACTGGGGAACTAGTAAATAAAAGAATGTTGTTGGGAATGCCTGGATGGCTCAGTCAATTAAGTGTCTGCCTTCAGCTCAGGTCACGATCCTGGAGTCCTAGGATCGAGCCTCACATCAGGCTTCTTGCTCAGTGGGGAGTCTGCTTCTCCCTCTCCATCTGCCGTACCCCCTGCTTGTGCTTGCTTGCTTTCTCTCTCTCTCTCTCTCTCAGATAAATAAACAAAATCTTTAGAAAAAATAAAAGGATGTTATTTAGTCAATATGAAATGAGTAAGTAGGGAAATGTGTTGATTTTACATGGTCATATAGACCCTTGGTAAACCCAGTGTAGATCTGCATCTTGAAGACATCTATACCTGTTATAGGTATGTATCTTCACTGGTCAGAGCTAAAAACGTTCTGACATGTTCATACCATTATTCTCTTTGCCTGGGTCCTTGAGTGACCTATGGCTTATGATTTTGGTTTTATTATGGTATTTCTACTTGGATAATAGTTGGATAGAAAAGCACTTTACCAGAATTTGGAAGACCTCTACTCTATTCCAATTCTGTCTCTTTCTAGACACTGTGGTCTTGAATTGGTTACTTTACTTCCCTGTGCTTTAATTTCTTTGTCTAAAAATATAATAATAATTTTAGGCTTGTTGGCCTCAAGTTATGAAGATATCTCAAAGTACTTTAAAAACTAAACCCAATATGAATGTAAGGTGATATTTTTATATTTTACATATAGTATATTGTCAGAAGTCTATTGCTTAATCCCACCTAGTGAAGTTTCATTTTGTCATGTAACAATTATATTTCTTCTGGCTTCTAAATTCTAGCTAGAAAATGGATTTGTCTTAGCTTCATGAAGAATAATTCCTTTTTGTCTCATTTACCTTTTCTGTAATTCAGATGTTTGCCCACATGCTTTTGCTTTGCAGTCATACAAATGGACCTGATTCTTGACAACTGGGAGAAGGTCAAACTGAATACCAACAGAAGGAAAGCATTTATCTGGCATTTCAAGCATTTTTCTTTATACCATTCTTTAACTGTGTTTGTGTTTCTGTCTCCAACTATATTGCAAACCCTTGTGAGACTGGAGCTTTTTATATCCCTGTTGTCTAACAGTGATTTGTGTTAGCACTGCTGAAGATCATGTACAAGAAAGCACATGATAAGACAAAGGAATCTGACCCCCTGATTTGTGGGGAGGGAGCAGGCTTATGCTGGACAGGTTTTAGGTTGTAGTAATTTTGTAACATTCCTCTTGAAGCTCATGTGAATGTCCCTGCTTGACAGGACTCTTAGGGTGAAGGGTTTAGAATAGAAGGATACAGAATTTATTGATGTTTTCAGTCTTTAGATGGGACTTAAGTGTCTGATGGAAATTTTGACTGATTCAGTGGTTATATCTCTATTTGTTTTGTATCTATGTCTGTAAACACACATATATATACACACACCACTGGAATAATACATGACACACATTTTATTTGCTTTGACTTCAATTATATGTGTAAAATACAGAATGTATATCAGCCATAGAATCCTAGGTTTGGAGTTGGGAGGGGTTCATCTAGTCCAGCAAATAATAAAGTTTTGGCAGGGCAGGGACTAGAACCCAGATAGTTTAACTCGCAACTCAGATTCTTACAGTACATTGCTATTGTATACCCATATACTGTGGGATACATAAAAAGAAGCCATTGAGAAAATTCTGATGTGGGTAGGAGCCATTGTGCACGAGAAACAGAATGAGAGTCCTTTGGGTGGCGGTTCAATACATAATGAATAATGAATATTATTTTTAAATTTGGCGTGTAGTATTAGTTTAATTACTTTATAATATGATGCTATATTGTTTAGAATAGCTAATTTTTGCCTCAGAAGTTGCCCAGAAGTTCAGAGGCTAGAACCACAGGTAACTGTAGTTAATCAGGGAAGGCTTTACTAGGAGGTGGAATGTGCACAAGGCCTTGCAGGATAAGTAGGAATTAGATGGACAGAAGAGGCCACTCAGATGGGAGGGTACATGAATAAAGGCAAGGATGCTGAAATGAGCAAATGAGCAGTGTGAAGGATTGGGGACTTGCTCATCTTATTACATGTTGAGAAAGGGGAAATTCTTTGGGATGGTTAAGGTGGAACTAGTAAAGCAAGGAATTCATTAGAAGAGTCAGGAATTCTAAGTGTATTAAAGGAACATGAGCTCAGTGGAATGACATGATGGCATGTCATCTGACTTCCCCTTACTGCTTCATTCTCGCCAAGGTCAGTCACGAGTAATCTGCAGATCTTTTAATTCAGTGGCTTCTTTGCAGTCCTCGTTCTCCTTAAGGATTGAAACACTTGACCATCTTGTGCTCCTTGATACTCTCCTGCTTTTGCTGTCATGCACTGTTCTCTCCTGACTCTCCTGCTGCCTCTCGAGTTTACCTTCTGTCCCACATCTTCTCTCCGTCCTCCGAATGTAGGAAGGTCACAAAGCCAAGTGTCTTTCATTGTGACTAATGGACACACTCCAGTGAAGGATAAGAGGGCCGGAGTGTACTACAGCTGGGGGAGTGTTAGGAACCAAGCAGCTTTAGGGGCTGGCCCCTTTGTTTTTCTCATGGCCAGATAGTATGTCACTTTCCTGGCTTTGCTGCTTCTCTCTTTATATCCTTCACCCTTCCTGCTGGCTTCTCTGCTCACTCAAGCTTTTTGCTGCTGCATAACTGGCTTACAAGTGACCTCAGTTTACTGGTACCCTGGTTTTTCTTCATGGCATCCTTCAGCCTCAACTAATTAGTGTTTGTCTTTATGCTTTTTTGTGTAGATTCCTAAGAGAGAGAGCCTGACTAGCATAGCTTATCACTTATAGAAGATGACATGGTTTTGGTTTTTTTTTTTTAGGATTTTAATTTATTTTTATTTTTTTAAAGATTTTATTTATCTATTTGACAGAGTGTGCACACACTTGAGAGATAAGCGCACAAGCAGAAGGACCAGTAGAGGGAGAGGGAGAGGCAGACTCTCTGCTGAGCAGAGACCCATGTGGGGCTCCATTCCAGGACCCTGAGATCATGACCTGAGCCAAAGGCAGATGCTTAACCAGTTGAGCCACCCAGGCACCCCAGATTTTTATTTTTTTACGTAATCTCTATACCCAACTTGGGGCTTGAACTTACAACCCAGAGACCAAGATTCGTTTGCTCCACTGACCGAGCCAGCCAGGTCCCCTTGGACTTCTAACATGAATGACAGACATGTGTCACATAAGTTGTTTTCAGTGTGATAGATTGCCAAACATTTGGTAGAAAGAAACCGTTTTCTTAATGGCATGATTACCCTCTTTATTAGGTATAATCTCTGTATTTACCTTAAATGTCATTTGGAAACTTGTAAATGCTAGTCTGTTTCTTGGTGGTTTTTGTTTTGTTTTGTTTGTTTTTTTAATTGAAGTGGTTTGGTAAATGGCAGATGCAACTTGGTGTTGATTGAGGTAATTCTGCTTAGAATGTCTGTCTTTACAAATGTAAAATGTCATCTGACTTCATATAGTTGTATTAACCGTTCTTTGAACTTTATCTTAAAGCTGCCCAGACCAAATCAAAGAAAACCTTAGCAAAACCCAACATAAGGAATGTCGTGGTAGTGGACGGTGTTCGCATTCCATTCTTGCAGTCTGGCACTTCGTAAGTATGAAATGATTGTGCTCTTCTTTTTCTCTCTTTTTTTCCCCCAGCTTTATTCGGGTATGATTGGCAAATAGGAATTGTATATATTGGGGCGCCTGGGTGGCTCAGTGGGTTAAAGCCTCTGCCTTCAGCTCAGGTCATGATCCCAGGGTCCTGGGATCGAGCCCTGCATCAGGCTCGCTTCCTCCTCTCTCCTTGCCTGCCTCTCTGTCTACTTGTGATCTCTGTCTGTCAAATAAATAAATAAAATTAAAAAAAAAAAAAGAATTGTATATATTTAGGTTTTACAACATGATTTTTTAATTTTTATAACTGATGATTTAATATACATATACATTGTGAAATAATTGCTACAATCAGATTAATTTACACATCCATCACCCCACATATTTTATTTACTTCTTTTAAGATACTTTCAAATGTGGTCTTTATAGGGGTACTTGGGTGGCTCAATTGGTTAAGCATCTGCCTTCGGCTTAGGTCATGATCCCAGGGTCCTGGGATCGAGCCCCGCATCAGACTCCCTGCTCAGTGGGGAGCCTGCTTCCCCCTCTCTGATCCTCCTCCCCACTTGTGTGTGCTCGCTTGCTCTCTTTCTCTCTCTCTCTCTCTCTCTCTCTCTCAAAAAAGTGGTCTTTGTAGATGTAACCCAGTAGGTAATACTATTGTTAGTGGACTAATGCATAGGTAGCATTTTTATGAAATTAATATAGAGTAAGTTAAGCTAGTTGTAAAATAATATGGAAAAATTTGTTTTTCATTCTTTCTCATGAACAAGCCTAGTGTAGTTTTAGATTGAACAAGCCCTATTTTGAAAACCTAGTGTGGGTCCAGATACCTTGGTTCTAGAAGACATATGCTTTCCTTGTCTGGAGATACTGCCATTGTTTCTGTGCTTCTTCAGAAGTTTGAATACTGAGGCTATGGGCGTACAGGTATTTACAAGGGCCTTTAATTCATTGCTTTGGCTTCCTGGAAATGATCAGAATTGCAGTTGATAGGCTGGCCCAAATCCCAGCATAGCACAACCCCAAGAAAATGGAACCAGGATGATCCTAGATCCTAGATCCCAGAACCAAACTGCTGTTCTCCTTAGACTTTTCTTCTCCTTTTCTGACCCCAAGTGAGGCCCAGTCTATCCAAAAGCTGATAATGGACTTTGGTAACTAGATTCCAACTAAATGAAGCAATAGTTCTATTCTGCTTAGGTTGTTTTGATGTTCATATTTTGAATAAGCATTCACTACCTTAAAAATGCACTGGGGAATGTTAGGCATCTGCTAAAAATAGTGAGGCCTATCATTATGTACTAATATAGAAAGATCTTGAAGATATGTTAAGGGTAAAGAGCACGGTACAGGGGCACCTGGGTGGCTCAGTGGGTTAAGCCCCTGCCTTTCAGCTCAGGTCATGATCTCAGGATCCTGGGATTGAGCCCCTCGTCAGGCTCTCTCCTCAGCAGGGAGCCTGCTTCTCCCTCTCTCTCTGCCTGCCTCTCTGCCTGCTTGTGATCTCTCTCTCTCTCTCTCTCTGTCAAATAAAAAAATAAAATCTTAAAAAAAAAAGTACGGTACAGAGCAGTGTGTGTAGTGCACATTGTTTGTGGAAGATACGTGCGTATACATCTGCACACACACACACACACACACACACACACACACAAAGAGTAAACGTTCTTTTTTAAACATACGGTTTAGGGGCGCCTGGGTGGCTTAGTCGTTAAGCGTCTGCCTTCGGCTCAGCCCATGATCCCAGGGTCCTGGGATTGAGCCCCACATCGGGCTCCCTGCTCAGTGAGAAGCCTGCTTCTCCCTCTCCCACTGCCCCTGCTTGTTGTTCCCTCTCTCGCTGTCTATCAAATAAATAAAATCTTAAAAATAAATAAATAAATAAATAGACATATGGTTTAGAATCTACAGAGTATTTTCTTTTTTATTTTTTTTTAAGATTTATTTTATTTTATTTATTTGACAGACAGAGATCACAAGTAGGCAGAGAGGCAGGCAGAGAGAGAGAGGAGGAAGCAGGCTCCCTGCTGAGCAGAGAGCCCGATGTGGGGCTCAATCCCAGGACCCCAGGATCATGACCTGAGCTGAAGGCAGAGGCTTTAACCCACTGAGCTACCCAGGTGCCCCTAGAGAGTATTTTCTTATAGAAGTAATACTGTAAGTGGTGGTGACAGAGTGTTACATCATAACCCAAAGAATAAATATTTGTATGAGTACAATCTGATATAAATAAGTGATTTAATAAATCCATACATGAGGAAGAAGGGACACATCATATTTACCAAGAATTTCAGCTAATAAATGTAGCAGGAACAAGGAAAATAAATAAATCACCATTAGAACACCATGGTAAGGGACGCCTGGGTGGCTCAGTTGGTTAAGCGGCTGCCTTCGCCTCGGGTCATGATCCCAGCGTCCTGGGATCGAGTCCCACATCAGGCTCCTTGCTTGGCAGGGAGCCTGCTTCTCCCTCTGCCCCTGCCTGCCACTTTGTCTGCGTGTGCTCACTCTCTCGCTCGCTCTCTCTGACAAATAAATAAATAAAATCTTTAAAAAAAAAAAAAAGAACACCGTGGTAATAATTGCTGCAAGCAAGATCTGCGCATGAATGCTAAAATTAGAGATGTTTAGAAACAGGATATTTGCGTAGCCTCAAACTCTCTCCCCCCAAATATTTATTAATAACTGTAATGCTTTTAATATATGTCCACAAATCCTTCGTTATTCCTTCCACTCTGAAGTGGAGCTGCATTCTCCTCCTCTTGAGTGAGGGCAGGTCTAGTGAGTCCTTCTCTACTCAAGTTGAGTACAGAAGGGGGAAGATAGTGGAGAAAACTGGCAGAGACTGTCATCACTAGGAATAAGTCATGTTGCTATCATGTATATTCCTATATGAAGCAATGAGGAGGGCAGTTTACCTCTGTGGTATTCTTCCCCCAGACCCATTGACCCTAGTCTTCAATTGTCAAGGTCACAAAAGACACAGAAAGGTTGAGAAACTGTCACAGATTGGAGGAAACAGAGGCATGAGCACTAAATGCATGGATTTGGTCTTGGAACAGACAAGTAAGAAGGAATTAGTAGAAAAATTGGTGAGACCCAGATAAAGTTAGCAGCCTAGTGAGTAGTTTTGTGCCAGTGTAATTTCTTAGTGTTGACTAGTGCATCATGGTGCCGTTAGATATTAGCATTAGGGGAAGCCACACAGAAGGTATGCAGGAACTCCGTTCTGTCTTTCCAGTTCTGTCGTAAATCTCAAATTACTTCAAAAAGTTTCTTTAAAAGTCCTAATACATCCTGCAATTCCCTTTGGGCATTACAAAATAAATAATATATTTTAAAAATGAAAGTAAAGAGAATTTAAAAGGTGGAATTTAGTTTTATTTTTTATTTTATTTTTAGAGAGAGAGAGAACGAACAAGTGGGGAGGAGGTTCAGAGAGGGAGAAGCAGACTTTGCTAAGCAGGGAGCCCGATGTGGGGCTTGATCCCAGGACCCTGAGATTATGACCTGAGCCGAAGGCAGACGCTCAACTCAACAGACGAAGCTACCCAGGCACTGCTGCACCTTAGTTTTAAAGAGCATGTAGCATAATTCGTGCTGAACAGTAAGATACTGGGCCACATCTTTGTTAACATTCTTAGCCAGCTCAGTAGGGGGTAAGGCTTGCCAGAGCGTTCCCAATGACTAGCAGTAGTCACACTCTTGCTTCATTTGAGATGATGGACTGCCTTAGATAGCAAAATGAAGGCATTTACAGCAGCTTGTGTTAGTTGTTATCTCTACGGATTTCAAATAGAACGAATGTGTTTTTTATTAAAGTTCTAGGCTTTTAGTTTGTTTGTTTTCTTTCCCCAGGTATAAGGACCTGATGCCACATGATTTGGCTAGAGCAGCACTTTCGTAAGTAAATGCAGTTTTATTATAGTTCTTATTTCATTAAAAGCACTTTCTCTAGTTTTTACATGTAAAAACAACGTGTTTAATAGAATTTCTGTATCTAGGATATTCTAACTTTTACGTGGTTAGAAACAAATACTGGCCTTTTAAGGTTTATTTGTGCTTTCTTCCGGCCATAGGTACAGTACAAATTCAAACAGCTGGGAGGTGTCAGAAATGTTTATTTTGCGGTCTTGGCAAATAATCTCTTGGCATGACAGTGTTCTTTAAGGAGTGCTGTAGTTAGCTAGCTAGTATAAACTGATCAGAGTAAATGCGATATATATATATTTACTCCGATCTCTCTCTCTCTTTATATATACATATACATATATATGCGGTGATTATTTTAGAGAGCTAATATTTATCTAGAAAGAAGCCTAGAATGAGACCTAAGGATTCATATGTAAAGCAAGTAAGAATATAAAATTAGGTGTGGTTACCTGAGATTCGAGATGGATGCGGACTTTGAGGAAACTCCTACAATATGTGGCTGTTTGTGTAGTGGGAGTAGCATGTAGAGCATTATCTCTCTTTTTTTTTAAGATTTTTATTTATTTATTTGACAGAGATCACAAGTAGGCAGAGAGGCAGGTAGAGAGAGAGGAGGAAGCAGGCTCCCTGCAGAGCAGAGAGCCCCATGCAGGACTCGATCCCAGGACCCTGAGATCATGACCTGAGCCAAAGGTAGAGGCCCAACCCACTGAGCCACCCAGGCGCCCTTTATCTCATTTTTTATTGATGCCTTGCCTCAGTCTCTTCAACCAGCCACAGGTCTTTTCTAGTCTGAAAAAAACCTTTCAGTTGACCTTTCTGCCTGTCTAGTTCTTTTTCTTCTCTTCCTGCCAGACTTTAAGAATGAATGAAAGCAGCAATTGCTTCTCTTTTCTTACTGTCCATCTCCTTAATCTCGTAATGATTATTTCCATTCCTACTGTTCTTCAGTAACTGTACTTTGGAAGCTTCTCTTCATCATGGCTTTGTGGACACTAAGTGCATGAGTCTTTCACCTGGCTTGGGTCCTTTTGTATTCCTTAGCATTGACCTCTCAGCTGTACCTGATCCTGTCTTCCTTTGATTTCTTAATATTATGCCTTTAGGATTTTCCTTCCCTTTTCTAAATGACTCTTCTGTACTTTATAAAAAACTGAATCTCTTCCTCTTTCTCTATCTTAAAAGTATTTGGCAAATTTTTATTCTTAAAGCGTAGCATTTCTTTGTATGCATGCTTTTCCTTAAAAGAAAAATCTCATCTAAGTATTTTTTTTTTTTATGTGGAAGACTCCCAAATCTCTGAACTTGACCTCTTTACTTAGACACTTCAAGTATAGCATATCAAAAATAAAAATTAAGAGGGCTCCTGGCTGGTAGAACATGCGACTTTTGATCTCAGCATTGTGAGTTCAAGCCCCATGTTGGGTGTGGAGCCTACTCAAATGAGTGAATGAATGAATGAAAGAAAGAATAGCCAGATTGTTTTCCTGTTTCTGATGTTGGTGCCATTTCTGATTATGATCCCAGACTGGTGCTTTGCAAGTTTTCCCACAACTTTTTGTTTTAAAAACTGTCAAATGTGAGATAAAATTGGAAGAACAATACAGTGAAAATCCTAAATACCTCTTACCCAGATTTAATCATTGTTAACCATTTTGCCATGTTTGTTGTATCTATGTAGTTTGAAGCTTTTGGCAGTAAGTTGCAGACATCTTGAAGCAGACATCTTCAGCCCAAAATACTTCAGGGTTTATTTCCTAAGAATAAGGATCTTTTCTGCTATCTGGGATGTCATTCTTGTGGCTAAGACAATAATGATGATTCCATTACTTGTAATGTTCAGTTCATAGTCAGATCCCCCATAATTGTTCCAAGAATGTCTTTTCTTAGTTTTTTTTTTCCCTTCAAATCAGGACCCAGCCGAGGTTCACATTACAAATGGATATGACTCTTTAGTCTCTTCGATTTAGAACCTTTTCTTTCTCCCACCAACTCTTTCCTGCCCCACATGATAATGACTTTTTGAAAACCCTAGGCCACCTGTCCCATAGAATGTCCCATATTCTGGATGTTTCTTCTTGATGATATTTAACTTCTCTTTTGAATTTCCTATAAACTGGAACTTAGTTCTAGAGGCTTGGTTAGATTCAAGTCAAACATTTTTAGGTAAGAATGCTTTATAGGTAAAGCCTGTGGTATTCTGTCATGTCAGGAGGCACATGGTACATGATGCTAAGTCTAACCACTCAGTCATGGTGGTCACACTGCCAGGGCTTTGGGTTATAAAGGTGCACTCTTTTCTTTTGCAATTAGTAAGTAATCTGTTAAGTGATATGGTAGCACCATGTTCCCCAACAATCTTTCACCAAGTGGTTTTAGCATTCATCGATGTTTTTGCCTAGGTCAGTTATTATATTAGAGGTCACAAATTTATGATTTTTATGATTCTGTTAGTCCTCCTACATTTATTGGCTAGTATTTTTTTTTTTTTAAGATTTTATTTATTTACTTGAGAAAGTGAGAGAGTGAGAGAGCAAGGAGGAAGGAGAAGGAGAGGAGGAAGCAGACTCCCCGCTGAGCAGGGAACCCGATGTGAGTCTTGATCCCAGGACTGGGGGATCATGACCTGAGCCAAAGGTAGATGTTCAACTGAGCCACCCAGGCACGCCAGCTGGTATTTTTCTATAAAGAGCAGCCAGTCTTCCTTCCTTCCTTTCTTTCTTTCTTTCTCTTTCTTAGTGATGAAGACGTGAATTTTTGTGGGGGTTTTTTTGTTTTTTAAGATTTTATTTTTAAGTAATCTCTCCACCTAACATGGGGCTCACGCTCACAACCCCGAGATCAAGAGTTGCATGCTCCACCAACTGAGCCAGCCAAGTGCCCCATTTTATTTATTGTGTTATAGCTAAGCTCAGTCATTATTGTTTTTAAAGCTCACACATTTTATCTGGGAGCTACTTCAAATTGTTTCTTTTTTTTTTAAGTAAGCTCTACACTCAGAGGTTCATATATGTTGCCCACATTGGATTCATCTGTCTCCCTTTTCATAACTCGCCTATATGTTCCCCAACTGACCAGTATTGACCCATAGGTAGGGCCATCTCTATGTCCCTATTCAGCAAGAAGTTACAGAAGATAAGACCTTCCACCTTCAACAACCTTAAAGATTTAAGGGCCAAAATCATTCAGGGGGGAAATGATGAGGGAGCAGAAGGCTAGATGAAGACAAAGCATAAACTGACAACTGCAACATCTCCCCAGCCCCCACTTCTGGGTGGGACATGTGTGACTTCGTCCAGAGACCTCCCAACTATCTTCATGTTAATCCCTTGCTAGAGGGGAAAATAACCTTAACTTGACAATGGCAAGGCCTCTGATATCCAGTAGATCCTCTTTAGAATATGAAAGTTCTTTTGAAACTCCCCTTTTTCCTTCCCTCCCCCAACTCCCAATAATCAGCCACCCCTCTCAACCCTGGGACAGCAGCTCGCTCTTCCCACAGGTCACCCCAGGCTTTAATAAAACCACCATTTTGTACCCCAGAAAAAGTCCGAATTCAAGATGTGCTCATTCTATTCCTGCTGGCGACTGGAGTGTTATTGCTTCTAGTTTCTGTTGGTGGGCAGAGCTTGACAAGTGTATGCGTGTGTAGACACACATGAATCATGTTTATATTGAGACGCCAAATTTAAATTTAATATACCTGGTATTTTACTTCAACTCTTTGATTTTATAGCTTTTTGTTGTTGTTGTCTTTGATTTTATATCTCTCTTTTCTCTTTTGGTTGAAACTTAGGTTTCTACTAACATTACTATGTTTATGTATCTTTTATCTTTTTCTGGATTATTTTTGATTCTTCCTATTTAACTTCTCATTACCAATTGAACATCAAGTGTTGACTTTTTACTTATTTTTAAAAAGATTTTACTTATTTACTTTGAGAGAAAGAGTGACACGTTCGTGAGCAGGGGTAGGGGCAGGAGCAGAGGGAAAGAATCCCAAGCAGACTGAGCCAGAATCAAGAGTTGGATATACAATGTGCAACCGACTGAGCCACCCTGTGCCCCTAAATGTTGACTTTTTAAATCATTTATTCATTTCTTCTTTGATAAGGTGCCACATGTTTGTTGAATTAAGGAAAAGATACGGTCTCTATTCTTTTAAATTCAAGGTTAACCTCTTAAAAGAAGTACAGTGTTTTATCTGGTGACCTCTGGCAATATCTTGGTGTGTGAAATGTGTTTTGCTCTGGATTTCTACTCTCAGGGGTTTGCTGACTCGGACCAATGTCCCAAAGGATCTTGTTGATTACATCATCTTTGGCACAGTTATACAGGAAGTGAAAACTAGCAATGTGGCTAGAGAGGTGAGTAAAATGAACTCTGGATTGTTCGAAGAGATTGATAGGAGAATCACCTTGAATTTCAGTTAACAGAATTACTTTTTTAAGTTAATAAAATTCGGGACGCCTGGGTGGCTCAGTTGGTTAAGCGGCTGCCTTCGGCTCAGGTCATGATCCCAGCGTCCTGGGATCGAGTCCCACATCTGGCTCCTTGCTCGGCAGGGAGCCTGCTTCTCCCTCTGCCTCTGCCTGCCACTCTGTCTGCCTGTGCTCACTCTCTCTCTCTCCCTCTCTCTCTGACAAATAAATAAATTAAAAAAAATTTTTTTTTAAGTTATTAAAATTCATGAAGGTTAAAATTCATATATTTTAAATATTTAACTTATTTATCTGAGAGAGAGAAAGAAAGGGGGAGAGAGAGCATGAGCGGGGGGAGGGGCAGAGGGAGAGGAAGAAGCAAACTCCCCACGGAGCAAGGAGCCTGCCATGGGGCTCAATCCCAGGATCCTGAGATAGTGACCTAAGCCAAAGGCAGGTGCTCAACCGTGCCCTCTCATTAAAGCTATATTTGACTCTAAATGTGATTTTACAAACGTTATTTAATATTTATTTATAATATTTATTTATAAATATAAATATAAAATAATATTTATAAATAAATATAAAATTTATAAATTTATTTAACAAACGTTATTTAATATTTAAGAGTTATAATATAGGGGCGCCTGGGTGGCTCAGTGGGTTAGGCCTCTGTCTTCGGCTAAGGTCATGATCTCAGGGTCCTGGGATCGAGCCCCAAATTGGGCTCTCTGCCCAGTGGGGAGCCTGCTTCCTCCTCTCTCTCTGCCTGCCTCTCTGTCTACTTGTGATCTCTGTCTGTCAAATAAATAAATAAAATCTTATAAATAAATAAATCTTTTTTAAAAAGTTATGATATAAATCAAATAACATACACTATGCTAATATATTTATACTATCCTATAAATCAAATCGATTATTTAAGCTGCTTTCGGATATATGCTCATTTGTCCGATCTCTTAGGATAATAGAGATTATAGCAAAGTATGGCTAATGTGATTTTTAGTAATGTTACTGTGGCTACTAATTAACTTAAAATTTCAACATAGTTCAAAGAACTTATTTCGTAACGTTTTTGTTGGAGGTAGGTAGCCTTGCTTATTCATTTATTCCCATTAACTGGATGACACATTGGGTGTTGTTTTCTTAAACGATTTCACAGGAGTTTACTTTTACCCTAGTTGGCACAGCTCCAGGTACTGTTTATTGGTGGCAACCAGGGTGATAACCGACCTTGAAACTTACGTGACGTGTCATACAGGCATTTCATAGTGAATAGTCCAAACGCATCTTCTGGGCTTTGTTTCAGATTGGAAATGATTATTTGGATAAAGGTGACTCCACATTTCAGCGTGCTAATAAGCATTTTCTTTAGTTTTAGTTTTGTGCCTGCATATTACTGTGTTCACTATAGTTGTAGAGGCAAAGATTTCCATCACTGTCAGGTAGAAGGAAGGAACATGAGCAGGACTGCAAGTATTGGTTCTACCCCACATCTTTCCCTGACGGTATATATTAACATTGCTGAAGGCCTGGCACACCTTAAGCCCACAGAATCAACTGTATAATATTACAGAGGCAGGAAAGAAGAACAGAAAGCTGTTTTTTCTCCCCATCTTGATTTTTTTTTTTTCCTTTGGGCTTTCACATTTCTAACTGTGTTGAATATGACAATTTTAGGAGTGTGTCAAGCTATTCATAATACATTTTCAACCTTTATATTTTGGAAAAAAAAACCCAGCTCTTATAAGAGCACTTAAAAAGTAAATACCAAGTGTTTTGATTTTCTTAGTATTTCTATTTTATCCTAATTCTTAAAGCCATAATGTTTTTCTCTAAGTTTTGTCTGAAAATTCTGTATCTCGTGCACATCTCAGGTATTAATTGACCAGCATTCGCTTCCCTCTCCCTGCCGTATTGCAGTCCGGGTGATTTTTGTAGTGGCTCCAGGGAAAGGTGTTGGGGGAATATGTTATGAAGAGGTCTCTCTACAGTTGTATTTTAACCTAAAAGCTAGTGTGACCTCCAGCTAGAGAACTTTTTTTTTTAATATTTTTTATTTATTTGACAGAGAGAGATCACAAGTAGGCAGAGAGGCAGGCAGAGAGAGAGAGGAGGAAGCAGGCTCCCTCCTGAGCAGAGAGCCCGATGCGGGGCTCGATCCCAGGACCCTGAGATCATGACCTGAGCTGAAGGCAGAGGCTTAACCCACTGAGCCACCCAGGCGCCCCGTAGAGAACTTTTTAAGGACTTGTTGTCTGTATTAATAATGTTCAAGGAAATCCTAAAGGTTCTGATGACGAGTTCCCATGAACCCGAATTTACTGAAAGACCTCTGTTTATTTCCCTGCTCTCCTACTTAACAAAGTGGCATCTTCCTCCTTTTCCCTTAGTGTACTATCCAGGGCCTAGGCTTGCCTTGAGAGGTACTATTCAAGCTTTAAATAGAAGCATGTGGACAAGGTTCACCAGAAACCACTTCTATTTAAAACTCTTTCAGTCCTGAGAGCCAGCTGGGGCCAAGGGTATAACACGTGCTACAAAGGACCTTGTGAGGATTAGGCCGTAAGGACCTTTCCACTTGCCCCACTGGTGTGTGCTCTTCCTCTGCCCCCTGGAGATTGGCTGCTTTGCTCCTTTTGAATATGGTCTACATTGAGAGGCTCACATACCATTGCCAGAGTGTAGTTTTCATCAAAGTAGGTTGAGCACTTAGTATCAAGCCTACCTAGAAAAACCGGAGTAAGGTTTTGTTGCATATACAGTTCATTGGTGTGTGACACACTTGAATTTCTAATTGATGGTGTATAGGGTGTGTAAGTATGATAGTAAAAAATCAGTGAAGAAACATGGAGTCTGGGGCTCAGTTCATTAAGTATCTGACTTTGGCCCAGGTCACGATCTCAGGGTCCTGGGATCAAGCCTGCATCAGACTTCCTGCTCAGTGGGGAGCCTGCTTCTCCTTCTCCCTCTGCCCCTCCCCCTGTGTGTCCTCTTTCTGTCTCTCAAATAAATAAAATCTTAAAAAAAAAAAAAAGATATGGATCCTCCTTAATCTAGACTTTAGAAATGTTATTTTTTTTAAGACTTTATTTATTTATTTGACAGGCAGAAATCACAAGCAGGCAGAGAGGCAGGCAGAGAGAAAGAGGAGGAAGCAGGCTCCCTGCTGAGCAGAGAGCCCGATGCGGGGCTCGATCCCAGGACCCTGGGATCATGACCTGAGCTGAAGGCAGAGGCTTTAACCCACTGAGCCACCCAGGCGCCCCTAGAAACGTTATTTTTTTTTTTACCAAATTACAGGAGATCTTGTATTCTGAGCACAGTTAAATAGTTTGAGAAAATGGCCAATAAAAAAGAATTCCCCTAGTGGAAGCCCGAATCTCATGGTAAATAGTGCTGGGGGTGGTTGGTGGTGGGGGGACAGTGAGAGCATTATTTTTAAAGTGCAACTTTAATATTATAAACATTTTATTGTATCTATGCGTTAATTCTTTACATATGCAAAAATGGAATCAGACGTTGATTTTTTTGAGCATCATAATTTTCCCAATTAGTAGTACAGTGAAGAAATAGATATCTTCATTTCATGTATAACTCTTACTGTGCCATCATGATGGAGGCCATTTTGCAAGATTAATGGAGCTCCTCAGTTCTTGGCAAGACCCATCAAAGTATTCTCTTCTAAAGCACCTGTTAATGTCATCATCCGGGACGGTTCTCTCTTTTTCCAGTTGTTTACCTGGTCTCACCCTTCTTTGTCAGAGGCTCGCTCGGGGCTCACGCGGTTTTGCACAGCTTCTTTCATCAGCCTGAACCCCTGTTCATTGGCAAGTTTTCCAGTCTGACTTTGTGTTGGCTCTACTGTGCTCTGTGTGAAGTATGAGACGGTCCCTGAGGGAGATCAGCTGGCAGTGAGAGGAGTGAGCTCGGAGAGGGGAGGGACCTGAGTGGGAAGTTTGCTCATGAGTGGGCAGTTCTTTAGAAGTCACTCTCTGGTGTGATGACTTGTGCTTTGCCACTAAGCCTTTCAGCTGCAGGAACAGAGATCACGAGGCTTCTACTCCACAGTATGTTTCATCATTGCATCAACTGTATTTAACAGGTTTACTTTATTGGAAAAGTTAAACTAAAATCAAATTATGTGTTGATATTTTTGAAGGCTTGAAGCAAAGCTTGGCTAAGAAATTAGGTGACATAGAAGAGTATCGTAGCCTGCTACCACACTAGACACCGGCTATCAAGAATTTTGCTGTGTTTGTTAATTAATGGCTAGATGAGAAATGAGTAAGCCATTTCGGTGATGGGCTTAATTTTATTTTAAATATTACTCTAGAATATTAACTTCAGTGGTTTCCTGATTCACCATAGAGAGAAGTGGTGCTCAAAGCATCATTTCCAGGTAGTACTTCCTTAGAAGTGACCATTTCATTCATGTGTTTCCTGAAGGCTGCTCTCGGAGCTGGCTTCTCGGACAAGACCCCTGCTCACACTGTCACCATGGCCTGCATCTCTGCCAACCAAGCCATGACCACAGGTATGTTTACTTGAACACAGAAGGTACCTGTTAATTCTCCTTGATTGTTTTTTAAGATTTATTTATTTATTTTAGAGAACACATGGCGGGTAGGGGCAGAGGGAGAGGGGGAGTCTCAAGCAGACTCCACGCCAAGCGCGGAGCCTGATGCAGAGCTCGATTCCAAGACTCTGAGATCACAACCTGAGCAGAAACCCAAGAGTTGGACACCTGACTGACTATGCCACAGACACCCCATAAAAAAGTACTCTTAACAGATCTCTAAATTTGTGTCCTTTTTTTTTTTTTTTAGAAAAATAAGGTTACATTGAACATTTTTGATTTTTGACAGTAGTTCTCGGCTTTTTTCTTTCTCTCTGTACTTGAGGGACATAGCCATTCCTGTAGTTACTCCATCAGTAATGTGCCTGGCCACAGTAGGGATTATCAGCTAGAAAAGTATGTCTCTAGGAGGGTGCTTCTGAATTTAAGGCATAAATAATTTATAACCTGCTACGGTTTTTTTTTTTTTTTTTTTAAGATTTTATTTGTTTATTTGACAGACGGAGATCACAAGTAGGCAGAGAATCAGGCAGAGAGAGAGGAAGTGAAGCAGGCTCCCTGCCTAGCGGAGAGCCTGATGTGGGGCTCGATCCCAGGACCCTGAGATCATGACCTGAGCCGAAGGCAGAGTTTTTAACCCACTGAGCCACCCAGGTGCCCCTAACCTGCTAGGTTCGGTGATTCTAATGTGATACTCTCCCATGAAGATTGTGGCGTCAGTGATAAATCACTGCTCTAATACAGCTCTTTCCTCCACTTTCTTCTCACACCCATGGCATTTTTATAATTAGTTACAAGTTCTCCTAACAGACTTTAGCAAAATCCTGGGACATTTTGTAGCTTTGGCCATTATTATGAAAATTGAGGAAACCTGAAAGATGTCGTCATCCTGACATCCTAATAGCATTCTTAATAACAATGACATTCTTAATAACATGAAGGCCAGCTTGGGCATCCTGCCTCATGACTGGCACAGAATGATGCCAGAAGCAGTGATTGAGGGCAGTCACTATTCTGTGAAGCCTGTGACAACTTCTAGATAGAGCAACAGGGGCGCCTGGGTGGCTCAGTCAGTAGATAGAGTAACAGAATACTTGCCAGTGGCCATAAAGATGAAGGGGGCTGCCTTACATCTTCAAAAGCCAGACTTTCTCAAGCTTATAGTAGAAATTCCCATAGTAGGGGAAAACAATCTTTCTGAAAACTGAAGCTAGGAGTTTATAAAATCTTCAGAATGTTCTAGTATAGAATATGATTTGTTTGAGGGTTGGTCCCATGGATATTTCCAGAAGCTCATGTCCATATGGCCTGAATGAAACTTGTTTTTCTAATGCAGTGAATATAGTTTTAGTCATTCAAAAAAATTATCTTAATCTCTTTTAAAAGGTGAGAAGCAGGGCATCTGGGTGGCTCAGTAGGTTAAGCTTCCAACTCTTGGTTTCAGCTCAGGTCACGAGCTTTGGGTTGTGGAATTAAGGCCCACGTTGGGCTCCGTACTCAGTGGGAGTCTGCTGAAGCATCTCTATCCCTCTCCTCTCCTCCCTCTGCTCATGTGTGTGGGTGTTCTCTCTCTCAAATAAATAAAATCTTTTTTTAAAAAAGGAAAAGGTGAAAAGTTTAATTACATATGTTATGTAGTGATAACTGACATACAGTTTTTTGATGAAGAAGTTTAAATTATCAGTGTTCTGTTAATTTCTACAAAAGATGTTCGTATATATGTCACCTGTGCCCTGTAGGTATTGGCTTGATCGCTTCTGGGCAGTATGATGTGGTCGTGGCGGGTGGTGTGGAGTTAATGTCTGACGTCCCTATTCGTCATTCAAGGAAAATGAGGAAAATGATGCTTGAGCTCAATAAGGCCAAAACTCTGGGTCAGCGACTATCTTTAATTTCGAAATTCAGATTGAATTTCCTATCACCTGAGGTAAGATTGTGAACTCTTATATGAACCTGTGTTTTTCTAAAGCATCCCACTGCAAAGATTTAGAATTAGGTAAGACAGCTTGGGGTCATTTATGCTCTAGTAGTTGTAGATTCTGTTAATTACAGGGTAGGGGTAATTATTTGCTCAAGATTTAACAACAACAAAAAAAGACTGTGGTTAGAAAATTTGAATTTGTGAGCCCTCCTCTGAGATGCCTTGCTCACAAAAAGCTTCTTCCATCTCGGTCTTGGCTGAGTTCCCCAGACAACCCGAGGTGTGGTGGAACATGTAGTGACGGCATACCTGATCGTCTGTGGCTCCTTTCTCAGCTCCCCGCAGTGGCTGAGTTCTCCACCAGTGAGACCATGGGCCACTCTGCAGACCGGCTGGCCGCTGCCTTCGCTGTCTCTCGACTGGACCAGGATGAGTATGCGCTGCGCTCACACACCCTGGCCAAGAAGGCGCAGGATGAAGGTCTCCTGACTGATGTTGTACCCTTCAAAGTGCCAGGTCAGATGGTTTGCTCAGCTTTGTGAAGGAGAATGCTTTGTGCCACTTGTTGGGGAGTTCCAAGTTGCTTCTCAAACTGCAAAAGCCCCAAATGACTTTTCAAATAAGTATATTGGTTCTATTTGCCGAATCAGTCACTCTTAAAATGGACTCAAGTTTCAATTTATGTTGTAACAGTAGGTCAACATTTCAAAAAGAGAAGTTTTTCTAGGAGTTGCTTTTAGGTCTTCCTACTATATCTTAGTTTTTATGTATATGCCTGTTTTAAAAACTTCATTCATGTGATTTCTGTATAAAATAGCCAAATGTGAGTGAGTATCTTAAGGAAGTAAGGTATCCGTCTTTTGTTAGACCATTTAGATGATTTCCCAGATGTCCTAAGGGTATAATTTAGGGGCGCCTGACTGGCTCAGTTGATAGAGCATGTGACTCTTGATCTCAGGGCTTTAGATTTGCCTCTTGTTGGGCATAGAGATTAGTTAAAAAGAATAAAATCTTAAAAAATATATATGTAGTTTTAAATTTGATATCTTGATGACTGTAACAGACTATTTAGTAAATAGGTGTGGTTTACATTTCATTTGTCATAGTTTTTAGAACATATTTCTCTAGCGAAGATAGAGAAAGCTTGTAGTTCCCAAGAGTTAAAAAGCTCATGTTTTTACAGGAAGAGAAACAGTTACCAAAGATAATGGCATTCGTCCTTCCTCTCTGGAGCAGATGGCCAAACTAAAACCTGCATTCATCAAGCCCTATGGCACAGTGACAGCTGCAAATTCTTCTTTCCTGGTAACTGTGTGCTCTGTTTGTTTACTAGCGACTTTCCTATTTGAGGACTCTCAATAGAAAAACCTAAAGTAGATCAATTTTATGTATCATGAATAGACCTATAACAATATAGTTATTCATTATAAAGATATTAAAATGGAATCATTTAAAAAAATTAGAATCCTAGTTTTAAGGCCCTTGGAGTCACCTGATCCAGCCGCCATGCTGATACAAAAAGCTCTCTTTCAGTCGTTTAGAGACTTGGAGGACTGCTGCGCTATGCCAGGCAGCGGGTTAGCAAGTCAGTTACAGTGACTGTAAAGCAGCGAGGTGTGGCGGCGGCTGTGAGCTTAGGCTGACAGGAGAGGACACACAGACAGGAGTCCGAGAGGCCCCTCAGAGGAGCTGGCATTTGAGCAGCAAATCTTGAAGGGTACAAGGCAATTCAAGAATTCATTAAATTCATTCTAGGCAAAGGGAATGGCAAGGGGGTATGAGAGCAAGGGTTTCTTTCGGGAAAAGCTTGGCTAGAACATAGGATGTGAATTTGAGGAGTGGTATGAGATGTGCCGAATGGGCAGGGAGAGTGACGAGATACCTCTTCCAGCTCTGATTGTTAGGAAATGATGTATCCAGGCGCCTAGGTTGCACAGTCGGTTAAGTGTCTGACTCTCAGTTTCAGCCCAGGTCCTGGTCGTAGGATTGAGTCCTGCATCAGGGTCTGTGCTCATTATAGAGTCTGCTTGAGATTCTCTCTCTTCCTCTCCCTATACCCCTCCCCCCATGCTTGCATGGTATCTGTGGTCTCTCTCTCTCTCTCTAATGAATCTTTAAAAAAGGGGCGCCTGGGTGGCTCAGTGGGTTAAAGCCTCTGCCTTCGGCTCAGGTCATGATCCCAGGGTCCTGGGATCGAGCCCCGCATCGAGCTTTCTGCACAGCAGGGAGCCTGCTTCCGTCTCTCTCTCTGCCTACTTGTGATCTCTGTCAAATAAAAAAAATCTTAAAAAAAAAATTAAAACTAGGGCGCCTGGATGGCTCAGTGGTTTAAGCCTCTGCCTTCGGCTAAGGTCATGATCTCAGGGTCCTGGGATCGAGTCCCACATCGAGCTCTCTGCTCAGCAGGGAGCCTGCGTCCCCCCATCTCTCTCTGCCTGCCTCTCTGCCTACGTGTGGTCTCTCTGTCAAAAAAATAAATAAAATCTTTTTTAAAAAAATTAAAACTATTAAAAAAAAAAGATGATGCTTTCTACTGGCCCTCAAGCTATTTTCCTATAAGCAGTTTCTATAAGCATCTTCCTATAAACATATGGGATACATATGTTTACCCCATTTTTTGTTGTTATGGTTATTTTGCTTATCAGTGTATATAGCTTTATATCTTTCCTTGTTTTTTGGCTCCTCAATTAAACCTCCCTATGGATTCTGTTTCTGCTCAAAGGATGTGGTTTCTCTTCTCCTACCACCTTGGGGTACGACTTTCTAGATACAGTCCGGTTGGTCAGTGTTTCTCTTACAGTATATCTTCCCTACCTGGACACAAAGTCTGGAAACGGAACATGTTGACATTTTTGATGTTGTTAAGTGACTGCTGAATGCCCACTCTTGGGCTAGGGGAAAGGTGCCTGGAGTGGTTCCAGCAGGATGGTGTACCAGCCCATTAAACCTGAGTGGTGAAGGACTGATACGATAATTATTTCTAAAACCAAACTGAATGATAGGGCCATATGGGGTGGGCTCTCCTCTTGCCAGATCCCGACTCCCTTCTTCACTTCTGGGTGTGCGAACGGTGCAGGTTTATTCACTGAAAGTCAGAAACACAAACCATCAGAGGCAGCACATCGCAGATATGTGGGTTTTGGGAAATGTGTTAATGTACCACATTCCTTGCAGCTTTGCCCAGGGCCACATTATATCAATGTAATGTCCGTAAACCATTTATTGTGTATAGTTCTCTGTATTTCCAGGCTTTATGGCTCCTCTCTTGTGGTAGCTCCTTAGTCTCTTCAGAGTTACTAAGTTATAAAAATATTATAGAATGTGGTAGAAATTGTTTTGATATTACAGACTCTCAAGTAGTAAATTTTTTATTTCTTTTTTTTTTCCTTCTTTGAGCCCTTTCTTTTGCAGTCATGTAAAGGGCTTTTTTCCAGTGGTAGCTCTTTATCTCTGAACTTCTTGATTGTCAGTTGGGAAAAAGCATATGGGGTGTGTCCAAGGAGGGAAGACCATGGTTCTGATGTTCCCACCTGTTTCTTCCATATCACCTCGAGGTCTGTGTTTCCTTCTGGAGGCAGGAGGCAGCTCCAAAATAGTCCATAAAATGTAAAAATAAGCAAATAAATGAGAGATTGTTTTAATTTATAAGATTTCTTATATTCTGTGCCAAAATAATCTTTTGGCTTAAGGTTAGTATGAATACATATTTCTAAAGTTACCTGTTCTCTTTGTCCATTTTGATAATTGTGGTACTTTTGAACAGGTTCGTCTACCATCCTTGAAAAACGGGTCAGTGTGGGTTTGAATTGTGAATTAATGATGGCTAAAATGGAAAGAAAGTTTGTTACATAAAATCTCTGCATGAGTGCGATTAGCTGGGAGATTTAGGAACACGACATAGAAGATGGTTGTACAGAGACTTCCAGAAAGGCTGAAGCATTTAACATTCTTGTTCTGCTTAACACTTCAGACTGATGGTGCATCGGCAATGCTGATTATGGCAGAGGAAAAAGCTCTGGCCTTGGGTTATAAGCCAAAGGCATATTTGAGGTAAGGTACATGTTCAAATAAGTTGCCTCAATTTCTTTATTTTATTACTGGAGCTAACCCCTCTGTTTTTCACCCAGGGATTTCGTATATGTGTCTCAGGATCCAAAAGATCAACTTTTACTTGGGTAGGTAACAGTGTATGTCCTTGGGCTATAATTGAAAGTATTTGATTATCCACGTTTATTATATAGATTTTAAAGTACATTTAGTTCTGACAGAGAACAAACTGAGGGTTGCTGGAGGGAGGTGGGGGGGGCTAGACAGGTGATGGGGATCAAGGAGAGCATATGTGATGAGCACGAGGGGTTGTATGTAAGTCATGAAGTGCTGAATTCTACTCCAGAAACCAATATTGCACTATATGTTAATTAACAAGATTTAAATCAAAATAATTAAAAGAAAATAAAGTACATTGAGTTCTGAGTTCATAATTGTGTGTTGGATTCTTTTTTTTTTTTTTTTTTGGTGTGTGTGTGTGAGTGGGGTGTGTGTGTGTGTGTTGGATTAAAAGGATTAAAAATAATCCCTTATGTGTTCTTTTTTTCATTAAGATGTCATAAGCATTTCTTCATATTGCTACACAGTCTTTGTAATAGCCTTTTATAAAAGCCTCCTAATATTTACATTGTCTCCCCCACCCTCACAGCTCTCCCCTCACTGGCTTCCATCATGTCCTTCAAACTAGGCATACTCTTCCCTGTGCTCTGCTCTTTGCACTGTGTGTTTTTCTGGTTCTTCACGTTGTTTGTCCTTCCCTTCCGTTGTTTGTTTATTAACTGTATCCCTGACTCTAGCATATACACTGACATTTGTACAGTAGAATCAGTGGCTGAGTGAAGGGCATTGTAATACCTTATGTAAAACTTAGCTTGGGGAATCAGGAGTTCTTAGGTGGATAATTAAATTCTTAACGTATTACTTATTTTTTCTTTTTAGACCAACATATGCTACTCCAAAAGTTCTGGAAAAGGCAGGATTGACTATGAATGATATTGATGCTTTTGAATTTCATGAGGCATTCTCAGTAAGTCACTTAAAAGATACATATCAAAGGACTGTAACCATAAAAAATGTAATCGTGTTTGTGTGGGAAATGAGGTGTGGCTTATGGTGCGAGTGGAATACGAGGAGAGCTTTATATTTGAGTTACCGACTACACTGTTGGAAGGGGTATAAGAGGAGGGAATCCAATGGTATAGTTTGAAAACATAACCTTTTGAGGCAGTCTCTTAGAGGCCCTTGAAAAGTAGCAAAATGTTTCCTTAGGAAAATTTTATGAAAAACTGATTTAAAGATTTGCTCAACTTTAATGGCAAGGGACATTAATAACAAGGTCTTTTCCCTTGTAGGGTCAGATTTTGGCTAATTTTAAAGCCATGGATTCTGATTGGTTTGCACAAAACTACATGGGTAGAAAAACCAAGGTAAGCGTTTGATTAAAATTAGGCTTGAACTTCCAGGGCACTGTAGTATTTGGAAGTTAGTCGGCTGCTAGTAAAAATAAGAAGGGGAAGGCTTCTCCTGATGAAGAATTTTATATTTCATTAAATGTATTTATTTCTTAGTTGAAAAATAGTTCTTGGAAATCTTTAGAAAAAGTGGAAGTAAAATTCTAGGTTGTCTTTTGTTCTTCCAGTTCTGATATTAGATGAAAAATAAATGGTCTGTGGCTTTCAGAATTGACCTAGAATTTCTTTCTTTATAGTAAAATAATATGTGATGTTATTTAAGTTGGGCATGTTCTCAGTCTCTGTTAACCTTCCTGTTGGTAAGAGCCCGGCCTGATTCTTAAGTTAACTCCTCATTATATTTGTGTCTGTTTTGTGGGAGCCAGGTTGGGTCACCTCCTCTGGAGAAGTTTAACAACTGGGGTGGATCGCTGTCCCTGGGACACCCATTTGGAGCCACTGGCTGCCGGTTGGTCATGGCAGCTGCCAACAGACTGCGGAAGGAGGGAGGCCAGTATGGCTTAGTGGCTGCCTGTGCGGCTGGCGGGCAGGTATGTCTCAGCAGCTTCACAGGTGCTTCTGGAAAGACATTTTCTTGGAAACAAAACAAGCTCATCTGAGAGTGTTTCATTTAACTTTGAAACATCCTTAGAGCAATATTTCTGATGACAGACAACCAGGAAAAAAGCAGCCTCTTTTTAGGGGAAGAGGATACAACTTTAATTCTGATAGTATTTTGGAAGGAAGGTGGTTTTTAAACCCAACCTATTTCTAGTCCTAAAATAATGTTTATATTATTGATTTAAGATTTTATTTATTTATGTGAGGCGGGGTGCAGGGAGGAGCAGAGGGAGAGGGAGAAAGAATCCTAGCAGACTCCGCGCTCAGCACAGAGCCTGACGTGGGACTCGATCTCATGACCCTGAGATCAGGACCTGAGCCAAAATCAAGAGTCGGATGCTTAACTGAGGCAACCAGGAGCCCTTATATTTCTTATTTTTTAAAGGAATACATCATGGGGCGCCTGGGTGGCTCAGAGGGTTAAAGCCTCTGCCTTCGGCTCAGGTCATGATCCCAGGGTCCTGGGATCGAGCCCCACATCGGGCTCTCTGCTCAGCAGGGAGCCTGCTTCCTCCTCACTCTCTGCCTGCTTCTCTCCCTACTTGTGATCTCTGTCTGTCAAATAAATAAATAAAATCTTAAAAAAAAAAAAAAAAGGAATACATCGTCATTATAGAAAGTACAAAAAGTATATAGAAAAGAATTAGAATCACCTATAATCCCCTCAGCAGACACTATCATTAACATTTTGATACATTTTCTTCTTTTATAATAAAATTTACTCATTTATCTAATCACCATGAGACCTTATCTATAAAATCTCCAAGAAGTAAATTATCTTTCTTGAAAACTGAACTATATCTTAATTGGAGAATTTATTTTCTTCTGGATAACTTATTGTTATAATAAGTATAATATTATAATATAAATAAAGTTATTGTTTATTTCTGGATAACTTATTGTTATAATAAGTATAATATAATAATATTATAATATAAATAAACTTATTGTTTATTTGGGGGGAAATTTGTATTCTCTGGATTTCTTTCATTGGCCTTACTTGCACTGCAGACTCAGCTTACTACTTGCTGCAGCATTTCACTCTGGGAATAAAATGGAAGGAGGGCAGGCTAATTATCATCTTTTTTTTTTTTCCCCCTAACCCTGATGGAAACAGATGTGGGTTTTCTTCCAGATTACAGAAACTTTCTGTTGTTAATCAAGATGAGTAGATAAGATATGTAAAAGTTTAAATATCTTACACTTAAGAACCTTTATTTATGGCTTGCCTCAGAAACTTTGAAGAAATATGAGATCAGTTATTTGTAGGTTGGAGCATTTCAGACTTCATGATGAAAAGCATTTTTTTGTCTGTGTAGCTTCAGCCACAGGAAACCATAGTCAGGACTGGAGCCCTCCCTCCTATCTTTCTGTGCCAGGCTTAATGGGGGGAGATAACCAGTGCATAGTACTGTGCAGAGTGGGTGGTCCGCATAGGTTAGTGTCCTGTGGTTTTGAGTGTGTGTTCCCTGATAGTTCTTCGAGCACACAGAGTGTAGCACAATCCTGGATGCTTTTGTGGAGGAACGAAGAATACCACCCAGTAACTTTCTTCTAGAAATTTATAGTATGGTGACAGAGAGAGGAGATGATGTACCTTAGAAAGTAGATTAAACTTGGCATTGTTTCATCAAGAGCCGAATGCCTGCTACCAACACGAGTAGGTTAGCGGAAGAATTGGGCATTTTGGATCCAAAGTAGGGTTTCTCAGCTTTGGCTCTGTTAACATTTTGGGCCAGATAATTCTTGGGGAGGGGTGGGTTGTATTCTGTGTTGGAGGATGGGTTTTTTGTTTTTGTTTTGTTTTGTGTTAAGATTTACTGATTTATTTTTAGAATGCAAGAATGAGCAGGGGGTGGGCAGAGGGAGAGAGAGAGAGGCAGACTCCCCGGCAAGTGCAGAGCTTGATGCAGGGCTCCATCTCACCAGCCTGAGATCATGACCTGAGCTGAAGTCAAGAGTCGGACGCTCAACTGAGCTAGCCAGGCACCCTGGGTTGTAGGATGTTTAGCATGATCTCTACCCACTAGATGCTAGGAGCAACACTCCCCCTTCCACACATTGGGTCACACAGTGTTTGAAGGCAGAGCAGGGATCAAATTCTATAGCCTGTACTTTTCCCATTGTTCTCTTTTGCGTCCGGACTGGCTGGATTTTTCACCTTCCATTGCTCTAATTGAACTCTTTGTTTCCCTTTTCAGGGCCATGCTATGATTGTGGAAGCTTATCCAAAATAATAGATAATGAAGAGGTGACCTGGAGTTTCCGTGCACACTCGCACTAGGCAATGCCATTCCAATGCATTACTAAATGACATCCATAGTTCCTAGCTCCTCTTAGGAAAACACAGTCTGTGGCCTTCTGTTAAATACTTTGCAATGAAGCCTTGCTAGCACTCTGAGCTTTCCAGTAATCATGGCTTAGTGCTCTTTCAGGGATTTCTTAGTCACCAGAGTCACACAGTGATAACGTTTAAGCAATTGTTTTTGTCTCTGTTTTCATTAAATACTAAGAGTGGTTGCAATTTGGGAAAGAGGTTAGCTGAGATTTGGAATCATCTTTGTAACATTTGCAAATTATACTCTTTCCTGTTTGTGACTTAAAGATGAGTGTTTTCTATAAAATACAAACCAATGTGCCTAAAAAAATTATGGAAAGATAATTCAGAGTTAAATGTTACTGACAACTTACAGTAAATGTTTAGATGTATAAGTACCCTGTTAACCTTAATAAACTGAGAAAGTATTGAACAGTTTGCCTTATTTTTTTACTGGAGGTAAAGGGTGGTTCTCTGGGCTTGGGGGCAGATTTTCTTTTACTCATTTGTTAACTTCTCACAGTCTTAGTCAACCATGAGACTGCAAGGAATGTAAAATTTATTTATTTGTCGGAGAGAGAGGGAGAGAGAGCGAGTGAGCACAGGCAGACAGAGTGGCAGGCAGAGGCAGAGGGAGAAGCAGGCTCCCCGCCCAGCAAGGAGCCCGATGTGGGACTCGATCCCAGGATGCCAGGATCATGACCTGAGCCAAAGGCAGCCGCTTAACCAACTGAGCCACCCAGGTGTCCCGAGACTGCAAGGAATGTAAAGAGAGTGCTACTTTTTTATTTTTTCAAAGATTTTATTTATTTATTTGAGAGAGAGAGAGAGAGAGAGATCACAGGTAGGCAGAGAGGCAGCCAGAGAGAGGGAAGCAGACTCCCTGCTGAGCAGGGAGCCCAATGCAGGACTCAATCCCGGGACCCTGAGACCATGACCCGAGCCGAAGGCAGACACCCAACAACTGAGCCACCCAGGAGCCTCAGGGTCCTACTTTAGAATAACACCTTTTTCCCCCATTGCTCCATGGAAGTAAATTTATTTCAATGGGGATTTCTCTGTTTGCCAGGATTTAAGTAAAGTGTAAAGAAATTTTAAAATTTAAAAATAAAAACTCTGTTTTCATTATGCACTAAATATATACTAGTGCTTTGAAGAAGCTCAGGTCTCTCAGTTGTGGCCATTTTTGTGGATGTTGCTTACATCTATGAAGGTCACTGGCAGTCAGAATCCTCCTCTAGTTCAGGACAGATTGGGCAAAGGAGGGAAGCACTAACCACCTAACAGGGTATTTAAGACTCCCAGCATCATTTCCCTATGATTTCATTGGTAAATTTAACATAATGGGAGTTTTTAATCCTGAAAACCAATATATTTACATAGATATCACAAAATTCAACTCTAGATAATTATGAAAGGTAAAAAAAAACTTCTTAAAATTTTAGGAAAAAATAGGCTTTTTTAGAATAAATACTTTAAGAAAAATACCACTATGGCCTTAGGTTGGGAAGAGGGGGAGGTTTCTTAAGGTATTTAAAGTTCTAATCATAAAGGAATTGATCTGTAAATTTATGTCGAAGTAAGAACTTTTGATAGAGTTGAAAGACAAGCCACAAAAAGGGCAAAAATATAGATACATCTTACCAAGGAGATAGGTATCTCATAAAGATATATCTGTGTCTTACTATATGATATAGATGTGTCTTTCAAAGGATCCAGGATATATAAAGGATTTCTACAAATCACTAAGAAGAAAGATAACTCAGTAAAAAAAAAAAAAAGGCAAAAGTTATTAACAAGCATGTTTTAGAAAATGTAGAAATGGAGAATAAACATGAAAAGATGCTGATTAGTAAAGAAAAACTAGGTTCATGATGAGATACTATTTTACACCCACCAGGAGAAATGAACATGACTCAGAATACCATATGTTGTTAAGGATGTGGATGAATAGGAACTATTATACAGCGCTGGTGAGAATACACACTGATACAACCACTTTGGAGACCAGTCTGGTGTTATCTGGTACATTTGAAAATGACCCACAGTCTGTGACTCAGCACATAAGTACCAGGACATGTACAAGAGTGTTCATAGCACTATTGCCTTTTTTTTTCTTTTTAAGATTTATCTGTCTATTTTAGAGAAAGAATATGGGGGGATGGGGGGGGAGAGAGGGATAGAAACTCAAGCAGACTCTGCGCTGTGTGAGAGCCAGACATACGACCTGATCTCGTGATCCTGAGATCATGACTTGAGTCAATCCCATTTACAATCACACCCAAAACCGTAAGATACTTAAGAATAAACCTAACCAAAAAGGCAAAGGATCTGTACTCAGAAAACTATAGAACACTCATGAAAGAAATTGAGGAAGACACAAAGAAATGAAAAAGTATTCCATGCTCATGGATTGGAAGAACAAATATTGTTAACATGTCTGTGCTACCTAGAGCAATCTACACGTTCAGTGCAACCCCTGTCAAAATACCATCAACTATTATCACAGAGCTGGAACAAATACTCTTAAAATTTGTAAGGAACCAGAAAAGACCCCAAATAGCCAAAGGAATGTTGAAAAAGAAAACCAAAGCTGGTGGCATCAGAATCCCAGACTTCAAGCTCTATTACAAAGCTGTCATCATCAAGATGGTATGGTACTACCTGGCGATTCACAGACATGTACCCATGGGGATAAAAATACATTATATGTTTATAAAAAATAAAAAAAATTTTAAAAAATGGTACAGCAACTTGCTAGACATGTCTCCAAGGGCAAGAGAAACAAAGGCAAAAATGAACTATTGGGATTTCATCAAGATAAAAAGCTTTTGCACAGAAAAGGAAACAGTCAACAAAATCAAAAGACAGCTGACAGAATGGGAGAAGATATTTGCAAATGACGTATCAGGTAAAGGGCTAGTATCCAAAATCTATAAAGAACACCCAAAGAACAAATAATCCAATCAGGAAATGGGTAGAGGGCGTGAATAGACATTTCTCCAACAAAGACATCCGAATGGCCTATGGACACATGAAAAAATCCTCAACATCACTCAGCATCAGGGAAATACGAATTGAAACCACAATAAGATACCACCTCTCACCAGTCAGAATGGCTAAAATTAACAAGTCAGGAAACAACAGATGTTGGCAAGGATGCAGAGAAAGGGGAACCCTCTCACACCGTTGGTGGGAATGCAAGCTGGTGCAGCCACTCTGGAAAACAGTGGAGGTTCCGCAAAAAGTTGAAAATAGAGCTAACCTATGACCCAGCAATTGTACTACTAGGGATTTACCCCAAAGATACAAAGGTAGTGGTCCAAAGGGGGACCTGCACCCCAATGTTCATAGCAGCAATGTCCACAAGAGCCAAACTGTGGAAAGAGCCCAGATGTCCATTGACAGATGAATGGGTAAAGAAGTGGCATATATATACAATGAAATACTACACAGCCATCAAAAAAATGAAATCTTGCCATTTGCAGCAATGTGGATGGTACTAGAGGGTATTGTCCTAAGGGAAATAAGTCAACCAGAGAAGGACAATTACCATATGATCTCACTGATGTGAGAATTTAAGAAACAAGGCAAAGGATCACAGGAGAAAACAGAAAAAAATAAAGATGAAGCCAGAGAGGGAGACAAACCATAAGTGACTCCTAATCTTAGGAAACACCCTGAGGGTTTCTGGAATGGAATGGGTGTGGGGGGATGGGGTAACTGGGTGATGGAAATTGGGGAGAGTATGTGTTGTAATGAGCACTGGGTATTATGTAAGACTGATAAATCACAGATGTGTATCCCTAAAACAAATATGTTAAATAAATAAAATTTAAAAAAGAAAATTCTATAGGTTATGAGGACGAGATAAGAGCTTAAGAATAAAGAAAAAATTTTTAAATTTTTTAGATTTTTTTTAAAGATTTTAAAGATTTTTTAAAAGATTTTATTTATTTATTTGACAGAATAAAAAAAAGAAAATATGTTTTTCTGACATATAAGAGATTGGTGTTGCCTAATTTTCACTTAACCACCCAGGTGACCTTTTTACTTTTTTTTTTTAACTTTTTAAAAAAAATTTATTTATTTATTTGACAGAGATCACAAGTAGGCAGAGAGGCAGGCAGAGAGAGAGGAGGAAGCAGGCTCCCCGCTGAGCAGAGAGCCCGATGTGGGGCTCGATCCCAGGACCCTGAGATCATGACCTGAGCCGAAGGCAGAGGCTTAACCCACTGAGCCACCCAGGTGCCCCTTTTTTAGAGATTTTATGTACTTATTTGACAGAGAGAGAAGGAGCACAAGCAGGGGGAGTGGGAGAGGGAGAAGCAGGCTTCCTGCTCCAGAGGCGGGCCTCAATTCCAGGACCCTGGGATTATGACCTGAGCCTAAGGCAGATGCCTAATGACTGAGCCACCCAGGTGCCCCTATTTTTAAATATTTTTTAAAATTTATTTATTTGTCAGAGAGAGAGGGAGAGTGAGCAAGCACAGGCAGACAGAGTGGCAGGCAGAGGCAGAGGGAGAGGCAGGCTCCCTGCCAAGCAAGGAGCCCGATGTGGGACTCGATCCCAGAACGCTGGGACCATGACCTGAGCCGAAGGCAGCCGCTTAACCAACTGAGCCACCCAGGCGTCCCTTTTTAAAGATTTTTAAGTAATTTCCACACCTAATGGGCTCAAACTCACGACCCTAAGATCAAGAGTCATATGCTCCACCGACTGAGCCACCCAGACACACCCCTGCCCCCAACAATACTTCCCCCCAAAAGGGGGGGTTTGTGAGGGAGAGGAATTCCCAATTTAATTTCAAATTACCATACCTAGCTTGCCATATCAAACATTTCAACTCTTAGCTAAATGAGCTATATAATATCCTTAAAGGTCAACGAGAGAAGAGAAAGATCTCATCTTCATTATTGATGTAGAGTCAAAACTGAATCTTTCAAAGGAGTATTTTAACATCCTAATATGTCTCTTAAAAGTCTTTCCTAGAAAGGTGTTCTCTTTCATTCCTGAAAGGATACTTCATTTCTCTAGCAACTTAGAATTATTAGCAGAGTATTTTAATTATGATATACCAGCTAAAGTTAAATTACCTCTTGTTTATGGTGCCTATGAAATGAAACATTCCTATAGCCTTGCAAACGAAATTTTCTTTGACAAAAATTTACATGAATGAATGAATGAATGAATTTGACATGAATTTACATGAATGGGAAAGTAGATGGGCAATCTTTTAAAAGTTGAAGTCTCCTGGTACAGAAGCTATTTCTTTATTCATTTATTAAATATTTTATTTATTTGACAGCGTACGAGCAGGAGGAGTGGTGGGCAGAAGGAGAGGGAGAAGCAGGCTTCTCAATGAGCAGGGAGCTTGAAATGGGGCTTTATTCAAGGACCTGGGATCATGACTTGAGCTGAAGGCAGATGCTTAACCAACTGAGCCAACCAGGTATCCCATAAGTTATTTATTAACTGTCACAAAACATGGAGAGTGTAAAATTTAGTATGACAGTCTTCTGTTCACAAAACCATGGCAAAATGTGTATTTCAAAATTTGGATATAAAATAAAATAATATAATTTGGATAATTGTGTGAATTCCCATTTATTGGGAATATTCATGTTTATCCATATATCATCTAGAATGCTAACAGCACTGCTGGAAGCTTATGATAGGATCAGCAGTCACTCAAAAAACCTTTAGTTTGTTCATCAAATAGCAAAGTTTCTGTTTGTTTTGTTTTTTTTAAAAGATTTATTTATTTATCTGACAGAAAGAGATCACAAGTAGGCAGAGAGAGAGAGAGAGGGAGGAGGAAGCAGGTTCCCTACCGAGCAGGACCTTGGGATCATGACCTGAGCTGAAGGCAGAGGCTTTACCCACTGAACCACCTAGACACCCCTCTGTTTTTTAATTACATTTTGGAATAAAGTCTATGATCATTAATTGCAATTTTTTTGCTGCTATCTCAGGAATATCTTTGACAGTGCACTGTTCATACCATAGAAGGAAGAGATAAAGCAAAGAGTAGCTTGAGATTGATTTTTCTGTTAACTCATTCTCTTTAGGAGGCCAGTCCCAGTGACTATTCATAGCCTTGTAAGAAGCTCGTTGTAGGCTTACAGACTTCTCAGCTCCCCTTCAGACTCAGGTCACAATTGGTCACTAAGGCTGACAAGGATGAACTTTGCAGACACCTCCCCTTTCCTAAGGTTCAGCAGTGGTTCTCTAGCTACTTAAAGGATTTCTCTCAGCCTTTGTTTTCTTGTTCAAGTTGAAATATTCGTTCCTGTTCATTGCAATGCTGTTGCCCATCAATTTCAATGACTTTCCTCATTACTGCTGCCATTTCAGGTCTGTCCAACATGTGCTTGTAATTCATTCTGATTTGTTTCCAAGTGCCTCCTCTCCAGTCCCTGTTGAGATGCATTAGGGACGGATTCTTTGGAGCTGTTGTAATGTACCGTGTCTGTCTTGGAGTGCTGCTCTTTTAACTTCATTAGTATACCGAGATCTTTTTAGCTATCCGTTAACTGTCTGAACATTTGCTCTTGATACTTGCTCATTCCAAGCTCCAAGGCAGAATAATGTATATGATTCTTTGTTCTCTTGTTGCACTTCTCTGGTTTGTCTGTTTTCTTGCTGGATTCCCATAACTAATGTGGACTGTGGCCAATGTCCTGCCACTTCATTAAGTTCTTGAATTTCTTCCTGATACTGCTTCATCGCTTCTACTCGTTGAGAACTGCGGTGTGGTGAATCAGAGATTTTGCTGCATCGCCGTGATCTCTCATCTTTCAACAAGAGCGTTAGCATCAGCAAGGTGACTTCTCAGCTGTGCAACTCATTTCTGAAGGAATACTCTGGTCTCAATCCCTGTCAGCTGTCAGCTGTAGCGTTAGGGCTCAGAGCCTCTGCTCACTGGGACCTACGCACCCAAGAGAAGAGATTCCTCTTGTCCATTGAGCTTCTTTTTTTCTTTCTTAAATTCATTTATTTGTCAGAGAGAGAGGGAGAGCGAGCACAGGCAGACAGAGTGGCAGGCAGAGGCAGAGGGAGAAGCAGGCTCCCCGCCGAGCAAGGAGCCCGATGTGGGACTCGATCCCAGGATGCTGGGATCATGACCTGAGCTGAAGGCAGCTGCCCAACCAACTGAGCCACCCAGGCATCCCATCCATTGAGCTTCTTCAGGGAACAGACTCAGAACCCAGCAGAGGCAGTCAGTTGAGGGGCGCTGGAGGGGTCAGCGGGGCTCAGTCCCATCATTGGCCCACAGAAAACCTCTTGGAGATAACAGTTTATTTTAAAGCCCAGAAATAAATCTTCTCTATGTGGTCCAGTGATTTTTGGCAGGAGTGTTAAGACTATTTAATGGAAAAGGACAGTCTTGTCAGCAAATGGTGTTGGGAACATGAGAGGTCCACGTGTAAAAGAATGAAGCTGGACCCTTATCTTATACCATATATAAAGATTAACTTACAGTGGATCAAAGACCTAAACACAAGAGCTAAAATGGTGAACCTCTTAGAAGAAAATGGGAAAAGATACATGACATTGGATTTGGCAATGTTTTCTTGGCTATGCTACCAGAAGCACTGGCAACAACAACAAAACAGGTTGGACTTCATCAAAATAAAAGATTTCTGTGCATCAGAGGACACAGTGAAAGGGCAACCAAGGGGAGAAAATATTTGCAAGTCATGTATCTGATAATATCCAGAACATAGAATGAACTCTTACAACTCAGCAACCAAGAAACAGTCCAGTTTAAAATGGGCAAAGAGGGGCGCCTGGGTGGCTCAGTGGGTTAAAGCCTCTGCCTTCAGGTCCTGGGATCAAGCCAGGCATCGGGCTCTCTGCTCAGCCTGCTTCCTCCTCTCTCTCTGCCTGCCTCTCTGCCTACTTGTGATCTCTGTCTGTCAAATAAATAAATAAAATCTGTTTTTAAAACGGGCAAAGAATTTTGGGACGCCTGGGTGGCTCAGTCGGTTAAGCGGATGCCTTCGGCTTGGGTCATGATCCCAGAGTCCTGGGATCGAGTCCCACATCGGGCTCCCTGCTCGGCGGGGAGCCTGCTTCTCCCTCTGCCTCTGCCTGCCACTCTGTCTGCCTGTGCTCGCTCGCTCGCTCTCCCTCTCTCTCTGACAAATAAATAAATTTAAAAAAAAAACTGTTTAAAACGGGCAAAGAATTTAAATAGACATTTCTCTAAAAAAGTTATACAGATGACCAATAAGCATGTGAAAAGTTGTTCAATGTCACTCGCCATTAGGGAAATGCAAACCCAAACTACATTGCTATACCACCTACATCCATTATGCTATCTACTATCAAAGAAACAGAAAATAACACGTGGTGTGGAGAATGTGGAGACACTGGGGTCCCTGTACCCGGTTGGTGGGAATATAAAATGGTGCAGCCTCCGTGGAAAATGGTATGACCATCTTCAAAAAATTAAAAATAGAATTACTACAAGATCTAGCAACTCTATATCTAGGTATATACCCAATAGAATTGAAAGCAGGGTCTCAGAGGAATTTGTACACATTCACAGCACCATTATTCCCAATAGCCAATAGGGGAAAGCAACCCAAATGTCCACTGGCCGCTGAATGTGTGTATACACGCAGTAGGATACCGTGCGGCCTCAAAAACCCTGTCACGCCCTACAACATGGATGAACCTTGAGGACCTTGTGCTGTGTGAAAGAAACTAGTCACAAAAGGACAAATGCTGTATGGTTCGAATTGTATAAGGTATACAAAATCGTCACGTTCGTAGCAACAGAAAGTAGAATGATGGTTACCAGGGGCTGGAGTAAGGGGAATGGAGAGTTAACGGGTACAGAGTTTCAGTTGAAAGATGAGTTCTGGAGATTGGTTGCCCAACAATGTGTATGTACTTCTCACTACTGAACTGTACCCTGAAAATGGTTAAAATGATAAATTTCCTCTCTCCCTCTGCCTGCTGCTCCCCCAGCTTGTGCTCTCTCTCTCTCTCTCCGTGTCAAATAAATGAATAAATAAAATCTTTTTAAAAAATCTTAAAAAAAAAAAAAGCTTAAAAACGGGGCACCTGAGTGGCTCAGTTGGTTAAGCGTCTGCCTTCGACTCAGGTCATGATCCCAGGGTCCTGGGATGGAGCCGCACATCCAGCTCCCAGCTCAGTGGGGCTTCTGTTTCTCCCTCTCCCTCTGCCTGGTGCTCCCCCTGCTTGTGCTCTCTCTCTCTCTCTGTCAAATAAATAAATAAATAAAATCTTTTTTCAAAAAAAGCTTAAAAAATGATAAATTTCATGTGTTTCACCACACACAAAAATTTTTTAAATGCTATCTTGAAAACATTCAGAGTGGGACTCGGTTTGTGTTACTAAAGTTCTAGTTCCGCAGTTGAGTCATGGGTTCACCCAGTTTTATGTAAGTTATATGCTATTTCTTTTTTTTAAATTTTTATTTATTTATTTGACAGAGAGAGATCACAGTATACACAGAGGCAGGCAGAGAGAGAGAGAGAGAGGAGGAAGCAGGCTCCCCGCTGAGCAGAGAGCCTGATGTGGGGCTCGATCCCAGGACCCTGAGATCATGACCTGAGCCGAAGGCAGAGGCTTTAACCCACTGAGCCACCCAGGTGCCCCTATATGCTATTTCTAAACATTCTGTGTGTGTCAGAGAAAGCTGAGCTGTTTTCAGAGCGCGGCTGTTGCAGATGACCCCCCTTGGCTGTCCTGGGTTTAGGTGCCTCCATCTAAAGCAGGCGTTGCTCTTTGTCCTCAGGTCTCTTGAACTGGTTATGCTATTCTTAAAGATCCCAACTTAAGTATTTCTCTTTTCACATAAAACTTTAATTAGACCTTTTGTTCCACCAAATAACCATTTTGGGGTGGAGCCTTTATTTGCCTTCATCTTTCATTCAAACTTCAGAAGTGCGCTCCCCACTCCATGCCCCCCCCCCCAGCTGTTTGCTTCTCGGGGGCTCAGACTCTGAGTAAAAGTCCACACTCTTCCTGTGTTCTGCAGAGTTCATTTGCTCAGTAAGTATTTACTGTTATGTGTTGGGCATATTTCAGATACTGAAGCTACAGCAGCCAGCAAAACAAAAATTCTTACCCTCTTTACATCTTAATTCTCAGCCTGTCTTCTTCCCCATCCCTTCTCGTTTATGTTTATTTTCTCTAGGCCTCTTCAATTCCGGTCTCTCTCGAGGAGTGAAAAACAGAGGCCGGTCTCCCAGTCTTCCTCTGGGATTTAATGGGTGACTTGGAGGTCCTCTGTCTGTGTCTGCTGTGGCTTATCTGGGACTCTGATCTTTTTCAGTGAAGAGGGATCAGGGATTGAGAGGAAATGGGAGAATGTGGGGGATGGAACAACAAATATACTGAGTAAAAATACTATTCTGAAAAGGAATGCATTATTGTGAAAGAGACAATGCATTTAGACATGTTGGCAATGTTTCTGGCTGCCCTCAACTCAACTGGGAGCCCCTTTCCCCCTCCACACTTAAGGGACTGTCAGTGATCAGACAGAATTGGTTCCCAAAACAGAACTCCAAAAGGGTGGTTCAAAGCTTTCTCAAGAACCCCTAATGTTGCCCACCCTTCCATACAATCTAAATTCCAGGGCATACTTTGTGTTACTTTGCTTGTCAAGTTTCTATTTTTAAATATGCAAAATGTTCAGAAGAACTTTTTCAAGATCACTTTCTTCTAACATAAAAATGTATGCTCATTGTAAAGAAGTAATTCAAATATTTATAGAGTAAGAAAAAATGAAAAATCCAGTAGAGATCCCCACTGTTAATATTTTGGTATGTTTCCTCCTCAATGCACACATATTCGTATGGACACTAATGGACCCAATTTTGGTATGGACCAGAATTGGCTAGTATAATGCTGTTCTTCGGGAACCCTTTTGTCTTACTTAGCTATATAGCTTAAACATTTTTCTGTATCAGTAGGTGTAGCTATACGTCATCTTTTTAGATTTTATTTATTTACTTGAGAGAGCAAGTGTGAGAGAGCACAAGCGGGGTGGGGGGAGAAGGGTGAGAGAAGCAGATTCCCTGCTGAGCAGGGAGAGCGACATGGGACTCAATCCCAGGACCCCAGGACCATGACCTGAGCCAAAGGCAGCCACTTAACCGACTGAGCCACCTAGGCGCCCCTATACATCATCATTTGTGATGACCCTATAGCATTCTTTTGGTAGATATGTCCTAATTTGTTTTACCAAGTGCCTCTTTTTTGAGGATATAAACACCTAGAATGCTCATCTTTTATACATTTGTCGGCTCACATGTCTACTTCTTTCTTTTTTTTTTTCTTTGATTTTATTTTATTTGGGAGAGAAAGAGCTCGCACTTGGGTTGGGGGGGCAGTGGTAGAGGGACAGGGAGAGAATCTCAAGCAGACTCCACACTGAGCGCAGAGCCCAGTGCAGGGCGCCATCTCATGCCCCTGAGATCATGACCTGAGCCTAAACCGAGAGTTGGACGCTCAACAGATTGAGGCAATCAGGGAATCCTCTACTTACTCCTTTAAGTCATCTTCTTAGAAATGGAATTCCTGCTAAGCCTCACTTTCTTATATTTACCTGCAAAACCTTCTTTTCAGTCCCTTTTTATGTGAGAGTCAAGTGAACAAAGGTTTCCTGTCATTTCATTGATCAGTTCTAAAGTGTGTTTTCAGCAGCAGCAGAGCGTGAACCACGTGCCATCATTTGAGAACGAGAATAAGACATTGATTTCTACAGAAGCACACTCAGAGTCTCTGCTGCTTTTAAAGTGCATGTGTATTAGTTGAAATATTCAAAAATAATCTTATAATTTAAAAAATTAAGACTGTAAATATTAATGAAGTACAAGGGTGATTGAGACAGGGCTCTGTTGCCAGGGAAACCAGCAGGCAGAGCCCTAGCTGTTCCAGTGGCTGCCTGCCTCCCGCCTCCCTTGGGGGCTGGGGCAGGTCTGAGGCATAGAAATGTTGCAGTTGCCCTGCTGAGTTGGTATCTTCTCTTTGGAAAAAAAAAAAAAGATTGAATTCATTTTAGAAAACTATTTGCGCTGGTTTATATACATTGAAAATATTCACACAGATCCATGTTTGTAAGAAAATTATTTTCAATAGCATATCCATTTGCATTTCAACAGAAAATGTTCCCATTGCATTTTATAAAAATAGCCATGAATTTTTTAATGAACAAAGACTCATTCATGAGAATTTTTTTCATTTCTCCAGTTGAAAAAATTTTCAGAACCCTGTCATCATCTTGTGGATTCCATGAGTTAATTCAGCCAGACGTCCTTGTGTCCTCTCAAGACTTCTCTTAAATATTTCTTTTCCATATCTAGTATTATCTTGAGGCCATCACTTTTTTTTTAAAGATTTTATTTATTTATTTGACAGACAGAGATCACAAGTAGGCAAGAGAGGCAGGCAGGGAGAGGAGGAAGCAGGCTCTCCGTGGAGCAGAGAGCCCGATGTGGGGCTCGATCCCAAGACCCTGGGATCATGACCTGAGCTGAAGGCAGAGGCTTAACCAACTGAGCCACCCTGGCGCCCCAACCATCACTTTTTTCAACATAATTTTTAAGAAGATTTTATTTATTATTTTAGAGAGTGAGAGCGCCAGGATCCCATGACACCAAGGCCATGACCTGAGCAGAAAACCAAGAATCAACCAACTGAACCACCCAGGCACCCTGAGCCTGTCACTTTTTTTTTTTTTTTAAGATTTTATTTATTTATTTGACAGACAGAGATCACAAGCAGGCAGAGAGGCAGGCAGAGAGAGAGAGGAGGAAGCAAAGCAGGCTCCCTGCTGAGCAGAGAGCCTGATGTGGGGCTTGATGTGGGGCTCGATGTGGGGCTTGATCCCAGAACCCTGAGATCATGACCTGAGCTGAAGGCAGAGGCTTAACCCACTGAGCCACCCAGGCACCCCGAAGCCTGTCACTTTTAAATGTCAGTGTTTGTCATCTTGTCGCCTTAATCCTTGGTGGTCTGTGGTAACTTCCGCTGTACTTTAAAGTTGTTAATGCGTTCTTACAAAGGTGCTCAGATCAGTGACATGGTATATACATGCAAACATCTATGAAACTTACATTTATATTGATATTGTTGTGAAAGTTAAAGAAAGAGGGACCTATTAGCGTCACCTTTTCCTAAACTTTGAAAAAAAAAACAAAACAAAATGTGTCCTACACCTTTAATGTTTGGAAGATCAGAGTTCCTGCCATTAAGCCATCCTTTTTCTTCCTAGCTGTAGAGAAGAAATAATCAGAAAGGAAATCACTGAATAGTTAAAAATAAAACAATTTTTTAAAGATTTTATTTATTTATTTGACAGACAGAGATCACAAATAGGCAGAGAGGCAGGCAGAGAGAGAGGAGGAAGCAGGCTCCCTGCTGAGCAGAGAGCCCGATGCGGGGCTTGATCCCAGGACCCTGAGATCATGACCTGAGCTGAAGGCAGAGGCTTTAACCCACTGAGCCACCCAAGTGCCCCAAAATAAAACAATTTTTATCAAATATATCTGTAACATGAACTGCTGATTAGTCAAAAACTGATTGAGACTTGCAAAATTATTACTTGCCATCATTTTGAACTTTACTATCTGTCAACTGTGTTTACAGCAGAGGAAGGCTTATTATTGGCTAGTTTGGCTAGTTTTTCATGCTATTTTTGCTTGTATAGTTTAGGGGTGAGGATAGGTGACCTGCAAGAGAAAGCAAAGTGACTAGTGGAAACATTAGCTTGTCTTTGCCAACAGCTGAGCTCTGGGAGGGCAGAAGGGCTCAGAGCACTGGGCAAGGGCCCATCCTGGTGGATTCAGGCACATTCTCTCAGCTCCTGTGGAAGAGGGGCCACATGGGCCCTGTGTGTGTTTCGCTCAAAGCTTCTGCCTTCCCCGTGAAAGGGCTCACCTTGAAGCTCTGAGCTGGTGAAGGAGACCTTGCAAGGCTGCCCTGCCCTCTGGATACCAAGACTACCGATGGCAAGTCCTTCGAAGCAAAGGTTTTTCAGGATAATTAAATATTTGTAAGTGTGAAAAGGAATTTTCAGAGTGAACTGAATCAAAGGTTGGTGGTGGTAAAAGTGCCTTCAGCTTTCTGAGAAAGCAGTAGCTGCTAGGCCATCTGCTGCGGCCTCCACCCTCCCCATCCCATGCAGAAATGTCTATGCTGGGAAAGTCTGTTTTCCAATCCTTGGGCCGGGACATGACATGAAGCCTTCTGAGCCAGGAAGCTCTTTGCTATCCTCAGCTCCACTCCGTGCTGCTCACACTGCTCCCAGGAGGGCTTGCTTCTCACCTGGCATCTTCACTTTTTCCTTTGCTGTGTTCTGGGGTGTAGGTTTCATATGTAGCCTAGGAAGGGGCAGAAAGACCCAATTGCAGGGTGATTATCATCATCATCAACTCTCCTTTGATGAGGTTGTGCCCATCTTCACGTTCTCACCTGCCCTCCTGCCAGGCCCACAGTAATCCTAAGAACTTTGCTCTTGGCTATACCGACTCCCGGACTTACCCATCCCACCTATTCCCGTCATATAGTAACTGGAGGCAGACCTTCAGATGGAGAAACCAGGGACAAAGAGAATCCCCAGGAGTCCAGGTTGGAATTAGGAGCCCAGGAACCTGACTCTGACTGCTCTGATGGGGCTCCTTTCTCCATTGTTCGGGAGTTTGAACCCGATACATCCTTATTCTAAAAGATAGTCCCAGCCTCCTCTCAGCTTCTAGCTGTGCCTCTTAGGAAGGCTGTGGAACAGCTGCTTGTGACTTGTTCTCAGTGGGAGAACTGAGGGTTTGAAGGCAGCAACTCACCAGGGAGATGGTGGACTTGGGAGGTGGGGTGCGGCACAAGCGTTGGAGTAAGGCCTCTCGTATCTGCAGGTAAGGTAATGCCCCTTATGCCAGCCCAAGTCTTCGCCTGGGCACCAAGTCAGACAGGGGCTGGGTGGGCAGACTCACCTTCTTGTCCATGAGGCAACCAAACAGCAAGATGAAGACACCCTAAGAAGAGAGATACGTGGATAAGTTAGTCAAGGAGGAAGGAATCAACCAAAATCAGCTCTTTCCCTCTCCTCTTCCTTCATCCTCTGTCTTCCTGTCTAATTCATGTCCCGAGGCTTCCCGTCTAGAGTTTTCTGTACATTCACATCATGTGGTACATAGAATTCTGTTTCAGGTGCTTCTCTTACTGCCTTGGTGACAATTCCCTGCCCTCTCTGGCAAAACCTGACACTATTTTATGGATAAGAAAACCAAAGCTCACAGAAGTTTGTCCAAAGTTCTCCAGCTAGTCAGGGGAGGAACTGGGATCCACACCTAAGTCTTCTAAAATTCCTCAGACTGTTTCTTCTGCTGTGCCATCACACCTCCTTGAGAAGGGACTGGCAATGACTTAGATCACCTCAAAGGGCAACAAGCACAGCCACCACATTGTCACCCACCTGGGTAGTGTTGAGAATCGTGAAGATGTAGTGAGGAACTATGGAGACTTCCTCCAGCAGAGTGGCCAGGCCCAGCCCCCAGGTGAGGCCGAAGACAGGGGTGAGAATGAGCAGGGCTTTGGTCACCCCCAGAAGGGCCTGGCGCTGCTCCACCGGGGGCCCCTCTGACAGCGAAGGTCTCAGGAGCTTCAGCACAGCCATGGTTAGTACCAGCCCATTCACACCCACGATGGCCAGCACTGGCCCCACGAAGGTGTAGAGCGCCCCTCCTTTCCCATTCAACCAGCATGCCTCCTCCCCCAGGTATTGCCCCCGGGGTAGGTAGAGGCCCAGGGCAGCCCCTGCAAACCCTATTGGGCACATATAGCCGAGGACCACCATCAGGGAGAGTACTCGGCACTTGGACAGCTGACGGAAGACGAAGAGCAGCTGGTGGGCCAGCATCAGGGCCTGAGCCAGCATCCAGAAGAAGGTGGCCAGGTAGAGGAAGTGACAGAGGAAGGCAGCAGCCAGGCAGAGCGGACTTCGGGGCCCGGGAGGAAGCAGTGGGGCTCCCAGGAAGCAGGTGTCTGCAGCCAAAAGGCAGAGCACCATGTTGAGCAGGGCCATGTGGCGTAAGTAGGCAACTTTGTTCTGTACCACGACTCTCCACACCAGCCTGTACACACCCAGGCACACGAGCAATGCCAGGATGGAGGCCCCCAACCCCACCTGACTCAGCAGCTCCAGGGTGGGGTTTTCTGGAACAGTATTTTGGGACATGAGAATGGAGAAGGCAGTGAGGTGCTGACAGATACATTGGGTGGTGGGGCTGGTGTGGGCTGTCTGCACCTGGCACCCTTCATCTGACCAGCCCCCCTTGCCCTGGAAGAGACTGTGGTCCCAGAAGACACAGTGGGGAGTGCTAGCTGTGTTCCCGAAGTCCATGATGACTTCTCCCTGGTTGAAGGCCTGGCCACCTGCCATGATGGAAATGGAGAGGACCAGCCCAGGAGTGGCATAAAGAGAGTCCCCCAGGCCTTGGCCATAGTTTGAGGGCAGAAGATGGTCCAGTTTCCGCAGCAGCAGGCTAGTAACACTGATGTTAGTTCCATTATGGCCCAGTGGGGCCAGTGAGTGCCTGGGAATGCGTGCCTGCAATGGGGGCTGAGTGGAGAAGGAGGCTCTGTAGTCAGCAGGAAACACAGGTCCAAGGAGCTGGGTCTGCAGCCGCACGTTACGCAAGCTTAAGGAGAAGGGCTGACCCTGTGGGCACAGGTGGCACGCCAGGGTCTCCACAGCCAGCAGGAGAGCTGAGCCCACCGAGGGCTTCTGGGCCTGGGCTGGGGCCCACAGAGAGTCGGTGTCCATGTCGAGGACCTTGTCTGTGGTTTTCAGGAGACCCTGTGACACCCAACAGAGAGATCCCAACAACTAGCGGAGCCCTGGCCGCTAGAGCCCACAGCACTGGGCGAGGGGCACAGGGAACTCTAGGCCCCAAACCCACCTTTCCTAGTCCAGCAGAAGACCCAAGGGTGGAGAGAAAGGGGGATAGGAAGAGAGACCTGTGAAGGAAGAGTTTCTGTAGGGGAAGGATGGAGAGCTGTTTAGCTCACTACTGGGGTGGCTTGTCTCCTGATGCAATCCAGCCTCTCCACCTGACAGTCTTTCTCTCCCCTCCACCCCTTGGGTCACCCAGACCCTAAGGGGCCCCTTTCCAATTCCTTGACCCCTACAGGTCTATAAAGCTAAGAACGGTCCCCAGTGGTAGAGGGCACGGTGTTCTGAAGTAGAAGGCCACATGCACGTCCATCACCCACATGGGATACACATTCCCAGATAGGAAGAGTGTGTTGTGTTGTTGTCCCTGGTTTTTCTTTAGGATGCCTCTTATTGGTCACCAACTGTTGCCCATAGTGAGAGCTGGGTTAGGTGAGTCTAGCCAAGCCAAGAGTGTTCTCCATGTAGGTATCGTGTGTGTGTGTGTGTGTGTGTGTGTGTGTGTGTGTGTTTCAGGGAGCGGGGTGGGGGGAGCTTCCCATCATATGCACCCATCTGCCTCTGCACGAATGCCTCTGAACTCAAGTCTTCACACCCACTCCTGCCTTCCCCGACCTCCCATGTTTTCCCAGCATCAGACCTTCTCCACATTACATGGCCTTGGAGATTGGTGTCCAAGAGGAGAGATGGACCAGGGGAGCAGATACTCAGACTCTAGAAAGGTCTGCTGTCTGACAGCCCATGATATCAGGGGGACAGAAGTGCCCAGAGGTAAAGAGCTTCAGGCCCCCACCACCCAGCTGGCCCCCATCATGGCTCAGAGAGCTCACCTGCAGGGCCCTGCGGGTAAGCTGTATTCTAGCATCCACCACCACCCGGGCCAGGAAGGATATGGTGCCCAGCAGTGCCAACAAGTCAGAGGGAGAGCTCACCGCCGTCACCTGCTCCGACAGCTGTGCCAGCATCTGGGGCACCTCCACAGTAGGCTGGCCCTGGCCTGCCCATAGCAGCTGAGACAGACAAGACAGCAGGAACTGGGGAGGGAGGTGGGCAAGTCCTCACGAGGGAGGGGCCATTCCTCCCCCATCCCGCTCTTTCCTCCCCATCCCCGCACCAGTCCCAAGGGAACAGGAAACCAAGATTTCGTGAGCCACATGGAAGGAACTGACACCCTTGTTCATAGGACAGACACTTGGTGGCATTAAGATTGGAGAATAGCGCGCGCCCCACAGTGAGAGTGCTGGGCCCTCGCTGGCCCCTGCCTCACTCCCTGGTTCTGCTAGGCTCCAGTTCAGAGAAGGTGAAGGACCTTCAGGCTGGCCTCGGGGGAAAGGCTTCTAAAGCGAGGTCCCGAGTGGGAAAGGGGTAGGGCGTGGAGGGTGAGGCGTGTGGGCAGCAGGGCCCGAAGCGTTACCTGGGCTCTGCGATGCAAGGCCAGGAGCTCTGCGTCTGTGCAGCTGCTATAAGCAGGCTCCCAAATCCCATCGGGCCCACAGGTCCGCTTCACCATGCCCGTCCTGTTCGCTGGGCATGGGGCCTGTGCCATGTGGCCAGCCTTGGTGACATTCCAGGCGACAGCTGAGGAGTCCTCCGGGCAGGTGGCGTCTCCATCTGCACAATGATATCGGGGAGGCTCAGCAACCACAGTCCAGCCCCAGCCTTTCTGGGGCAGAAGCCCTGGGTGGGGCGACATCGAGGAGGAACCAGGGCAAGCAGGTGGGAGGGCAGCCGGCTGGGTCCCAAGCCCCATGTACCCTGGATGATGGTGACAGAGATGGGGACCCTGAGAGGGGCCAGTCCTGGGCTCCGCAGCTCACAAGTGTATGTGGTGTCTGCCGCAGGGCAGCGCTGGACAGCCAGCACAAAGCACTGGGAGCCGGGCGCACTGGCCGAGGAGGCTGCAGGTGACGTGAGAGAGGGAACAGTTACTGCGCCTGGAACAGACCTGGAACCAGCAGGCCCAGAGAGGTCCTCTCAGTCTTTCTAGAAACTTCAGAAGCAGGTGACACAGTGAGGGAGAGCTGAGTGGTACACGAGCATCAAACTATGGAGGCAACGCTTGGATTTTGGTGAGGGGCACCCGGGGGCGTCTCTAACCCCAGGACATGAAGCCAGGTTCCTCATTTGTAAAACAGGGTCTATCATCAAATGAACGTCACAGAGTATCTTGCAAGGGTTCATTAAGATTGTGTGAAAACATTTTGCAAACAGTTATCTACTCTCATGTGGTTATTGCTGGGTCGATACAATTAGGATTGCTCATGGGGTAAAAACAGGGTTGGACTTGGACTCAGAACTTAGGTTGAACTGCAGGCTCTGCTTCCTGTGAACTGGAGAGCCAGCTGCCTAGAGACCAGCTGCCACCTGTCCGACTCCGACAGTCCCTCCGTACCTTTGCTGCCCTCTCCGGGACTCCAGGAAGCTGTGTAGGCCAGATGTGTGCTAGGGATGCAGCAGGTCAGCTGGAAGCCAGGGCAGGTGGCACAGGAAATGGAGAGCTGGTCTGGAAGCCGAGCCACATCTGTTGCCTGCAACGGCACCTTCACCACCTGGGACAGCTCCCACCTGAATCCCTGAGCCTCAAAGCAGCATATGTACTCACCTGCGGATACACACCTGCTGCACCTCGAGCTCCTGAGGGCCCCGCCCATGCCACAGAAGCTCTGCTGCTCCCGAAGCCACACCTGAGGTCTGCCTTCCCGGGGGCCTCTCAAGCCCAGCAACAGAGATCCCTGCCCCCGAAAGGATTTCTAGGAGGAAGAGGCCTGGAGCCAAGAATTCCAAGGTGAACCCCTTTCCTGCTAGGGGATGTCCTTCCCGAACCACCTGCTGCCACGGCAACATCTTGGCGCAGAACACACTGTCTGTTCACTGCCGAGATTGACCCCCTACTTCAGCATTCTCCTCTTGTGATTGTTCACATCAGCGGGCCCCTTAGCCTTTGTTTCCCCAGAATGAATAAATGGAAAGATGCAAAGGGAAAGGAAGGGGAGAGAAAAGCAGGAAGGAGAAGAGCAGGAGGAGAAGGAAGGCCAGGGGATCAGGGGAAGAGAAGGGGAAGACAGAGGAGAAGAGAGATGAGAGGAAGGGCAGGCTAGCTACCTGCCCATCTATGGGAGATGTTGAGGATGCTGAGGACAGCCTGGCCCGGGCTAGAGGTCAGGGACACATGTGTCCCTGGCTGCAGGAGGATGGCGGTGGGGCTGCCCACGGGACGCAGGAACCAGTTCAAGTTTGTGGTCTCATGGCTCTTAACGAAGGTCAGACTCAGAGTGGTGCCCGGTGTCCGCACCCAGGAGTTCGGGCTCAGCCTTCCGGGTACTGCAGGGAGGCAGGAGGCAGGGGCCCCTTGGAGCAGGAATTGTGGCTCTCTGCAGTTAAGCTCTCACTCCTTTCCCATCTTCGGAAGCCCATTCCTCCTTACTCCCTCCCCACCGCCCCAGTACTATGTCACTTTGTTTTGTTGCTGGATGAGTGTGGCTGCTGCAGTCCAGTTGGAGAACTCTGTCTTAGGGAGCCAAACAGGGAAGCCTTGTGGCCCATGATTTTCCCTCCTCTAGGTAACCTGGGGCTGCTGGAGCCCCTTCCTGGCCCTCTAGGGTCAACAGCAGTCACTCTAGCCCTTTCTCTCCTTGTCCATATGTCTCAGGAGCCCTACTGTTCATTAGGCTCACTACTCAGGTCCCAAGCTCAGGGCTGTGACCCCCCCCACCCCAGGATAACTGGCAAATCTCCTGCCCAGTGGAGAAACCTGGGCTTGGGCCAGCTGGCAGAAAGACAGGGGTCAGAGAGGAGAAAACACACTGGGGCTCATTGGTTTCCAAGTTCCCAACCCTCCTTACCAGGTGGCAGCAACTGGCAGTACCCGACTTCAGTAGAGCCAAAGACCAGACAGCCGCAGGGCCTGTGGTTGTGGGTGGTCTGGCAGGGCGGGTGATGGGAGCAGACGCTGGTGTTCCACTGGTACCCAGACATGCATGCACAATAGCTTTGCCCATCCCTGTGGACGTTACACTCTGCAGCAGAGGGTGGGGACAAGAAGTGGACAGGCTGTGGGAGAGAGCCAGGTAGTCTGATGCCTGAGAGGTTCTAGGGCTGGCTGTCTGGAGCCATCCCAAAGTCACAAGGGCCTCAGCCGTCAGGGACTGCCTCCTCAGGGTGAAAAGCAGCAGAGGTCCTCCTGCTGGGCAAAGTCATCAGGGGTGGGGTGAGGGGGACTGGAGAAATCCGAGCCACCACTGTCTGCCTCTTGGGCCTCTGCCAAAGTTTAGAAGATGGGGACATGGAACAGGAAGGGAAGGGTCTGTCTGGTGGGGAGGTGAGGAAGGAGCCGGCCCATGGAGACCCTCCAGGAAATGGGAGGGGCTGGCAGCGGTCAAGGTGAGCTGGCTGCAGGAGACCTAGGAAGCCCGTGCCCCCTCCTCTCTGAGCCCCCATCCCCCACAAGTGGTGGATGGGACACTGAGAGACAGGGCTCCATAGAATCCCCCTTACCTGTCGTGAGGCTGAGGCCAGTGAGAGTTCTTGGGAAGGAGGAAGCTGAGGCAAGGGGGCCAGTCAGGGTCCTGGAGATTGCCAGCGGCCAGGTCTGGTTTGACAAGTCCAGCTGTACATAGACCGAGGCCAGGACTGATCCTACAGGAGCAGAGGGGGGCAGCTGGAGAGGAGAGGCTTCAAGGCTATGGGCTGGTCCCCTTCTGCCTCCCATACCTGACTGGTCCCTGCCCGGACCCCAGGCAGATCCCACCTCCCACAGCCCAGCTAGGAGCTGACAAGATTTGAGAGAGCTATAACCCTTCACTAGCTACGGTGCATTCACACACAGCTCATGGCACCCTCCCCCAAACCCTATTTATAGACGAGGCTCTCCAAGGCGAATGATTTTCTCAAGGCCTCACAGCTAGAAAACTGGCCTCTGGATCTGTGTGTCCACCGTGAGCAGCCGTGAATCCAGTCCTCTGGGGGCCGTCTTCAGCCTCACCCCCTGCTCCCTATCCTCTCCCCTTGCCCTCCTTCCTCCTCCTGTCCACTCCATCCACTCACCACCTTCTCCGCTCCCTTGCTCCAATGGCTGCCCCGACTCCCCTCCAGCCTGACTCTGTGCCTGGAACAGAGCACAGAGGAGAGACCTCTGAGAGGAGGCTGACCCCAAGTTTCTCCCAGGGACACCTTCTTCCCCAGGGGACTCCGGCTAGCCTGAGTAATTTGGCATGTCTCCATCTCTTTGAAGCTCTTCTTTTGCCTAGCTAGACCCAAGCAGGCACATCAGGAGAGGAACGTATGCTTCCAGTAGGAGGCACCAGGGCTGCAGCCCAGAGGACTCCGCTGGGGCCCGCAAATCCCACCTGAACCCAGAACCCGGCACACCCTAGAGAGTCAACATGCTTTGCTTAATTCCTTCCTGAATTTACCTGTCCCTGGGCCTCTGGGCTAATTGGAATGGCAGTGTCTGGAACGCCATTGGGGAGGGCTGGGCAGAGCCGGCTGGGGCCCAGCGACTTGGGAAATTCTGTTCTCTCCATAGGAATAGCCACGAGGGTGAGCACAAGGCAGCATCTTCCCTCCGTCTCTCGTTCCTATAAATCATTTCCTCACTAACTCCTCCCGCTCTCAAAATTGTATATGAACATGCGCACTATCTAAAAACAGACACAGATATGGATATGGATAGAAATACAGATTCTTCCTGGGAGAAAACAGAGATCCCAAAGTGCTATCTCAACTTTGCTGTCTTCAGATTCTCTCCTGTCCTCTATGCCCATGGTTTCCAACTCTGGGAAATTCTTCTTTTCTTTCCATTTTTAAATGGTAAGCTTGACTGGGAGAGCCTTCATCCAAAGCGCAGCTGGCATCACTGGAGTTCACAGTGACTCGAAGAAACAAAAGCTCTCCCACTCCCTGGAAAACAAGCTGACCTCTCAGAGATTTTTATAAGAAACTGGCCTCTCTTTTTCTACATGACTTCCTCTCCCTTCAGTCCTTGCTCCTCTACCTGTCCCTTCATCCACACCAGTTGCCTCTCACGCTGACAGGCCCCTGTGTCAGCTCTGGAGACCTTCCCTGGATCCTCGCCCCAGTCTTACTCACGGGTTGGGATACTTGCGTAACTGGAGACCCCACCGGGGGCAGAGTCATGGCCAGGAGTAGCACGGGAAGAGCTGCACAGACCATGGCTCAGAGAGGCAGTCCTCAAGAGTCCTGCGGTTGCTGCATGATGCAAACACCCTCAGAGAAGAGCTGGCAAGGCTCAGCAGCTGGGATGGGAGGGGAGAGGGGACCGGAGCCAGCCGAATTTACAGAGGAAGTTCGACAGTCTGTGACTGAGTCACATGGCCATCCAGGTCCCCGTGGGGCCACCTGGAACCCATGGGCCCCAGTGAGAATGTTCTGCATAGCTTTCCCCCTGGGGTCTGAACCAAGAACTCGGTGTACAGGAGAGGGCTTGAGGGTCCCAGGTCACAACGAGCAATGTGCCAGTAAGCCAGGGACCTGGGAAATCTGGATCATGGATCCCAGAGCCAATGCAGAAAAGACAAACATTAGGGATGATTTCTGGCCTAAAATAATTTCTGGACTCTTAAATTTAACCAAGAACCTGGAAAAATGCTGGGAGAAATAGTTTTGAAGTGAGGATGGCTTTTCTAAATATGACACAAAACCCAGAAAGCAGAAAAAAAAATAAATGAGGCTGTGTAAAATGCTATAAATTGGGGAGGAAAAGCACATTGCAGTGAAAAGGTGAAAGACAACCATGTTTGTAGCATGATGATTGAGTAAAGGGCCAGCCCTAACATAAAAGATTTTTATCTTACACCAGTAAGATAGAAAATAGGCCCAAAATTGAAAAAGTCACTTTACTGAAAAAGAATTATCAATAGTTTGATAAACATATAAAAAGTCCACATTGAGGGGCACCTGGGTGGCTCGGTCATTAAGCGTCTGCCTTCAGCTCAGGTCATGATCTCAGGATCCTGGGATCGAGTCCCACACTGGGCTCCTTGCTCGGTGGGGAGCCTGCTTCTCACTTTCCCACTCCCCTAACTTGTGTTCCTTCTCTCGCTGTGTCTCTCTCTGTCAAAAAAAAAAAAAAAAATCCACATTGAAATAAGAAAATAAAACTGAAATAAAAAAGAAAAAACAGGGACGCCTGGGTGGCTCAGTTGGTTAAGCGGCTGCCTTCGGCTCAGGTCATGATCCCAGCGTCCCGGGATCGAGTCCCACATGGGGCTCCTTGCTCGGCAGGAAGCCTGCTTCTCCCTCTGCCTCTGCCTGCCACTCTGTCTGCCTGTGCTTGCGCTCTCTCTCTCTCTGACAAATAAATAAATTAAAAAAAAAAAAAAAGAAAAAACAGACAAAAGTAAAAAAACGAAATAAAATATTCTGTCACCTACTAATTATCAAAAGACAAGATATTGATTATATTCATTGTTGAGAGAAGTGTAGTGACATATGTATACAAAAATGTGTGTACAAGGATGTTCAAGGCAGAGTTGTTCGTGATAGCAAATGAATTAAACAACCAAAATGTCCATTCCAAAGGGACATTTCCAAACAACTGAACATCGCTGTGGAAAAAAAGCGAGGTAACTCTATTCTGAGGTGAATCCTCATACATATGGCAAAATGTAAAGTGTATATTATGCCATCTTTTACATAAAAAAGGGAATCTATATTCAACTTCTATGCTTTTTATACCTAGAATATTTCTGGGAAAATACCTCAGAACGTTGGCAACTGTTGCTTCTGGGGAACGGGATTAAGGGTGCAGATGTGTCTGTTTGATAAGTATCTTTTCTAAACATAGGTCTGTATTTTCCCAATTAAAAAAAGGAAAAGTAGATTTAAACATGCACACACACACACACATACATACACACATGCATATACACACACGTGCATGCACACACACACACACACACACAAAATACCTAGGGTAAAAATCTAGCCCCAGTACATTTCTACTTCCACCACCTCCTCAACTGTCCCTTTGCTAGGATGGCTGCCAAGACATAGTGGACACACAGAGCAATGACATACATGGGAACAAAGACTTTGTTAGTAATTGATTTCAGAAAACTTGAGAATGGTAAAGAATTAGGTTTGAGAACGTGGAGGGGGGATGCCATCAGCATGTTGGGAACCGTCCACGGCAGCTGCAGGTGCTCTCAGAGGGGCTGGGGAATATGGGCCACCACCAGCTTCTGCCACAGTCACCAGAGTGCATCAGTCCAAGCCTAAGGTGGTCCTGGACGGGGCTCGACAGGGTCTTTCAAGGAGCAGGAACTACAGAAGAGAGAGGTGGAACTGTTTCTGTAATTGGAGAGAAGTTTCAAGCACTTTGCTTGTACAAAAAATTACTGAGGAAAGATCGGATGGAAATGCTACAGGTTCTGGGAAGTGTCCATTGATTACCTCCAGATTCCTCAGGGCTCCACACTGCCCACCAGACGGCCTTAAGTGATATTTGTTTTAAATGAATCAGTGGATAAATGACACACACCAAGGGGCATCTGGGAGGCTCAGTGGGTTGAGCATCTGAAGCTTAATCTCAGCTCAGGTCTTCAGCTTAGGGTGGTGAGTTCGTCCGTGTGGGGGCTCCACGCCCAGTTAGGGGCCTACTTAAAAAAAAAAAAAAAGGAAAGAAAGAAAGAAACACATCAAGACATTAATGGTGGCTGAAACTGAATGGTAGGATTTGGCATGTTTTTCTGTGTTCTGTATTTTTCAATTTTATATTCCATAATGGAAAAAAAGTCCTAATAAAAATATCAGATTTTGGGTGCCTTGGTGGCTCAGTCGCTTAAGTGACCTACTCTTGATTTCATCTTAGTCATGATCTGGGGAGGGGGAGGTCCCTGCTCAGTGGGAAGTCTGCTTGAGATTCTCTCCCTCTGTCCCTTCCCACCCTGCTTGCATGCACGCACACACTCTCTCTTAAATGAATAAATAGATATTAAACAAAAACCAAAAAACAAATCTTTTAGTCTCAACTTCTTTCTTATAGACCAACCAGGTTCAGAGTCCTTCAGGTTGTCCCAGATGTCCCGGGTTGCCAGGAAGCACCTGGAGTCGGAATCAGGTCTCAGGCTTAGGGTGGGGTTTAGGCAAACAGGTGCTTGATTGCTGCTACTCTATCTACTCCCAAGTCAAAGGTCAACCATGAGGCTATTGACCTCTGTAATGATATTTGGAAACCAGTTAAGTTTCCACCCCTGTGGGCAGCTCCTAGGTTGCACTCTGGGCAAAAGAAATTTCTTTTCCATTCCTTGGTGCTTTGAGCCCTCCAGGCCATGTCGGCAGAGTCTTTGATAACAAAGGTTTATAATCTGGGTTTCTCTCCTCTGTATCCAAACAGGTTATTTTAGGAGGTTTTACCTCTATTACTATGTAAACTACTAATAGATTACTAAAGAATAAATGTAGTGTAGAATATATCCATATGAATCCTAAATTCTTTCTCTTTCCACCTGACGGGGCATGACATTATTGGAAATATTAAATGATGGGCTGTTAGGTTGGGAAGGGACCTTACCTGAGATATTGAAGCAGGCGGGCTGGGTCCAAGGATCCAGAAGGGGGTCCCGAAGGCCCAGCCAAGAGGCTCCTTGGCTTTGCGCAGGATAGTGGTCAGGTGAGAGCAAGAAGGAAGTGAAAGTTTACTGAATAGCTTGAGTGACAGAGAAGAGCAGACCGTGTGTCTGGGAGACTCAGAAAGGAAAAGAGAGTTAGTCTCATTGTTGCTGGGGGTTAGGGATTTCCACTGGAAAGGGGTCCCGGATACATGTTCCTTCAGGAATCCAGGATAGGGACCGGCCAAAGGTCAGTGACCAGTGAATTATAGCTGCTATTTTGTAAACTGCTGAAGGTAGGGAGTGTTGATGCCTGTGTCAGCTCAGGTTTGTTTGAGGCTAATGTCCTAGATCATGTTTGGGACCCGGCTCTTAGTCATTGTCAGGTATTTGGGGGCCAAGGATGAAACTCAGAGAATGCTTAACTCTCTTGCTTTCCCCTTGGAGTGGGAATGCAGCTTCTCTGGTTTTTACTCAGATGCCAGGTGAAATAAAGAATGTGAGTAAATAGGGCCTATCAGGAAAACAGGAGAAATGGAGCCTTTTCAGTTTCCCTACCTCACTGTTATCTATTCCAGCTACGCCAGCTCTCTCAAATTATAGAAGAGGACAAGGAGCCAGGAGGTCACAACAGCTAGTGGATGGCAGACCCAAAGCTTAAAGCCAGGTCTTCTGACTTTGAATCTAAGGAATTTAGATAAAGGAAATTAAGATAGATCAATTTAAATACAGAATCATAGGAACTTCTAGTCACAAAAATGCATTAAAGATAGCATTTGATCCCACAAAGAAGACAGTTCTTCAAAAAGGCTTCTTTACCTAAGGAGGAGAGGAAATGAATATACTATAAAAATAGGAGGGAGTATGGAGAGTATGTGCCTAAGAATAAAGCAGTTCTTTCAAAGTCAGCTCATGGATACCTTACTTATCTAGATGTCCTTAATTCAGCAAATGTGACCATTGGGAACAAAAGCTGTGATCTACAAGGAAAAATACGAAATGTCTCATACAAATCACAAAAGGCTGCAAGATGGTAATGTAACTCCACGAAAGAAGAACAATTCTTTTTTCTATGAGTGAACAACTACGTGTTAAGGTTTGAAAGGGGGCAAGTAATGGGGAAGCAGACACAAGAATCAACAAGGTTTGGGAAGGAACACAAGGAAGCAGACACAACAATCAACAAGGTTCAACAACTCTTAATCTGGGGACCAAGAGGAGCTTCATTACTGGAAGAGCTGAGGGAGAGAAGGTGGTTTGGATCTCAGCCAGATGCATTTCCCAATACATCTTCCCTGAGCTGAATTTACCTAGCTAGTCCCTGACACAGCCAGGCATCTCCGGGTCTCTCTTGTGGGGACAGGGTTGCTCAGGGCGAGTCTGGATGACCGGCCATTCCCAAAGCGGGAGCATCAAGAGCTTATTCTGCATGTCTTACCAAGCAGTGAAATCACTTTTTGCTTAGGGAGAGGGGAGGGGACAAAGACTATATATTCTTCTGGGGAGGAGACGTTCCCTCCCCTTGGTGGAAATGTGAGAAGAAAAGAGTAAACGTTCCATGCCAACAGCATGCAAGATTATAACAAGATTTATTTCAATATTCTAGTGAAAGAGAAAACTGGAAAACTTCGTTTAACTAATTACAAAATATACAAATGAGTAGATTTTATAAAATCAATAAACCTAGAAAATCTGTTCCAACACCTTGCTACACACCTTAGGGTAATTGTGTGTCAAGAACAACAAAATGGTACGTACTTGTTCTGGAAGCCTGATGTTACCGCTTCTATCCCACTTATCTTCTGACTCACTTCCTAGAATTACCCTCCACCCATAATCCCAGGTTTACCATGGAAGTAGTCACTTTGTACAGTCATGCTACTGTTCCCTGACTACAGTCAATGAGGACAAACCTAATGAGTTGGAACATTACTCTCTTCTGAGATATTCTGGGAGCCCCGAGCTGGTGAGAGCCCAAGCTTGGACCCGCAACATGTAAATCTCAGCAGTTACTGGTTTTCAGTCATGTGGACTGGGGAAACGGTCTGCGCTCAAAGGAAGAGTAAGGCTAACGTGTGGACAGAAATGGAAAGAAACAAGAAGAGAGCCCAAGAAGAGAGCTTTAACTTCAATTTATTCTTTTTTTTTTAAAAAGATTTTATTTATTTATTTGAGAGAGAGGCAGTGAGAGAGCATGAGCGAGGAGAAGGTCAGAGGAAGAAGCAGACTCCCCGTGGAGCTGGGAGCCTGATGCGGGACTCGATTCCGGGTCTCTGGGATCATGACCTGAGCCGAAAGCAGTCGTCCAACCAACTGAGCCACCCAGGCGTCCCAACTTCAATTTATTCTTGATGCTCCTTTGCACTCCTGATTTTGAGTTCTATCAGGGACCCCCCCAGCTTCTTTTAATTATTTCCCTTCTTGCTTGAGCTAGTTAGAGCAGGTTTCTGTTATTTGCAACTGAGGGAATGTGTAGGACACATGCTCAGAAAAGCCAAGGAAGCTGCGAGGATGGAAAAGTGGTCATTATATCAAGTGACAGGAATAAAGAACCTTGTGATTCAAGACACCCACTTCATCTTTCTAGAGACCTTGCTTTTTACGTGATCACAGTAGCACAGCTGACCCTTGAACAACAGAGGTTTGAACCGCGTGGGTCCACTTACAGGCAATCTTTTTTCAATACAGTACAGTGTTATAAATGCATTTTTTTCTTAAGATTTTCTTTTCTTCCTTTTTTTTTTGGAGTAGTTGACACATGATATTATATTAGTCTGAGGTGTACAACATAGTGGTTCAACAACTCTATACCTTATGCCAAGCTCACACAAATGTAGCCGTCATCTGGCACCATACAGTGCTATTGCAATACAATTGACTAGGTTCCCTACGCTGTATCTTTTATTCCTGGGACCTATTCATTCCATACCTGGAAGCCTGCACCTTCTGCTCTCCGTCACCCCTTTTGCCCATCCCCCTCCACTCTCTTATGATTTTCTTAACATTTTGTTTTCTCTAAATTACTTTATTGTAAGAATGCAGCATATAATATATGTAACACACAAAGTACATGTTAACAAACTGCTTATGTTATCAGTAAGGTTTCCAGCCACCCATCAGCTATTAGTGGTTGTTTATGAGGGGGTCAAAAGGATTATATACAGATTTTTGACTGTGCTGGACTTAGCACCTCAACCCTCAAGTTGTTCAAGGATCAACTGTGCATTAAAAAATCTTGTTCCGGGGCGCGTGGGTGGCTCAGTGGGTTAAGACTCTGCCTTCAGCTCAGGTCATGGTCCCAGGATCCTGGGATCGAGCCCCACATCAGGCTCTCTGCTCAGCAGGGAGCCTGCTTCCTCCTCTCTGCCTGCCTCTCTGCCTACTTGTGATCTCTGTCTGTCAAATAAATAAATTAATTCATTCATTAAAAAAAATCTTGTTCCAATTCCTTCTGGCCCTCCTGGTTTCTAATGCAAAATCCATAGTTATTGTTCCCTGGTAAGTAATGTGTCATTTCCATGGCGGCTTTTAAGTTTTTTCCTTTATTTTGAAATTGTTATGATGTGACACGGCTGGGTTTTTTTTAAGGCTTATCCTGTTTTGGATTCACTGAGCTTTTTGCATATGTAGCTTTATGTAACCCATCAAATTTGAGCATTTCAGCCATTATTTCTTCAAGTATTTTTTCTGTACCATATTCTTTCTCCTCTCTTTCTTGGACTCTAAAGACAAATATTGGACTTCCCCCCCCCCCGCCCCGTATTATTTTTTTCATAGACCCCTGTATCTTTGTTCAGGTTTTCAAATTTTTTTCTCTCTCTATTGCAAATAACAGATGTGATTATGTTAAGGATCTTGAGATAGGAAGTTTATTCTTGATTATCTGGGTGGGCCCAAAGTAATCACAAGCATCCTTATAAAAGGAAGACAGGACTGTGGGGGACAAAAAAGATCTACAACAGAAGCTGTGTTTGGGGTGATGTGCTTTGAAACTGGAGAAAGGGACCATGAGCCAAAGAATGAAGGTAGCCTCTAGAAGCTGGAAGAGGGGGGTGCCTGGGTGGCTCAGTGGGTTAAGGCCTCTGCCTTCGGCTCAGGTCATGATCCCAGGGTCCTGGGATTGAGCCCGGAATAGTGCTCTCTGCTCAGCAGAGAGCCTGCTTCCCCCTCCCTCTCTGCCTGCATCTTTGCCTACTTGTGATCTCTCTCTCTCTCTGTGTCTCTCTCTCGGTTAAATAAGTAAATAAATTTTTTTAAAGATTTTATTTACTTATTTGACAGAGAGAGATCACAAGTAGGCAGAGAGGCAGACAGAGAAAGAGGGAGGAAGCAGGCTTGCTGCCGAGCAGAGAGCCCGATGCGGGGCTCGATCCCAGGACCCTGAGATTATGACCTGAGCTGAAGGCAGAGGCTTTAACCCACTGAGCCACCCAGGCGCCCCAAGTAAATAAAATCTTTAAAAAAAGATTTTTATTTATCTATTTGACACACACACACACATACACACACACACACACACACAGATAGAGAGAACGCTCAAGCAGGGGGAGCAGCAGGAAGAGGGAGAAGCAGGCTCCCTGCTGAGCAGGGATCTTGATGTGGGATTCAATCCCAGGACCCTAGGATCATGACCTGAGCTGAAGGCAGACACTCAACCAACTGAGCCACCCAGGTGCCCCATATCCATTACCTTTAAAAAGACTGCTTTGTTTGTAGCAGATGGATGACACTCTTATAGTCACTGTTATTACATGTGTTTCTAAACCCTTCTCTAGATGCATTACAGAAGAACTAAGTATCCTTAGAACACTTAAAAATATCTTTTACAGGGGCACCTGGGTTGGCTCAGTCAGTTAAGCATCTGCCTTTGGCTCAGGTCATGATCTCAGGGTCCTGGGATCAAGCCCCTTGTTGGGCTTACTGCACATTGGAGAGTCTGCTTCTCCCTCTCCCTCTGCTCTGCCCCCAGCTCATGCTCTCTCTCTCTGTTAAATAAATAAAATCTTTAAAATAAAACATCCTTTACAGGATAAAATCCAACCTCCTCAAGTCTAACTGATGTAATGAGATGGGTAGAGGCCATTTGATGGGTCACAATTGCCAATAGGAAGTGAACTGATCATTTCCTGACCTGATAATACTCAGGTATAAAAATGAAGGTGAGTACCATGCTGTCTCCTTCAGTGTGGGGCAGTTTGGACCTTTATCTCACACCTAAAGAGTAAGTCCCACCAAATAGGAGTTCGCATTCAATTAAAATTCCACCGTTAGGGTGGCAACGATATATCAAAAATATAAAAGCAAGAAAATAATTTATTTCAAAAAGCAACTTTGATATTCGTTTATTAGAGCAATGCAGGCTTGTTGAAAAAAAATTAAGATAACTAAAGACAATGTATAATTTAGAAACTGAAAGTACTCATGGCTTTTTTTCTGGTCATGAAATGAACCAAGCTGTATACTTCGCTTTTGACTTATTTACTTTAACAGTGTTATGTTTCCTGTTATTGTTTCTAAAAATGAAATGTCCACAACTTTCCTGTCGCTCTCTCACACACAAAAGAAATATACAAAGAAGTTGTTTTTTACTTAATGTAGTTCTCAGATTGTTTTTTCTTGAGTCTGTGAATTTTAAACAAATTTTAGAAAGGAAATTTATTGAAGAATAGCCCAAGAAGTGGAAATAACCTACCATACGAAAATAGTAGAATTAATAAACAAATTATAGATAGTTTTACAATGCACTACCATACTTTATTATTTATTTATTATTAAGATTTAAACAATATTTATTTATTTGAGAGAGAGAGCACATGCTCAAGCACGAGCAGTGGGGAGGAGGAGGAGAGAGAAGCAGACTCCCTGCTGAGCACAGTGCCCGACAAGGGGCTTGATCCCAGGACCTGGGATCTTGACCTGAGTCAAAGGCAGATGCTTAACTGACTGAGCCACCTGGGCACCCCCACCATACCTTAAAGCCAGGCAGATATTAAAATGAATGAATTAGATCTATATGTATGGATGTGGATCAACCTCAAAACAATGTTAAATCTAAACGATGTTGTAAATGGTTAGGAACAGTGGGACACCATCAAGTACACACACATACCCAAAATAATGCTGCATTGAATCTGGATGTGAACACATGTAATGAAAGTTTAAAATATGAATAGGAATGATAACCTCAAGATAGTGGTTACCTCTGGGGATAAAATGGAAAGAGAGAGTAAAGATCTAGAGCTTCGGTGGAAACAGAAAAGAAACAAAAGTCCCGAAACATGGGTGGCAAAAGATTAACATCTATTAATTTGTGGTGCTGTGTGGATCACAAGTATGTTACTTTCTATATGTTATAGTTAAAATGGATGATGGTCATGATCATGATCATGGACTGAGAGATGAGGAAACCTTCCTTCCTTTGACTGTTAAGAGAATATTTGGGGGCATCTGGGTGGCTGAGTTAAGTGTCTGACTCTTGATCTGAGCTCAGGTCTTGATCTCAGCGTCTTGAAAAAAAAAAAGACCATTTGATTCATCCTTATGCTTTTTCTGCTAAATGATAAGATTTTTTTTATGATGTAGCAATTTTTTAAAGAAAACTTTTAATTTTTGAATAGTTATACATTTACAGAGAAACTGCAAAGATAGTAGAGAGAGTTTTCATAGATTCATATACTTATTATAAACATTAGTACGGTAAATCTGCCACAATTAATGAACTAATATTCATATATTATTTTAAACTGAAGTCTGTACTTTATTCAGATTTCTCAGTTTTTAAAAATCTAGTGTCTTGGGGCACCTGGGTGGCTCAGTGGGTTAAAGCCTCTGCTTTTGGCTCAGGTCATGATCCCAGAGTCCTGGGATTGAGCCCCATATCGGGCTCTCTGCTCCACGGAGAGCCTGCTTCCTCCTCTCTCTCCCTGCCTGCCTCTCTTGCCTACTTGTAATCTCTGTCTGTCAAATAAATAAATAAATAAATAAAATCTTTTAAAAAAATCTAATGTCTTTTTTCTATTTCAGGATCTCATCCTGGAAATCACAATACATTTAGCAATCATGTTTCCTTTGGCTCCTACAGACTGACTGGGATTTTGGAGAACATCGCTTGGTTGAATTTTCTACTGGTGTCCTTATTTTACCACTCTGAGCGAAGTGTAGAACTTCTTACCTTCTTTAATATCTCATTTCTTTTCCCCCATTTTATAATATAGTTGTCTTAAATATTTTTCCTGCATACATTTAAAACCACACCAGTGTTATACTTTTTTAAAACCAGCAAATATAATTTAAAAAACTCAGAGAAATGCCTATTGGATGTACCCGTATTTTTACTTGCCATGTTATTTCTTCTTTCCTGATGCTTCAGGGCTCTTTCTTTTATCATTTTCCTTTTGTTTAGAGAACTTCTTTCGGCCATTCTTGTATTTTTTTTCCCCAAGATTTTATTTATTTATTTGGGAGAGAGAGAGAGAGAGAGAGAGAGCATGAAAGGGGAGAAGGTCAGAGGGAGAAGCAGACTCCCCATGGAGCTGGGAGCCTGATGTGGGACTCGATCCCAAGACTCCAGGATCAAGACCTGAGACGAAGGCTATTGCTTTACCAACTGAGCCACGCAAGTGCCCTTCCTTCTTTTTTAAAAAAAAATTTATTTTTCATTTAAATTCAATTAATTAAAATGTAATATATTATTAGTTTCAGAGGTAAAGGTCAGTGACTCATCAGGCTTATATAATACCCAGTGGTCATTACATTACGTTCCCTCCTTAATGTCTATCACCCAGTTCCCCCATTCTCTCACCACCCCCCCCTCCAAGCAATCCTCAGTTTGTCTCCCATGAGTAAGGGTCACTTATGGTTTGTCTCCCTCTCTGATTTCGTCTTGTTTCATTTTTTCCTCTCTTTCCCTATGATCCTCTGCCTTGTTTCTTAAATGCCACACATTAGTGGGATCATATAATAATTGTCCTTCTCTGGTTGACTTATTTCCCTTAGGATAATACCCTCTAGTACCATCCACATTGCTGCAAATGGACAAGATTTCATTTGATTTTGATGGCTGTGTAGTATTTCATTGTATATATATGCCACTTCTTTACCCATTCATCTGTCAATGGACAATCTGTCAATGGACAAGATTTCATTTGATTTTGATGGCTGTGTAGTATTTCATTGTATATATATGCCACTTCTTTATCCATTCATCTGTCAATGGACAATCTGTCAATGGACAAGATTTCATTTGATTTTGATGGCTGTGTAGTATTTCATTGTATATATATGCCACTTCTTTATCCATTCATCTGTCAATGGACAACTGAGCTCTTTCCACAATTTGGCTATTGTGGACATTGCTGCTATAAACATTGGGGTTCAGGTCCCCCTTCGGATCACTACCTTTGTTATCTTTGGGGTAAATCCCTAGTAGTACAATTGCTCGTCATAGGGTAGCTTTATTTTCAACTTTTTTGCAAAACCTCCACACTGTTTTCCAGAGTGGCTACACCAGCTTGCGTTCCCACCAACAGTGTGAGAGGGTTCCCCTTTCTCTGCATCCTTGCCAACATCTGTTGTTTCCTGACTTGTTAATTTTAGCCATTCTGACTGGTTTGAGGTGCTTTCTGATAAGACATTTACAAATATCTTCTCTCATTCTTTCAGTTATCTTTTGGTTTTGTCAACTGTTTCCTTTACTGTGCAAAAGCTTCTTGTCTTGATGAAATCCCAATAGGTCATTTTTGGCTTTGTTTCCCTTGCCGTTGGAGCTGTGTCTAGCAAGAGGTGAAGGCAGCCGAGGCACAGAGTTTGCTACCTGTGTTCTCCTCTAGGATTTTGATGGATTCTTATCTCACATTTGGGTCCATTTTGAGTCTGTTTTTGTATATGGTGTAATTATTCTGCATGTGGCTATCCAATTTTCCCAACACCATTTGCTGAAGAGACTGTCTTTTATCCACTGGATAGTCTTTCCTGCTTTGTCAAAGATTAATTGATCATAGAGTTGAGGGTCCATTTCTGGGTTCTCTATTCTGTTCCATTGATCTATGTGTCTGTTTCTGTGCCAGTCCATACCATCTTGATGATTACAGCTTTGTAATAGAGCTTGAAGTCTGGGATTGTGATGTCACCAGCCTTGGTTTTCTTTTTCAACATTCCTTTGGCTATTTGGGGTATTTTCTGGTTCCATACAAATTTTAAGATTATTTGTCTCAGCCCTGTGAAAACAGTTGATGGCATTTTGATAGGGATTGCACTGAATGTAAAGATTGCTCTATTTGTTCTTCCAATCCGTGAGCATGGAACAGTTTTCCATTTCTTTGTGTTTTCTTCAATTTCTTTCATGAGTGTCCTATAGTTTTCTGAGTACAGATCCTTTGCCTCTTTGGTTAGGTTCATTCCTAAGTATCTTATGGTTTTGGGTGCAATGGTAAATGGGATCAACTTCTTAATTTCTCTTTCTTCTGTCTCATTGTTCATGTATAGAAATGCAACTGATTTCTGTGCACTGATTTTATATCCTGCCACTTTGCTGAATTCCAGTATGAGTGCTAGCAATTTTGGGGTGGAGTCTTTTGGGTTTTCCACATAGAGTATCATGTCATCTGCAAAAAGTGAGAGTTTTACTTCTTTGCTGATTTGGGTGCCTATTATTTCTTTTTATTGTCTGATTGCTGAGGTTAGGACTTCTAGTACTATGTTGAACAACAGTGGTGAGAGTGGACATACCTGCCATGTTCCTGACCTTAGGGGGAAAACTCTCAATTTTTCCCCATTGAGAATGATATTCGCAGTGGGCTTTTGTATATGGCTTTTATGATATTGAGGTATATTCCCTCTAGCCCTACAATCCTTTCTTGATTAAAAGAGTTTTAATCAAGAAAGGATGCTATACTTTGTCAAATTTCTTTTTGCATCTGTTGAGAGTATCATATGGCTCTGTCCTTTCTTTTATTAATGTGATGTATCATGTTGATTGATTTGTGGATGTTGAACCAAACTTGCAGCACAGAAGTCCCACTTAGTAGTGCTGAATAATCCTTTTAATGTACTGTTGGATCCTATTGGCTAGTATTTTGGTGAGAATTTTTGCATCCATGTTCATCAGGGATATTGGTCAGTAATTCTCCTTTTTGGTGGGGTCTTTGTCTGATTTGGGGATCAAGGTAATGCTGGCCTTAGAAAGAGTTGAGAAGTTTTCTTTCCATTTCTATTTTTTGAAACAGCATCAGAAGAATAGGCATTAATTTTGCTGTAAATGTTTGGTAGAATTCCCCTGGGAAGCCATCTGGCCCTGGACTCTTCCTTCTTGGGAGATTTTTGATGACTGCTTCAATTTCCTTGCTGGTTGGGACACCTGGGTGGCTCAGTTGGTTAAGCCGCTGCCTTTGGCTCAGGTCATGATCCCAGAGTCCTGGGATCAAGTCCCACATTGTGCTCTTGCTCAGTGGGGAACCTGCTTCTCTCTCTGCCTCTGCCTGCCACTCTGCCTGCTTGTGCTCTCTCTCTCTCTGACAAATAAATAAATACAATCTAAAAAAATATATTTAAAAAAATTTCCTTGCGGTTATGGGTCTGTTCAGGTTTTCTGTTTCTTCCTGGCTTAGTTTTGGTAGTTTATACCTCTCTAGGAATGCATCCATTTCTTCCAGATTGCCCAATTTGTTGGCATATAGTTACTCATAATATGTTCTTATAATTGTTTGTATTCCTTTGGTGTGGATTGTGATCTCTCCTCTTTCACCCATGATTTTATTTATTTCGGTCCTTTCTCTTTTCTTTTTGATAAGTCAGGCCACCAGTTTATTAATCATTAATTACTTCAAAGGACCAGATCCCAGTTTTGTTGGTCTGTTCTACTGTTCTTTTAGTTTCTGTTTCATTGACTTCTGCTCTGATATTTATTCTCTTCTCCTGCTGGGTTTAGGCTTTATTTGCTATTCTTTCTCCAGCTCCTTTAGGTATAGGGTTAGGTTGCTTATTTGAGACCTTTCTTGTTTCTTGAGAAAGGCTTGCACTACTATCTACCTCCCTCTTAGGACCACCTTTGCTGCATCACAAAGGTTTTGAACACTTGTGTTTTTGTTTTCACTTGTTCCATGAATTGTTTTAAATTCTAACTTCCTGGTTGACCTATTCATTCTTTAGTAGGATGCTCTTTAGCTCCCATGTATTTGAGTTCTTTCCAACTTTCTTCTTGTGATTGAGTTCCAGTTTCAAAACATTGTGGTCTGAATATATGCAGGGAATGATCCCAGTCTTTTGGTACCAGTTGAGACCTGATCTGTGACCCAGGATGTGACCTATTCTGGAGAATGTTCCATGTGTGAAGAATGTGTATTCTATTGCTTTAGGATGGGATGCTCTGAATATATCTGTGAAGTCCATCTGATCCAGTGTGTCATTCAAAGCTCTTGTTTCCTTGTTGATCTTCTGCTTAGATTATCTGTCTATTGCAGTGAGGGGGGTGTTAAAGTCCCCTACTATTACTGCATTATTATCAGTGTGTTTCTTTGATTTTGTTATTAATTGGCTTACATAATTGGCTGCTCCGATGTTAGGGGCATAAATATTTACAATTGTTAGATCTTCTTGTTGGATAGACCCTTTAATTATGATATAGTATCCTTCCTCATCTTTTATTACAGTCTTTGGTTTAACATCTAATTTGTCTGATGTAAGGATTACCACCCCAGCTTTCTTTTGATATCCATTAGCATGATAAATGGTTTTCCATCCCCTCACGTTAAATCTGGAAGTGTCTTTGGGTCTAAAATGAGTCTCCTGCAGACACCATATCAATGGGTCTTGCTTTTTTATCCAATCTGATATCCTACGTCTTTTGATGGGGGCATTTAGCCCATTTACATTCAGGGTAACTACTGAAAGATGTGAATTTAGTGCTATTGTATTACCTGTAAAGTCTCTGTCTGTATATTTCTCTGTTCCTTTCTGGTCTATGTTACTTTTGGACTCTCTCTTTACTTAAAGGATCCCCTTTAATATTTTTTGCAGTGCTGGTTTAGTGATCACAAATTTTTCATTTCTCTTTGTCCTGGAAGCTTTTTATCTCTCCTATTTTGAGTGATATTCTTGCTAAATAAAGCATTCTTCATTGCATATTTTTCTTATTTAGCATCCTGAATATATCATGCCAGTCCTTTCTGGCCTCCCAGGTCTCTGTGGATAGATCTGCTGCCAGTCTAATGTTTCTACCCTTGTAGCTACAGACCTCTTGTCCTAAGCTGCTTCTAGGATTTTCACTTTATCTCTGAGATTTGCAAGTTTCACTATTATATGTCAAGGTGTTGACTTATTTTCATTGATTTTAAAGGGGAGATTCTCTGTGGTTCCTGGACTTGAAGGCTGCTTGAAGGCTGCTTCCTTCCCCACATTATCCACTATAATTTGCTCCAATATCCTTCTACCTGCCCCCCCCCCCACTTTCTCTTCTTCTGGGATCCCAATTATTCTAATATTGCTTTGCTTTACCATATTACTTATATTTCCAATTCTCCCTTCATGATCCAGTAGTTGTTTATCTTTCTTTTTCTCAGCTTCTTTATTCTCCATCATTTTGTCTTCTATATCACTAATTCTCTCCTCTGCCTCATTTATCCTAGCAGTTAGAGCCTCCACTTTTGATTGCATCTCATTAATAGGCCTAATAGGCTTTTTTATTTCAACTTGGTTGGATTTTGTTCTTTTATTTCTCCAGGGATTCTTTAGTGTCTTCTGTGCTTTTTTCAAGCCTAGCTAGTATCTTTATAGTCATTATTCTGAACTCTAGTTCTGACATCTTACTTATGTCCATACTGATAAGGTCCCCGGCAGTCAGTAACTGCCTTTTGTTCTCTTTTTTAAGGTGAGTTTTTCTGTCTTGTCATTTTTGAAGAAAGCAATTGCTTTTCTATTTGCAGAGTTGCAGCTATTTTCTTAGATCTCTGCTTGAGTTCACAGGTGTTCAGAATGATTTGATATCTATCTAGCTGAATTCCTGGAACAAAACAAAACTAAGGTTTCCTACTCCTCCACCATCTAACTAATATATAATGTTGAATTCAAATTCAAATACTACTGAATTTCAAATTTTTCCCATCAAGACAGCTCAGCTGTTGCAGAAGCAATGTTGGTCTGTTTGGGACAAGTAGGTAGAGCCCCCAGCATTCCCCCTGACAGCCCTGTGCTGAGCTCAAGAAGGATCTAGAAGTATTTGCAGCTTTTCAGTCTTGAAGACCACAGGAGGATCAGGGTCATAAAGGAAGGCTGCCCGGGACAAACCTGCACAGTTTTTGAGCCTCAGGGAAGGAGAGTCCCAAAGTAGTTCTGGCTTGGACCCAAACTCCTCTAAGCACACCTCTGTCAGACTCCATGGTCTCACCTACGGTAATTATCTAGATCCTGTCATCCTCTTCCAGCTCCTCCTAAGTCTTCCCAGTACCTTTGAGAGCAATTCCTCTCCAGGGCCAGGGTGATGATGGCCATGGCTGCCAGGGACTCCAGCCACAGACACCTTCTTTATGAGAGAATTATTTCTTCTAATATATTTCTAGGCTTTCATTTCTAAAATAAAGTCTTTACTTCTAGCACTTCATTAAGCTTAAAGGTTGTACCTGTACAAAGATGGGATTTTTGAAATTACTGATTAAAAGTGCTTTATCCTGGAGCACCTGGGTGGCTCAGTAGGTTAAAGCCTCTGCCTTCGGCTCGGGTCTCGATCCCAGGACTCTGGGATCGAGACCCGCATCGGGCTCTCTGCTCAGCAGGGAGCCTGCTTCCTCCTCTCTCTCTCTGCCTGCCTCTCTGCCTATTTGTGATCTCTGTCTGTCAAATAAATAAATAAATAAATAATCTTAAAAAAAGGTGCTTTATCCTACTTAATTCTTCCCTTGGCTTTTTATCTATTTCCCTAGTTGCAAGCCTTATTCCTTGCTAGGAATTTGGGCTCTTTTTGAATCCATTTTAATGTCTTCATTCTTTTTTTTTTAAGATTTTATTTATTTATTTTACACAGAGAGAGAGATCACAAGGAGGCAGAGAGGCAGGCAGAGACGGGGGAAGCAGGATCCCTGTTGAGCAGAGAACCCGATGCGGGGCTCGATCCCAGGACCCTGAAATCATGACCTGAGCCAAAGGCAGAGGCTTTAACCCACTGAGCCACCCAGGCACCCCTAATGTCTTCATTCTTTATTTCAAATTTTTCTAGAAAAACTGTTGTTTCTTTTTTTTTTTTTTTTAAAGATTTCATTTATTTATTTGTCAGAGAGAGAGAGAGAGAGAGAGAGAGAGGGCACACAAGCAGGGGGAGCAGCAGGCAGAGGGAGAAGCAGACTCCCCACTGAGCAGGGAACCTGATGCAGGACTCGATCCCAGGATGCTGGAATCATGACCTGAGCCAAAGGCAGACACTCAACCAACTGAACCACCCAGGTATCCCTGTTGTTTCTTTTTGTTGATTACCTACCTACTGATTTAAGAGGAGACTGGCTGGTGGCTACCTTAATGGTTTACTTCTCAAATGATCCTCTTTGGCCTTTCTTATCCCCATTCTCATTTCCCAGAAAGAGAAATCCAGCATGAGAAATTTGCTGTTGCTTACATCAAAAACTTACAACTATCTCCCCATTGATAAGAGACAGGTTATCCTAAACAAGCACTCTATTAACATGTGTCCCTTCCTACTTTGTAAAATGTTAGACCTTTACAGTTTTATACATACTGCAGGATTTTATAGTTCTACAGTTTTAGCTTTGCAAATTTGCCATAATGTTCTGGTAGATATGTCTTAAAAAGTTATTCAAAGCAAATTTACCTAAAATAATAAAAAGCTCATAAATTATAAACACTGAGTTCATGATATTCTTCTGTCTTTCTCTGGTCATCAATACACTTTTGATTGTAGAAAGTATGCATATGTTATTTTGTGCTTTTCTTTGGAATATATTGTTATTGTACTTTTAGAAATTGAGATAAAATTCACTTACCATAAAATTTTAAAGGGTACATCTCAATAGTTTTTCGTATATTCATAAGGGTGTGCAACCATCACTAATTCCAGAACATTTTCATCACCCTGGAAGAAACACCATGCTGATTAGTAGTTATTCCCAATCTTGCTCACCCTCATCCCCTGGCAATCACTAATTCACTTTCTATCTTTATGGATTTACATATTCTGGACATTTCATACAAGTGAAACCATATAGCATATGGTCTTTTGTGCCTGGCCTCTTTCACTTAGCATAATGTTTAAAGGTTCATCCATGTTGTAGCATGTATCAGTCCCATTCCTTTTTATGGGCGAATAATATCCCATCAATTGGATACACATTTGTTTTTTTTACATATTCATCAGTTGATGGACATTTAGGTTGCTTCCATTTTTTGGCTATGATGAATAATGCTCCTCTGAACATTTATGTACAGGTTTTGAGGCATATACCAAGGAGTGGTATTGCTGGGTCGTATGGTAACTCTGTCTAACTTTTTAGGGCACCAGCAACAACACACAAGAATTTTAATTTCTCTTCTCCTTGCCAACACTTGTTATTTTCTGGAGTTCCCTCTTATTTTTTTTTTTTAACCCACTCACTGATCTTTGTAATGATTATATATTTTATCACATCGAATTACCACAGTTTATAGTTTGGGCCCTTAATTCATTAGAATTTTGACTATTTGCATTCCCCCTGGCAATGATAAATATGGCTCTTTCTAACTCTTGACAATAAAGATTCTTTTCTTTCATATTATTTCCCGAATTCATATTATTTCCCAAAAGTATTTTCTTCCAATGTGGGATTACTAAGGCTATGAATAAGTCTTATATTACTTGTTGCTACAAGCAACATACATTTCTCTATTCCCTCACAGCCCAATTTAATTCAGTGAAAACTTACTAAGGCCCCCCTCTTTCTTGTCACTCACTGCCTGTGGAGGTGGCAGCTGTCTTCTACTCAGCATCATGGCTGTTCTCAGACTTCTGGCTAAGCCCAAGATTGTTCAAAAGAGAATCAGGGAGTTCATCAGGCACCGTCAGACCAATATTATCAAAATAAAGTGCAACCACTTTGCCTGGGTGCCTGGGTGGCTCCGTGGGTTAAGAGTCTGCCTTCAGCTCAGGTCATGATCTCAGGGTCCTGGGATGGAGCCCAATGTCAGGCTCCCTGCTCTCAGGGAGCCTGCTTCTCCCTCTCCTCCCTGCTCATGCTTTCTTTCTCACACACACTCTTTCTCATAAGTAAAAAAAAAAATCTTAAAAAAAAGTTAGGTGCAACTGGTGGAAATCCAGAGGCACTGACAGTAGGGTGCACAGAAGGTTTGAGGGACAGATTTTGATGCCCCAGCATTGGTTATGGGAGCAACACCAAAACAGAGCACATGCTTCTCAGTGGCTTCTGGAAATTCTTAGTCCACAGGGTCCAGGAGCTTGAAGCGCTGCTGATGTGCAACAAATCTTACTGTGCAGAATTGCTCACAATGTGTCCTCCAAGAATTGTAAAGCCATTGTGGAAAGAGCAGCCCAACTGGCCATTAGAGTCACCAATCCCCATGCCAGGGTGTACAGCAAAGAAAATGAATAGATAGCTTATGTGCCTGTCATATTTATGTAAATAAAGCCATAAAACTACAAAAAAAAAAAAAAGCTTATCGAGGATTTATTGAGTACTAGGCATTACGCTAGGTCCAGGCTTTACAGATGTGGTACTTACCTTCAAGGAACTTAAAGTTCCGTAAGACAGATAAGAAAATAGGTAATTTCATAACACGTAAGTATGAAGAAACAGGTATGCATAGGATGCTGTGGAAGGACAGAGAAACAGTGGGAAATCAAGCCTGTGTGCATGCGTGTTGGGAGGAGGAGTCGAAGAGAGGAATAAAGACAAAAGTAATTCAGAGCAATCAAGGGAGGAAGATGTTTTAAAGAAACAACAGTGGGCAGTGGAAGCTGATGAAGAGTCAGATAAGAAGTCTGAAGGTGTCCATCTGATTTAGCAACAACTCCTGGAAGCAGCAATTTCAGCGGAGCTGGTGAGGTTGGAAACCAGACTGGTGAGGGTTGAGAGTAAGTGGGAGATTTGGAAGCACGAGACAGATTATGTTGAGTAAACAAAGCCTTGTGACAAGGGTTTTTAACTGTTTTAGTTTTTGACATTCTTTTTCCCAATACCTTAACACAATTCAGTTTAAAACCATAATTAGTGGTTTCCAAATCTGTTCCTGATGAAGTTTATTTCCGGTCCTGTCTTTTAGCTGTTGTAGCTAATTTGAGGCCATAGAGTCTTTGCAAAGTTGATTGTAACAATGTCTTCCCATCCTTCCATGCAGACTCCGTTGCCAGGTGACTTTGCCATTCCATCCATTAAGAGGTGAATGTTTTTCTTCCCATGAATCTAAGCTGGCCTGCTGACTTGTTTTGTCCATAAGAATGAGACAGAAGTGACACTGTGTAACTTCTGAGCCTAGGTGTTGAAAGGCTTTGCAGTTTCCATTTATGCTGTCTTGGAATAGTAATAAGACCAGCAAGACTAGCAGGACTGCCCAGCTAAACCTAGCCCAAACTGCTGACCTACAGAATTATGAGCAAATAAAATGGCTGTTACTTTAAGCTACTAAGTTGTGTGTGATCCATTATGTGGCAATAAATAACTTTTACATCAGCTGAACCTTTTATTTTCTTGCAGCTCATGCCAACTGGTAAGACGTCCCATAATGAAAGGCTAAGTATCATTAGTGTACTTGAAGAGCTATTTCTGTATCTCATCTTTTAGATTACTTATCTAAACATTAATTCAGTATCTCAAAGTCTTCAGAGAGTTTTGATTCCAACACTTTCTTATTCTTGAGTCAATTCTCTGTCCAAGATAAAATATCTCACACTTTTAACAGTGAACTTTTAAAAAGGGGGTTAGTAAGGGGAGGAAGGAAGAGAGGGAGAAACCTTGAAGAGCCAAGGCACTGGATAATACTGGTTATTCATAGAATGAAGTAATAATGTACTCCTTTCCTGGGGTCCATGTATTATTCAATTTTGTATCTCCAAGGTCCATTATGGTATCTGTATTTGGCACGTGGCTAGAGTTCAACAAGGATACATGGAGAGATAATGAAGTTGCTACTTCTACACATTTTTTCATATTTGTATGTCTTGTTCCCTGAAAGTAGAGCCAGATTCTGCTAGAGTTCTGGTCCAGTAGGCCGCACAGCCTTGAGTACATCAAGGAAAATCTCAAAGCCTTATGCAGTAGACATCTATGTGGGCAACTATTGCCCGAACCCCTGCCCCAGGTTTTTGGGGATTCCTACAGGAACATGAAGCATAACAATATTTCCTAATCTCTTGGTCTTCTTAGTTTTTTTCTGCTACTACATTTCTCTTCCACCAAAAACTAAATAACTGTCGATCTCAACTCCAGAGATCTCAAAGTTTCATGAAGACAAAAATCATCCTTACTCCAAAATGGGGTGTGTAGGGGTGCCTGGGTGGCTCAGTAGGTTAAGTGTCTGCCTTCAACTCAGGTCATGATCCCAGGGTCCTGGGATTGCGCCCTGTTTTGGGCTCCCTGCTCAGCAGGGAGTCTGCTTCTCTCTTTCCATCAGCCCCTCCCCCTCCACTCATGCTATTTCTCTCAAATAAATAATAAAAATAAAATCTTTTAAAAAATGGGGTATCTTTTATGGCTCCAGGTTCAAACTGAAATAATTAAAAGAATGGTGGTTACATTTGGTTATAACTGCAGGCCTGACATCAGATGAAGCAAAAAGGAATATGAAGAAAGGCATAAGAAATAAGGAGAAGGGGTGATGCCATTGTGGCTACCCATCTGAATGATATGTACTTGGTTCACCTAGAGTTCTGCTTCCATTCTAGTGTAATAATACTGAAGAGAGGGATGTTCGTGTTGGAGAGGTATCAATTCTCTGTTCAGAAAATACAGATGCTTGAGTCACTACTAGAACTTCAAGAATGCCCAGTATAAAATTTTGCCTGAGGGATGCCTGGGTGGTCAGTCGGTTAAGCATTTGCCTTCAGCTCCAGTCATGATCCTAGGGTCGTGGGATCAAGTCCTGCATTGGGCTCCTTGCTCAGTGGGGAGCCTGCTTCTCCCTCTGCCTGCTGCTCCTCCTGCTTGTGCTCTCTCTCTCTGAAAAATAAATAAAATCTTTTAAACAACCCCCAAACCCAAAATTTGGGCCATTTTTTTTTAGATTTTAGATTTTTTAAATATTTATTTTTTTAAATTTTATTTATTTGACAGAGAGAGACACAAGCAGGGCAAGTGGGAGAGGGAGAAGCAGGATTCCAGCTGAGTAGGGAGCCCAATGTGGGGTTCGACCCAAGACCCCGGGATCATGACCTGAGCAGACGCTTAACGACTGAGCCACCCAGGTGCCCCTTAGATTTTTTTTTTAAGATTTTATTTATTTATTTGACAGACAGAGATCACAAGTAGGCAGAGGGGCAGGCAGAGAGAGGAGGGGAAGCAGGCTCCCCGCTGAGCAGAGAGCCCCATGTGGGGCTCGATCCCAGGACCCCGGGATCATGACCCGAGCCGAAAGCAGAGGCTTCAACCCACTGAGCCACCCAGGCGCCCCTAGATTTTATTTTTAAGTAATCTCTACACCCAATGTGGGGCTTGAACTCACAACCCTGGGATCAAGAGTTGCATGCTTCCTCAACTGAGCCAGCTAGGCACACCTGTCTGAGATAGTTTTTAAAAATAATTTTCCTTTTATGTGTAACAGTCATGCTCATGAATAATGGCTATAAAAGAAATAATAACTCATCTCTAAAACAGGAATGGTAAGTATGCAGAGAGTCTAAATAAATTACTAGGCCTGTCATTCATCTCTTACTTCATATCACAGTAGGCTCCTGGTTCTCTCTGAACCTTTACACTGATTCTCTGAGTTTTGAATGACTACGGATACAACTGAGTTTGTGTTCATAGGTTAAGGGAACAAAAATGGCCAGAAAACCATTGGGAGGCTGGTGGGGTGACAAGTCCCAGAATACCATAGACCCTATCCACCTCCACTGACATGGGAAGTAGGAAGTACAAAGTAGTATTAGCTTATGCTGAATTTCAGTATATTGCACAGACCTTTTCTGTGATAAAGAATTTGATTGATGACCCACTCAAATAGAATTTCTACACATTCTTACCTAGTAAGATTATGTTTGGAAAAATAAAAAAATATAGCAAAGCCCAGGCAGAGAAACCCTAACCTAAAAGAAGGTTTACTCTAGCCAGGGAATTCCATTTTTAAGAAAAAATAAGCAACTTAATGAGGCTGTTCAGTTCTTTCCTAGTCACCCCCCACCGTCTCTAGCCTTGACTAAAAACTGACTTGTGAATTTTCCTTTTTTAAACATCTTACTTGGGTGCCTGGGTGGCTCAGTCGGTTTAGTGTCTGCCTTCGGCTCAGGTCATGATCCTGGGGTTGTGGGATTGAGTCCTACAAAGGGCTTCTTGCTCAGTGGGGAGCTTGCTTTTCCTTCTCCCTCTGCTGCTCCCCCTGCTTGTACTCTCTTCTTTCTCTGTCAGATAAGTAAACAAAATCTTAAAAAACAAGCAAACAAACAAACAAAAAAACCCAAACATCTTGCCGTGGTAACTTATAGAAGCAAGGTGTAGTGGAAAAATTATTTAAAAGTTTGATGACATGTGCTCTTATTCCAACTTTGCCACAAACTGGGTGACTTTTGGGCAAGATATATAATCCTTCTGTTGTTCTGTTCTGTACAATTAGACCAACTACTTGGCCCATGGCTCAGGCTTGTTACAATGACCTAGTGAGAAGCCAAATTACTTTGAGAATCATAGAATTTATTAGCATAAGGCATCACTATTATTTTAAAATGCAAACCAAATCATCGTTTTACAAGCTTCCTCGGGATCCTTGGCCATTTTTATGGCTTTAATAACTTATATTGGAGTTTTTAACTGTATTAGTCCTTAACTTTCAATTTTCTAGATATCTCCATTTATCTGACATCCTCTTACTTAAGACTAAATAAAACAGGAATGCCAGGAATGAAAACACTTTTTTTTCCAGATTATAGTACAAAGGTGTTAACATTGCTTCTAGCCCAAATATTTTCTGTGATGACCATTCTGGAAGGCAGAAAGTATGATCAGTGTATGAGAAGTAGGAGAGATAAACTTCAGCGGGTGAGGAGGCAGACAAGGGGTGGGTAAGCACAGGTCTTATAACAAAAGTCATTTGAGGGGAGCCTGGGTGGCTCAGTTGGTGTCCCCTTTAGCTCCATGCACAGCGGGGAGTCTGCTTGAGATTCTCCTCCTCCTTCCTCCATTCTCTAAAATAAATAAATCTTTAAAAAGGCATTTGATATGAAGATTTTTTTCTCTTCATGTTGATTAGAAGAAAAACATAGGGGAAGAAATCTGCAGCATTTTACTTGGGGAGTAGCTCCAATCTGATGAATATATTGTCCAAAACTTGTATTTAGTGCAAAGGTGTGTCAACTCAGGATTCTTTTTTTTTTTTTTTTTTTTTAAGATTTTATGTATTTATTTGAGAGACAGAGATTACAAGTAGGCAGAGAGGCAGGAAGAGAAAGAGGAGGAAGCAGGTTCTCCGCGGAGCAGAGAGCCCGATGCGGGGCTCGATCCCAGGACCCTGGGATCATGACCTGAGCTGAAGGCAGAGGCTTTAACCCACTGAGCCACCCAGGCGCCCCTCAACTCAGGATTCTTATCAGTTCACAGAAGGGACTTTAAATACAGTACACACACAAAGGAATTACTTTTATGTTGAAGGAGATAGTTTCATAGTTTTCCTTTCATTAGAGCCAATTTCCTTCTTAAAGGGAGATCCGTATTTCTAATATCCACAAGGCAGACACTACACAGCACATCAGAGAGATCTTTGCTCATTCATTCATCAAAATGTATCAACCACGTATTACCTACAAGGCACTGGACTATAGCACATGGGGAACATTAAGATGTACAAGATATAAATCCTCTCCTTAGGAGTGAGGGGAAACAGTCATTCAAGTTTAATCAGCCATGTGCCAAGTATGATGATAGAGGCTTTTTATCTATTACCTCATGAGAATTTTATACTTTAGAAGGTGAGCTAAGACACACACAGAAATAATAATATACTTGGCATATGCTGAGCACCCAATAATTATCTGTTTAATGAATGAATATAAGGAACCTAAGAGATCTCAAAATAATCACTCTCGTTCCAGAGACCCAGAGATTCAGAGTCCCTCTGAGGTAGTGGTTTCCGACACCAAGAACCTCATTTCATGTTGGGTTGACCACTTCCGAGCTGTATAATGAATGGTCTGATCCTGGGCAGGTTGGGTAACCTGAATTTTGATTTCCTAACCTGCGATTTGGGTAAAGAGCCTCCTACTTCATAGTATTGTTATGGGGGTTGGTGATAACGTCTGTAAAGCTCCCCGCGTAGAAGGCTCTAGAAAAAAGTGGTAGCAACTAGTACTATTATTAAATTTTACCATTGATGTAGCGTCTTTTCTACGACTGGCTCCAGTTATGTGCATGCACTTCCTGCAAACGCACTTAAAGACCCCTAGAGACTCAGAGACCAGTGCTTTTTTACCTAGTGCGAGATATTAGCAATTTCACTTTTATAGAGAGGAGTGTGGAGAGGTCTGAGGGATTTGTCTCCAGCGCCCTTCCGTGGCCCTTTGCAGACTGCAAAAAGCCTGTCACCAAGGCTCCCCACCTGCTTCTCGACGTCTAATCACGGTTCCTAAGCACCTACTGTGCGCAACGCAACGCACCGCGCCAGTTGCCGCAGGGAGCTCGGCCCGTACCCTTTCTCGGGTCTTTTACGTCACGGTTTGAGGAGACTAAGCCCTCTTTCCTGACGTACTGTTGAACTGGTTCGCAGGCAATCGCGGTACCGCAAGAACAGCTCCAAAACCCCACACGCGTACGAAACCATAGAAACTCTTGCCTCCCGCATCCCGCCTCCTGCCGCAGAGAGGAGCAAAGACCCCTGGGAAATTGACCTTTCGCCTCCGCTCACTCCTTACTTCAGCTCACCAATTTTGACGCTAGCGAATGAAGCGACGAGAAAACCTGGGAGGCGGGACTTAGTGTTGTCCGATCCACACTGATTGGACTGCGACGGCGTGAGGGGGTGGACCGCGTGAACAGGCTAGCGACCCTCCCTCGGGGAGCCGGGAAAGGTGGAGGCTGCGCTTGCGCCCTGGGAGGCGGCGGAAGTGGTCTGAGGCGGCTACGCGTGCGCGGTGGGCGGAGCGCGGCTCCTCCGCCTCCTTAGCCAGCCAAGTCTTCCCATCCCAGCCCAGCTGGTGTGGTGCTCGTGTTTCCTCACCTCGTCGCGTAGAGTCGCTGCCGAGTGGGCGCTCGGTGTTCGGGTCGTCATGGCTGGTTACGAATACGTGAGCCCGGAGCAGCTGGCTGGCTTTGATAAGTACAAGGTAGCGCGGGGCCCCGCGGACGCCCCTCTCCCTCCTCTTCCCGGCCTCTCCTAGGCGGCTGAGGGGCAGGCGCGGTCCGTGTCACCTTGTGCCGCGTGGCTCCGAGCGGGCTGGCGGGCGTTTTTCCGGGGGGTTCTGTCGAGACCTGGAGCTTTGGGGTCAGGGTGCGTGGGAGCGTCCTAGGCCCGCCGCCTTGACTCGGTACCCTCCCGGAGTATTGCCTTTTCCTTAGGAGATCGCTCGACGGGAGTGGAACCAGAGAATTCCCTGCGCTGCTTTACTTCATCGTGGGTATTTTTAGCGGATGCAGTTACCTACGTGGTGTCTTAATTGTCTTCATTTTAATGAAGTCTCCACCCGTGTCTTGCATACAACTCAGATGGAGACGGTTTTTGGCAGAGAGGCCCGGGGAGGGGGAGTAACTACTGAGGCCATGCTGCTGATGCACTCCACTTCTACGCCCAATGAGGAGGCTGCCCAATGAGGAGGCTTCCTCAGCCGTAGCTTGTGGCGCTTGGGCTGCCCGGTGAAATAAATGTACACAGAAGGAACTGTGTAGTAGAAAGGGCGCGGGCTTTGGAGTCCGTAGAAACCTGATACCAAACTCTAATTTCTTTACGTGGCCTTGGGCCAGGTAATAGTCCCTGTGGTGCAGAATGATTATAGGAATTTGCCTAGGGACTGCCACATAATGGGCCTCCAGTAAATGCTGGTTGTTCACTTTCCTCCAAATCTGGTTTTCCTCCACTGCTCTCTTATCAGTGAATGACTCCACTGCCCATCCAGTTTTCAGAGCCTGAGATCTGGGCTGTAACCTTTCATCCTTGCTATCAGTGTCAGTTTTACTCTCGATTCCTCTACCTCACCCACCAGCCAGTGAATCACCAGGTCCTGTACCTTCTGCCATTTTTAGCCCAAGCTAGAAGAGTGGTTCCATTACCACTCATCCCACATACAGTGTAAGTAGCCTTTTTATTTTAGAATAATTTTAGAATAGATTTGCAGGAAAAATCGTGAAGATAGAATTCCCTTATGTCTCAGACCCAGTTTTCCCTATTATTAACATCTTATATTAGTATGATACATTTGTCATGATTAGTGAACCAATATTTACACATTATTCACTGAGGTCCATACTTTACCCAGATTTCCTAAGTTTTCTCCTAATGCCCTTCTTTCCTGGGATTTCATCCATGATACCACATTTCATTTAGTTTTCCTGTCTCCTTAGGCTTCTCTTGGCTGTGACGATTTACCAGACTTCCCTTCTTTTTGATTGCCCTAGTAGTTTTGAGGAGTTCTGGTTATGTGTTTTGTAGAATGCCCGTCCGTTGGGATTTGTCTAATGTTTTTCTCACGGTGAGGCAAGGGTTATGGGCTTTTGGGAGGATGAGCACGGAGATGAAATGGCATTCTCATTAGAGTACATGCTGTCCATACGACTTGTCACTGTTGGTACTGACTTTGATCACCCGGCTAAGGTAGGGTTTTTTAGGTTTCTCCCTGTAAAGTTACTCTCCTTGGAAGGAAGTCACTATGAACCCTCCCTTGATAGTGGAGAGTTATGTTCCACCTCCGTGAGGGCAGAGTATTGACATAATTTGTTTGGAAATTATGCATGGGAGATCTGTCTTTTCTTCCCATTGTGTATTTATCCAATCATTTATATCAGTGTGGATGCGTGAATGTTTATTTTATACTTTGGGTTATGATCAAGTAGTACTTTATTTTGTTGCTTGACAACATTTACTTTTGCTCTTACAGTTTTTTCTTTATGTTAGTGATCTTTAAAAAAAAAATGTGCATCTGGTCACATTACTTCTTTGCTTAAAACCCACCACGCTTCCCATTGCTCTTGGAATGAAGTCCCAAAAATTCATAACATGATCTACACGGCTCTGAATGATATGGTCCTTACCTGTCTTCAGCTTCACATGCTCCTCACTGTCTGCTGCTGCTGGCATTAATAGCCATTTCCTCCCCTTCCCCCCTTTTCTTTTTCAGGTCTTTAAGTAATGTTGTTCCAGCTGCCAGGAATGTTGCTTCCTTTCCCGTTTATATTCATCTTTATGTCTTCACTTAAATGTTATTTCCTCAGAGAAACATCCCCTAAGCTCTCCTCTCCCCTTAAGTGTGCCGTCAGAGTACCCTCTGCTCCTTTATGGAATTTGTTAGTGTGTCTCCCTATTAGAATGTAATACTTAAGTGGTTAGACTTGGTTTATGGACCACCATGGCCTGAGCACAATACTACTATGCGTACTAGGAACCCGGTAGACGTGTGGAATGAATGAATAGCTGAAAAAAAATCAGAATGGATTTTCCCTAACTGGAATCGGAAAAACTGTGAAGGACCTTAGCAAGTCATATGGGACATGCCTCTGCTTTCAAGCAATATGGTGTCATACAATTTTGACCTGAGGTGCTGACATGTATTAAAATTTAAGTGAAAAGAAGTTTCAGAGCCTTCTTGTAACCTTGGCCAGGACTTTGTAACTTCATTAAAGAAGGTTATTAACCCAGATACCTCCTGTTTTGCCTTTAGCTCTACCCCTTCCTGTTATCTCTTCTGCACTGTAAATATTGACATATAAAACTTTTTCCTTACTAGGATCTGGCTTTCTGGGTGTGCCAATAGAATAGCTGTTTTCAGTTGCAGCAATGTCTGTATTATGGAATCTACCTTTTTTTATAAGCAGTGTTCCCTAAGTTTATATTTCCAACTGGATAGGTGTTCTAATTTACAGGAAATTTGAATGTGCTTTTTTATTCCTATCTTTTCCCTTTTTCCGTTATCTGACTCACTTCCTGTGTCTGACAGCATATTTCCTATCATCCTGGAAAACAAAGATCAGTTTAGCAAGTGTCCAGTGTTCACTAGAATGTAGTTTGTTGATTTTACTTTAAAAAATGAGGGCCACAAATTATAACTGAAACTTCTTCTAGTAGAGGGTTCTTAGTATTGTGTTCATATTAAAAATATGAATCCAAAGGTGTCCAAAGGAAAAAATCTGTGTGGTCAGTTTCACTGGAATGTGAATTGTACCTAGAGACACTTTCTTTCTAAAGAACACACATACCTCATGTGTGGTCTTCAACAGGAAGTTCTTTATGAATGCTTATTGAATTAAAACAGCTTTTGGAGCAGATCATCTCATAAATGGGTAAAGACTCAAAATAGTCAAGAGATCTTTATTCCCTGATATGACCCTGTATATTACAGCAAAGAGATGTGAGAAAATTTGATACTATAAAAGCTGCTGGTATAAAAATTACTTTTGAATTAGTTTAATTTCTTTGTCTCCCTAGAGGTACATCTGAGAGCTACAGTTGGAAACCTGGCAGTTATTCAGAATAACCACCGAGAGGGGTGCATATGTGGGTGGTAATTAGATTTCTGTAGTAAGAAACTAAGATGATTGCCTCTCGTTGCAGAAGAAAGCATGGGATGGATTGTATGTTATGTGCTCTCTGTTATGTGTTGTGTTCTCCATTTGTTACCACAATTGTATTAAGCAGGTGGATAATTAGTTGAGTCTGCCTTCTTTGTTAGGATATGAGCTCTGAGAGGGTAGGGCCTATAGGTGTCTTATTCAGCATGACCAGGATATAGCACATGAACAAAATAAGTGCAACAAATGTTTATTGAAGGAATGAAAGTGCAAAAGAATATAAACCATTTTGGAAGTATGGTAAAAAGGAGCTGTGCATCTCCTGGATATCCGAAGAATACTTTTGTATTTTGAATGTGAAGATGTCAGGGGTTTAACTACCATTTTCTCTGTTGCTTCTTCATGTGCCTTTAGACAATTATATTGGGGGATTTTACCTTTGAGAGGCTTATCATTCCTCCTTTCTACCTGTCCATTCTTTGGAAAAGTCTTTACAGTTGAAGAATTTTCCCCCTTATCTAAGGGTGAGACTTCTGTTGTGGTTTACTTAATCTGACCTAGGGGAGGCATTATTTAATTGCTAGTGTAACAGCTAGTTCCAAATTGTATCATTTTGCTTCAGAGAGGAGGTAAGTGTTCTTCCAAAATCTTGCTTGGTTTCAAGAATATAATTTTAGGATGGATTGGTTTCAGTTATTTTGTTGTTGCACGTCAACAACAACCAGATTATAGGAACTGTAATAATTGTAAATTTATTAGTATAACAGTTAACAGGTTGTAAAGAGAGACTGTGTGCAGGAGAGCAGTGGAATGCAAAAGGAGTGGAGGCCCGAGAGTATTTTCTGGGAACCATAAGAAGGTAGATATTTAGGCATAATGGTGGAGAGGCAGGAGATGAGGCTGAAGAGGGAGATGGGGTCTTGTCAAGAGGGGATGCTTTGATGGAAAGGACTTCTAGATTTTATCCTGTAGATCAGTGTTTCTGTGGCCCAAGGACTATCAGCATCAGAATCACTTGGGTTTAAATAGCAGATTCCTTGCCTCACTTTGGGAGATTCTGGGTAGATTACTATTATCTGCATGTTAAATATCTCAGGTGATTTTTAGGCATGTCGTAATGCTGTAGGTTTGGGGGAACTGCTTGATTTTAAACAGGATCAGATTTTATTTTTAGGAAGCTTACCCTGGCAGCCTATAGAACAATGGGTAAATAGAAAGATAATAGTAATCTTTTGTGCAAGGGACTTCTCTTGGACGGGACCAAATGGTGTGGACCAGGAATCAAAACAAAGAAACTTCATGCCGTGAAGAAGTATCGTTTGTGGAAGAACTAGAGGAATATTTCTGTAATGATTTCAGAGAATAGAACACTTGTCTTCTGAGGCAGAGTAGACATATGAGAAATTCTTGATCTTTTGATTTGCACTTATGATTGCGGGCCCATTACAGTATACCATGTTAATTATGGCAGTACCTAAATATGTAACGTTTAATTCAGACATAACTTACCTTTAGTTGTGCTTGGTCTCCTTGAGTAGATTGAGAGAGCTGTCCTTTCTCATCTATAGATACATTCATAAGGCTTAAAAAGCATTTTAGTGACCCCATTTTTTAAAAAAGATTTTATTTAGTTATCTGACAGAGACACAGTGAGCAAGGGAACATAAACAAGCGGGGGCAGTGGGAAAGGGAGAAGCAGGTTCTCTGCAGAGCAGGGAGCCCAGTGCAGGACTGGATCCCAGGACCCTGGGATCATGACCTGAGCCAAAGGCAGACGCTTAACCACCCAGGTGCCCTTTTTACTTTTTTTTTTTTTAACTTTTTAAAAAGATTTTATTTATTTATTTGACAGATCACAAGTAGGCAGAGAGGCAGGCATCGAGAGAGGAGGAAGCAGGCTCCCCGCTGAGCAGAGAGCCCGATGCGGGGCTCGATCCCAGGACCTTGGGATCACAACCCGAGTCGAAGGCAGAGGCTTTAACCCACTGAGCCCCCCAGGTGTCCTTTTTAAAAAGATTTTATTTTTAAGTAATCTCTACACCCAGCATGGGGCTCTAACTCAACAACCCTGAGATTAAGAGTCACATGCTCTACCAACTGAGCCAGCGAGATGTCCTTTTTTAATTATTATTTTTTAAGATTTTATTTTTATGTAATCTCTTTAGTGGCCATAGATATAGAATTATAAATGCCTCATGGAAAGAATTATTTTTGCAGTTGACAGGCAGTGGAGTCTTTCAGAAGGAGTGAAAGAAGGATGGATGGGGAACTTCTGTAGAATGAGAAGGAGAGAAATTAAGTGGTAGGTAGAAGGTCACCACATTTTTAGGTGCTATTTGGAAGAAGCATCTTGACTTGGTTCTTTTACTGCTTTCTGAAACATCAGTTCACTGAGGATGGCTTGTTTTTCTAACTCCTGTAATGCTTAAATTTGCCCAGTGCGTAAGGGAAAGTTAGAGCGGATGTACCAGAGAGACTGAAGGGGAGAACCAAGGCACAGAGACCAGGAAGACCATGGTAAATTAGACATAAGGAAGTGGCTGAGCCTAGTGAGCTCAGGGAAGGAAAGTTGAAATGGCAAGAGAAATATTTTAAATACTGAGTAATAATAATGATGATAGCAAACGTTTATATATGCCAGGCATTGCCTTAAGTGTTTTTACATATATTTTCTCATTTAATATTCACAGGTGCCTTAAAAAGTAGAGCTACTGTTATTTTACTGAGGCACAGAAAATTTAACTTGCTAATGGTCCCAGAGCTGAGATTTGAACCCAGGTAGTCTGAGTAAGGAGCCCATTTTCTTCATGCTATGCTTCCTCTCAAATCTAAGAATTAAAGATAAGCTCTGCCTTGTAGTTACTGGATGTTTGTACCAGATATAGAAACATTAAAGTAAAGACCTTCAGTGACATGCTTAATTGGGTTTGTAATTATCTAATGTGTGCAGGTGGGGGAAATGTAGTGAAAAAGAAAGAACTATTTTTGTTTTCTTTTCCCCTATTTTAAAATTATTAGTGGGGGCAGGTGGATGACCATATTTACTAGTCTTAACACTTTGCTGAGTATTAAGAACATGTCATATACTAGTAGCTTTAATTGAGATAAAAGTCTTTTGATTAAATAATTAACTTTGGGACTAATATTAAGTTAGAAAGAAACCACATGCTAGTGTTTTGCCTTAGTATCATCTCTAACCAGATTTCCGCATCTGTGAAATGAAGGAGTATCTGCCTTATGGGATTGTTTTCAAAACTGAATGAGTCAGTATTTGTAAAATGCCTGGCACATAGTGCTATATTAAAGTTAAGTAAGAAATTGGGACGCCTGGGTGGCTCAGTTGGTTGGGCGGCTGCCTTCGGCTCAGGTCATGATCCCAGCGTCCTGGGATCGAGTCCCACATCGGGCTCCTTGCTCGGCAGGGAGCCTGCTTCTCCCTGTGCCTCTGCCTGTGCTCGCTCGCTCTCTCTGACAAATAAATAAATTAAAAAAAAATAAAGTTAAGTAAGAAATAAAACTTGACATTTGTGCTTCTGTGTTTGTGGACATTGGTTAACATACAACATACACATATGTACCCATACTGCAGGAAGTTATACCAAGAGGAAGTATATTTTAGGAAAGCAAGTTAATGATGACAACTTAATAGAGAGATAGGAAGAGTAACAGAGAGAGACTTTGACTTCAGACTTCTTCTCTTTAATCATATATAATAGTACAACATGCAGAGTAAGTAAATTTTCTCAAATATTGCTCTCCTATTTAAGGATCTGCAGTCTCCTCCATATATTTATAATGTGTTTGGTATCCAGATTTCCCTGCAAGGATTTCAAGTCCATTAAATGACCCCTCATTTTGTCCTGTCATCTCTTGTTAGAATTTATTATAGATTACTTGAGTTTAGCAAGCAAACCTGTTTGCCATCATGATCGCTTGTTTTTACTGCTCTAGCTTCTCCAATCTTCTGTCACCATCGTCCTCTAACTTGTTAGTAGATGTAAGTGATAATATTGACTGAAAAGAGATCTCATTGTCTACAGCGTCATGTTTTCTGTGACTATAGTTCCTAAAGTCTTGTATTGATAAAAAGTATTTTAAGAAATTTTAAATTTTTGTCCCAGGGTTATTTGAAATCCTCCCCCACCTTTTTGGACTTTAGGTTTGGTGGTTTTTTTTTTTTAAAGATTTTATTTTTATTTATTTATTTGTCAGAGAGAGCGAGAGAGCGAGCACAGGCAGACAGAGTGGCAGGCAGAGGCAGAGGGAGAAGCAGGCTCCCCGCCGAGCAAGGAGCCCGATGTGGGACTCGATCCCAGGACGCTGGGATCATGACCTGAGCCGAAGGCAGCCACTTAACCAACTGAGCCACCCAGGCGTCCCAGGTTTGGTGTTTTTATACCATAGATTGTTTCTAGCATAATGTCTTGCATTTAGTAAATTTAGTGAGTACTTGCTGGATTTTATAATACCTTGTCTCTTGCTTGCAGTGCAGTATTTGAAGTTACTATAGGGAGGAATAGGTGTTGGCCACTAAAGTAATGGTGTGGTTTCTCCTTTAGCCGAGGAGGTATGGGAGTGCCATCAATGTCTGCCTTCACCAGAGCAGTGGTCCTCAAACCTGAGTGTGCTGCAGAATTACCAGGAGGGTCTGTTAAAAGAGATTGCTGAGCTGTGCTCCTAGAGTGTCTTGAGTCTGAGTCTGACCCTGACCCTGGGGCAGGGTCCCAAAATATGGGTTCAGTTTGGTGACTAAAGTTTGCGAACCACCCCATCGAAGAAATACTCAATTATATTGCAATCTAAAGAGGAGTTAATAAAACCCAGAGGTGGATGTAAAGGAGTAAGAAACTATTACCGTAATGAGTTAGCTCTCAAGCATCAGGTAGTCTTGATTTTTTGGGTAGGAGCCCTAAGAGATCTCTGAGCAGAAAAGAGGATGTAGCGCTTTCAGAATTGTGCACTGGTTTCTTATCGCTGGGTAACAAATTATCACAGACTTGGTGGCATAAAACAACACACATTATCTCACAGTTGTCTGTGAGTTAGGAGTTGGCAGCAATTAGCCGGCTCCACTCTCTGTTCAGGGTCTCACCAGGCCGCAGTTAGGGTGTCAGCTGGGCTGTGTTCTCATCTGCAGCGTGGGGTCCTCATCCAGGCTTGTGTGGTTGTTGGCGGTGTGCAGTTCTTCCCAGTTGCTGAGGCCTTTAGCTCCTAGGGCTCTCTCACTTTTCCCTGCCACATGGCCCTCACCATACGCAGTTCACGTCATTGCTGCTTGCTTCTTAAAAGTCAGCAGGAGATTCCTCCACATTGCTAAGATGACTTATATTCATGGAAGTGATATCTCATCACCTTTGTCATAGAATGTATCCTAATCAAGGCAGTGACATCTGTCACCTTTGCTATATTCTGTTGGTTAGAAACTTGTCACCAGGTCTGCCCTCAAGGGAGTGGAATGAACCTTCAAAGGGAGGGGATTGCTTATAGAGGGGCTTGACTCACTGGGGATTACTTTAGGATGTGTCTGCCATAAATTGGAAGACAAATTTTAGAGGCTATTATGAGAATAATGATTTCAGTAAATTGGGTCTAGATGGATCATAATTGTATTTAAGCCAAGAGGGGTAGTCTGATTTCAGACAAAGTGATCAATTTCATAGACATGTTCCAGGATGAATCAGAAAGGACTTATAGTTTAGATCTGCTTATTAGTCATTTTAATCCTTGAATTTTATAGTCTCTTCATGTTTAATATAAGTAGGAATAATCTGTCTTACAATATCAAATAAGAGAACAGCTGTAATTGTCTGTGGGAACTGGAAAACATTATACAAATGTAGACATGATATTAAAAGGGGAAGAGTAAGAAGAATATCCCCTTGTGAAGTTAAAAGTTGCTGTGGACTAGTCTCTAGGGGAAAGCAGATTTGGTGAAGGGAGTAACATTTCTTCTCATCACTGATACCTTAACTCTATACTGCTACTTAAATAAACATGCAAAGTAGTTCATGCATTTATTCATTCATATGTATAAACATTCAAATGTGTTTATTGAGCTCAGGCTACTGTGTGCCAGAAGCAGAAAAGATTAGGTTGTGAAGTTTTCTCCATTCTCTTAATTGTAAGTTTCTTTATATCCCAGTGCTCAGTGAGTCCCACACTTTTATGTGAAAGGCTGCTCTTTTGATTGCCTTGGTATTTGTTGAGTGAATAACGATTTTTTAAATAATTGAGATCCCTCGTTTTATGTTTCTTGCTTAAAGTGCCTCGCCTGGAGGATTGGAATGCCATTGCTAAAGAACTCTGCTCCAGGAGTGGCTGGTGGGATACCTGTTGGCCACAATGGATTCTGCTCCTGTAAAGACTTAAAACACCTAAACATAATTGAGCCATGAGTCCTGTCAGTGAGGGTCTGACCTCAGTATCATACCCCTGTGCTATACCAGACACTGAGCTTCATTGAGCAGGGAGAGAGAAGAGAGAGTTGACACTTTCTTTCCCCTGTTTTAAGAAGGGTTAGTAATGTGTGTGTTGCATTTTAGAGATGTCTGAAAAGTTGGTTTGAGCAACAAATATTATAGTTTCATATAACCCAGTTGTGAACTAAAATTGGCTTTTTATGGACATCTTGCTTTTTACTCTTAAAAACTTGGATAATTTTGAACTCAAAAATTTTGGGAATAATTATGGGACGCCTGGGTGGCTCAGTTGGTTAAGCGGCTGCCTTCGGCTCAGGTCATGATCCCAGCGTCCTGGGATCGAGTCCCACATCGGGCTCCTTGCTGGGCAGGGAGCCTGCTTCTCCCTCTGCCTCTGCCTGCCACTCTGTCTGCCTGTGCTCGCTCTCTCTCTCTCTCTCTCTCTGACAAATAAATAAATTAAAAAAAATTTTTGGGAATAATTAAAAGAAATTAGAAGTATCATTTTGAGTTGGGTTGCATCTGAAGTGATTAACAGTAAGTGTGGTGTATGAACTATAACAGCGTGTAGCAAGCCACACTTTACGGATTACTGTGGTTAATGAAACGTGTTTTATGACTATAAAGCTTCAGGGCACTGGGTGGCTCCGTCGGTTGAGCAGCTGACTCTTGATTTCGGCTCAGGTCATGATCTCAAGGTTGTAGGATCAGGCCCCACATTAGGCTCCTTGCTCAGTGGGGAGTCTGCTTGAGGATTTTCTCTCCGTCTCCCTCTGCATCTCCTCCCACATGTGTTTTTTTTTCCTTTCTCTCTCTCAAATCTTTTTAAAAAATATAAAGCTTATATTTCAGATGGGTAAAGACCGACCTTATATTATAATCATTTGACAGTGAGAGTCCTATTCTCCTTATATTGTTTAGAAGACAAAGTAGGGGAAATCTGCAGCTCAGTATAGTAGTAGAGCATTACTTGGGACAGTGGCCCCAATCTAATTAATAATTTGTCCAAAGCTCTGTACTTAATTCAAGGGTGTGTCAGTTCGTATCAGTTTTCTTATCAGTACAGAGAAGGGATTTGAAATATAGTACCTTTTAAAGGGAACACTTCTATGTCCAAAGAGGTGGTTTCAGAGTTTTCCTTTCATTGCAGCCAATTTCCTTCTTAAATTAAGGGGAGTCTCACATTTTTAATGTCCCTTCTCAAAAACGTATACTGGGGCGCCTGGGTGGCTCAGTGGGTTAAAGCCTCTGTGTTCCGCTCAGGTCATGATCCCAGGGTTCTGGGATCAAGCCCCGCATTGGACTCTCTGCTTAGCAGGGAGCCTGCTTCTTCCTCTCTCTCTGCCTGCTTCTCTGCCTATTTGTGATCTCTGTCAAATAAATAAATAAAATCTTTAAAAAAAAAAAGTATACTTTGCAGCATATTTGGAAGTAATTTAGGCGTCACTGTAGTGCTAACCCTAACCTGTAGTCTAACCCATAATCCTTTTCACATCATGTACTTTAAGTCTTGTGACTGGCCTCTATTTGCACTTTGGTCCCTGTCTAGTTCTTTTTACACTGTAGTCAGTACGATCCTTTAAAAATGTAAATCAGGATGTGCATTGGTTTAGAATAAAATCTAGCTCACTGTGGTCTTGCTAGGTGGTGTAGGCCCACGTCTCCAGTCTCATTTCCTGTCACTCTTCTTGCTCACTAAGCTATAGCTGCATTAGCCTTCCTCCAGTATTTCAAGTATTTCTAGCTTTCTGGTCTTAGCACATTTTTGTTCTCTTTGCTTGGAAGGTATCTTGGCATGCACTCCCTTCCCTGCAACACCTGTGTACCCCCCCCCCCCCACACACAAAGGCATACTGCCACATGTGTATTCTTTATTTGCTATTTCTTTTTTAGGTATTTTACATATAAATGCACAGATTTTAAGTGTCTAATTTAATGAGTTTTTACATATTATATACGCAAATAACCACCACGCAGATCAAGGTACAGAATTATTTCTGGCACTTTAGAAGGCCCCTTCAGTCTCTCTCATCAAATTACTATTATTACTTCTTTTGTCATAAATTTGTTTTTGAACTTGATACAAATGGAATCTACAACAGCACGTTCTCTTTAGCATCTCTCTTCTTTGACTCACTATAGTGTGTCTTATGTTCCTTATCTGTCTTCTCATCTTGGACTCAGCTGAGTATCCCCTCCTTAGAGAAGCTTTCTCTGACCACTCTGACACTATGCACACTCTCTACCCCGAGTCCTCTTGCAGAATACCCTGCTTATTTCTTTCACAGTATTTAACACAACTTGTGATTATTTCTTGTTTTCGTGCTTTCTGTCTATCTCACAATGGGCTGTAGACTTGGTTGACATAGGGAACATTTTACTCTTGTTCATCGTTGTCATCACTGGGCCTAGTAAAAATTTGCCTGGCACAATCATAGGTACTCAATCATAAATATTTGTTAGCTTACTGAATGAATGAAGAATGAAATCTTTATTTTCTGACTTGTACTGAAGTAAGAAAAAAAGTTCTGAAACTTTCTAATTTTTGGCAAAATGTTATCTAAAATAATTCTGATCTTACTAAGATTTTATGAAAATTTTCTCTTGTGGGAAAGATAGACTAATTGTCACAGATGGCAGGACAGAATTCTCTACCCAATTAAAAATTATTAAATGTACTTGTGGGAAATGTTTAGAAGTTCTGTCTTGATCAGCATTTTTACAGAAACTTAGGTGAAGGCATTATTATCAGCATGACCGATTTACATGCTGAGATTGTGAAGAGGCACAGCTCTTACCTTGCGTAAGTGAGTGAATCTGAAGAGCTCTGGAGGGGATAGAAAAATGAGTTGAATCTAGTAAGATGAAATGTTATAATGGTAAGTATACAGTCTTGTCCTTAGGTTCCAACAGTCATCCTCATGTTAGCATGGAGAAAGGTGGCTTAGTAGTCCAACTGCGCATTCATATTTAAGTCTGCAGAATGATTTTGTTGCCATAGGAAATTAGTATGTTGAGTATCAGAGGAATATTGAGGAAGAGGGCCTTATGGTCATGTTCTGTCTACTCATGCACCACGTGAAATGTTTCTTTCTTTTTTTTTTTAAATTTATTTATTTGTCAGAGAGAGAGGGAGAGAGAGCGAGTGAGCACAGGCAGACAGAGTGGCAGGCAGAGGCAGAGGGAGAAGCAGGCTCCCCGCCGAGCAAGGAGCCTGATGTGGGACTCGATCCCAGGACGCTGGGATCATGACCTGAGCTGAAGGCAGCCGCTTAACCAACTGAGCCACCCAGGCGTCCCATGTGAAATGTTTCTTAAGCCCTGGATTATGTTTGTATTGGTTTAATAACAAATTGGATTTCCTGGAGCACTGGTTGTCAAACTGAAGCCCTCAGGCACCTGTTTTTGTGAATAAAGTTTTACTGGAACACAACTGTGCCCATTTGTTTACCTCTTTTTCTTTTAAAAAAAAAAATATTTTTATTTATTTATTTGATAGAGGCAACAGCAAGAGAGGGAACACAAGCAAGGGGGAGTGGGAGGAGAAGCAGGATTCCCACTGAGCAGGGAGCCTGATGCGGGGCTCGATCCTAGAACCCTGGTATCATGACCTGAGCCGAGGGCAGACGCTTTATGACTGAACCACCCCGGCGCCCCTGTTTACCTATTTTGTGTGACTGCGTTCTTGCTTCAGTGGTAGTGTTGAGTGTTTATTACAGAGACCATATGGCCTGCAGAGCCTAAAATATTTACTATCCGATGCTTTCCATAAAAAGCTTTCCAGCCTCTGGTCTAAAGTACAAGACCTAGATGAGGAAGAAGATTGAAAGCATGGCAAGAGGAGCAGCAAGAGGAATATGAGATGTGTAAGCAGGTGAAGAGAAGATACAGGTGTGACGGGGGAGCGGCCTCAAATAGTTGAAGCATGGTTATTGGGAAGAAAAATTGGACCCTTGTCTGCTTAACTTTGTAAAGCAGTATGAAAACAGGATAGAAAATATGGAACAAGGAGAGGATTTTGTTAGTGTATAGAAAGTTGCTTTAACATGGGTTGGGTTTGCTTCTGGAAATAATGAGTTTTTTGGCACCAGAAGCATTTAAAAAGAGGCCAGATGTCTGCTTTACGTGTTTGTGTTGATGAGGGTCAGGCAAGCAAGAACTAGACATCTCTGAACTCTTGTGATTCTGAGATTTTGCCTTGGAATGATTCTCAAACTCGGGCTATGGTTTTCAAGCATTTCTCCAGGGCATTAGCTTCATCTGGCCTTGCAGATTGGAGATCAGGCAAGCCACAATGGGCCTTAACAATGGATTATCTACCTGGTTCAGGTGTTCAGGTATATACCATTCACCAGAAAATAAAAACATATATAATAAGCTTTAACAAATACCTGAATCTAGTTTAACATCTTTAAAAGTTTATTATTTATTTTTTCATGCATGTGGAAAGTTTGAATCATTCTTTTTTCCTGTTGATTCACAAGACAGCTTTAAGTTTCTTTGTTTATACTAAGTGATATGTGATATCGAAAAATACTCAGGTGTGTAAGGCTAGAGCACAGAGTGTTCTTTAGGTTTATTGTTTGCTACCTTTTGTGATCTCATTTTACATTTTCTTGCTGTACTTGAGCTAAAAGTGAAACATTTAATTGGGCAAACTGACCTTGTATTTAGCTCTGCATTCTTTTCATACTTCTGGTCTCCTGAAGTAGAAATTTAGAGGTAGAACTTCAGAATTTAAAAAGAGGAACTTTTCAAATGAAAATTCCACCAGTGAAGGGCCTTCTTTTAGATCTGAATTCAAATTATGGAAAGCTGCTGAATGAGGTTCATTCAGCAAACATTTGAATTAAGAACGTTATACTTTGTACATCGCATTTGGTATTCATGGGATGTCTTAAATAGTTTCCTTCTGACTTGGACTTCTTACATTGTACTTCGCAGTAGACGGTGGGCTTGAAATGTGTGGTTTCTCTATTTATCTGACCTGCTGGCTAGTCAAGTCGGTCTGGATGCTGGCTCCTGTAAGTGGAGATCAGGGGCCTCCCCTTTGTCATTGGCAGCCTCTATTGGTTCCCTGTCCTTAGGTCTGAAGACTTAAATCCACGTAGTCCTGTCAGCTGAGGACCCCTTCGTTCTGCAGAGGTTCAGATGCAGTGACATTTGCTATGTGGAAAAGCTTTGTAACCTGTGGGAAACTGTGCAAGTGCAAGGTGATTTTAGGAAGAACATAACTCGTATTAAAGTAGAGTCTCTTGGCTGCGCAGCCTTCCCTGTAGCCAGCAGAGGCACACCGGGATCTTCACTGTTTTCCCCCCAGCTGTCTAGCTCAGATCCGTTGTCCCAATTATCCCATTTCAGGCAGAATGGGCTGGAGAAAGGGAGGCACTCAGACATGGAGTCTGCTGAATCATTTGAGTTACTAGTTAACTGTCTTTGCTAGCAGTATTTAACATTACTTCTCTGCATTTACTTTTTTGTTCCATCACACTTTGGAGTCTTGAAACAGTGATGAGAAAAGATTTTGTGCATATTTGGAAGCACTCAGGAAGAAGTTTTGACCTTTAATTATGATTTTTTAAAAATTAGGTAGTTCAAATGCTTACTACCTCTTTTATGGACATACTAAGCGTTACTATAAAACACAAAACTTTTCTCAGACATTTGACTATTGTGATGTTTAAATGTCAGCTGGATGAGTTAGGTGGTATTCCCACTCTCTGAGGTGGGAATTATCCCTTACCAATTATCTCTTCTTCCCCACACCCAGTGGAGTGCTTATAACATGCCGGGTACGCCAGTGTATGTGTATCTAATGAATAAGTCATTGATGTGACTCTTAAAATTATATGTATGTGGGGCTCCTGGGTGGCTCAGTGGGTTAAAGCCTCTGCTTTCGGCTCAGGTCATGATCCCGGGGTCCTGGGATCGAGCCCCGCATTGGGCTCTCTGCTCCGCGGAGAGCCTGCTTCCTCCTCTCTTTCCCTGCCTGCCTCTCTTGCCTACTTGTAATCTCTGTCTGTCAAATAAATAAATAAAATCCTTTAAAAAAATTATATGTATGTATGTATAAATACAGATATTTGTTAAAATTTCCTTTGAATTTTTATTAAATAGCTCAATAATTAGGGAATAAACTGGATCACCACAGAGCCCTAACCTGTTCTTACCTTCCTTTGGTTATTTATGCAAGCTTTTTTTCTGCTGTAAAGGGATCTGTCATCCTTTGGTGGTTAAAAAACATTTAAGAATATCTAGTACTTACATAGCACTTACCGTGGGCAAGGTAGTACTTTCAGTGTTTCACTCATATGATTAATTTACTTAATTCTTATGGCAGTCCTTTGAGGAAGAAGCTGTGCTCCTCACTTACAGGTGAAAACTTTCCCAAGGTTGCATGTCTAGTAGGTGTTTTAGTGGTGGTATGAGGAGGTGGAGAAATTCTGTGTTGGAATGTATACAGTGTACACATTCTCATCTTGCATTGTAAGTGAGAACTTGTAAGCAATGTAAGTTTCTCTAATGAAACATTGTAACATTATAAAAGTTGAATGAATGAAAAAAAAAATCTGGCTGTACTTGACCCTCTTTGTCCCATTTATATTCTTCCAGTTTTGTTTTTTAGATGAGGATATCATGTAAATAGACATAGTCTCTAGGTTATTTTTGTAATATTATTTTCACTCCAGAAATACTGTTCTATTTGCTAATGTGCAAGGATAACTGAATATGTTCTTTCATTTCTTAACAGTACAGTGCTGTGGATACCAATCCACTCTCTCTGTATGTCATGCATCCATTTTGGAACACTGTAGTCAAGGTAAGATGATTAATAGACTTGTACTTATGTTTTAGTAAGTTTTAAATATTTTATGGAGTGTTATGGATGTAACTGTTTGTTTAATAAGAAAGATATCTAGAGAAACTAGCTCTCCCATCCTTCTTTTCCCGTAGTCACATACTTTTTGATTTATCTCACTGTTGGCGTATAAGCTTATACTCTAGAATTTATCATTTTTATAAAATGAATTTAAAATTTTCCTAAGTAAATGTAATGTTATTATTATACAAGTTTGTTGATTATAGAGTTATTTAAAATACAGAAAATAGAAGAGAGATGCTTATTTTTATCAGCGGACGTTATGGTTTACATTTTAATGTATATATAATATATATAACATATATATGTATGATCTTTCAAGTTTATAGCCTTTATTATGACTTAAATTTGCATCTTGTGTAGTGGCCAGAGAGATTCCTTTACTTTAACTATTTTGTAATTACTTTGAAAAAAAAAAATAGGTATTTCCTACTTGGCTGGCTCCAAATTTGATAACCTTCTCTGGCTTTCTGCTGGTTGTATTCAATTTCCTACTTATGGCATACTTTGATCCTGACTTTTATGCTTCAGGTAAGATTACTACTTTAATATAAAATTTAAAATGTCTAAATGGAGAAAAATGAGATGTGGTTATTTTCTGGTTCTATTCATATGCTTGTATTTTGGGGGAAGTTTTAGATACTATAAGGGTATGTAAAATGTTAGGAATTGGGTGTAAAAGCTAAGTAAGTTGTATTTTCACAATCTCTTATAGTTGTTTCCACTAAGTTCTGGATACCAGTTTGGCTCCTTAATTTAGATATGCTGTCTAAAAAGCAGTAAGGTTTTGATAAAGAATAATTGGATTTATAAGAAGACAAAAATTAGGATTATGACACTTTGCCTGAAAGTGAATATGAGCAGAGTCCAGCATACTTAACAGTTTCAGAAATATCCCTTCCCTTGTTCTAATTATGCAAGAAAAATCCCCCTTTTGTTTTGAAGATTATCTCTCTTTCCCTCTGCTCAGCATCCGTATTTGCCTTTAATACCTTTGAGTTTCCTCTGAAAATGGTTCTTAGACCTTAAACGTTTCTTGAAGTCTTCTTTCATATCTGTTCCTGTCTTCCCGTTCTCCCTCACCCTGTTTCTGCCCCAGACCACAGGACAGAATCTGGCTGTATTTGGGATAAGGGGGGATAAGTGGGAGATAGAGCTGATTCTCATAGCTCAGCCAGTTGATGGAGTTGAGAGGAAGGGAAAGATGGAGGTAGATGAACATATCTTGCATTCCAAGTTAGAGTATATCTTTCCAATAAGAATACTTATGAATGATGTGGTAAGAAGTTTTAGTGTTATAATTCATCTGTGTTGTGTGTTTAGCAGACTTTTGTGGACTGACCTGGAGAAACTAACAGTCACTGAAAACATTGTTTTTGTAGGAAAGTTCAGATTTTCAAAAACTTGTGACTTGATATTATAGAAATTCTGAATATTGGAATTATATATTTGCTTAACTATCAGTTGAAATTTTAAGCTATGTTTTCTGTACATGTAGTAAATGGCAACTTTTTGAAGATCATAAAGTACGACATGATTAATAAGATTAAATTTTATTAAGCATGGTTTGGATATTAAACAGTATTAAAAATTTGTATTTTAATCTTCAGAACATCCTCAAAGTTTATATTGTAACTGGAAATATTTTTTCCCACCATTCTAACATTATTTGCTTAGTTATTAAGAGAGCTAAAAAAATACATAAATATTATGTATATTTCCCCAAATCATAGAACCTAGGGGACCAGATAAACCATCTAGTCCTGGTATATTTGGTAAATAGACAGGAAGAATTAAATGGTATATTCATAGTCACACTGCTGGTTGAGTATAGAGCTGGGACTGGAGCCCAGACCTCCTGATTCTCAGTTGTTCTGTCTTAGAGGGCAATAGTGAGGTTCAGACGTTTCAAAATGATTCTGATGCCAAATCATCCAGTGAAGGTGACCCATCTATACCCAAATGAAAAGGTCTTTTGTTTAGCTAATTAATAACGTAATGAAAAAAATGGAGATTGAAGGCTCAATATGTTTGTAGGATAATTGCAAACAACGAAGATCAGATTAAACACAGGCATCTTTTAAGTTCCAAAAATACTAAGTTTTATTCTCAGCACATAAGTAATTTTCAAGTAAAGATGGACAATCAGTTTTGAGTTAAGATTAAAGTTCAGTCCTCTTGTTTATGAGGGGTTGGGGAGATACTCCTTTGGTTTTGTCAGTTTAGTGATGTATTTTAATATCTACCTAATTCTGCATTAAAAATATATTACAAGGTACTTTAACTTCTATTTAAGAAGTAGAAATATTTCTCACTGGCAGTACATGGTATGGTAGAACGCGTGTACTTTGTGTTAAAAGCCATGTTGCTTTCCTTTGCAGCACCAGGTTATAAGCACGTGCCTGATTGGGTTTGGATTGTAGTGGGCATCCTCAACTTCATAGCCTACACTCTAGGTAAGAAATTGGCAAATGCTCATATACTCAATGGCTGGTGAATCTGTCAGCAGGGATAGCCAGCCAGCCACTAAGTTAACATTTTCTCCTATGCTTAATTCATTTTAACTCAGGTTTATTAATTTCCTGTTCAATATAAACATATATTTTTGAATTTCTCTGTGGAAAAATATTGTCACTCATTGCTAGGGAATGCAAAGAATAAGGTAGGAGTTGGCACACTACCCCTTACACCTCAGCTCTGGCCTGTTGCCTGATTTTATAAGTAAAGTTTTGCTGGAACACAACTCTGTGTATTCCTTTACATGTTGTCTGTGTCTGCTTTCTGCAACAAAGACAAAGTTGAGTTGTTGCAACAGAGGCTTCTGATGACCTACAGTGCCTCAACTATTTACTGTCTGGCTCTTCACACAAAATATTTACCCACAGCTGGAATAAGACATCATTTTTGCCTTATGTTTGGGAAGCAGTACTGACATATCAAATAATTGTGGAATACTGAGAGAGCTGCCCTAATAGAGCAAAGTGGGAAAACAAAAATAAGTGGGAGAATAAGAAAGTGATCAGTTCTTATTTGGTGGAGGGGGTGGTCAGGGTAGTCTGCTGTGTTAGGCCGTACTATCTTTTTGGCCAAGAATGCTTTTTATTGGGATTATCTGCATGGCTTGTCATGCCTGCTCCTATTCTCCTTCCCTGTTTTGTTTTCCTCCGTAGTACTTAACGCCGCATGACCTGCTTGTCTGTCTGCCCTAAAATGTACGTAGCTTTGAGGGCTACCCAGTGTTTAGAATAGTGCCTAACATGTAGTAGGCACTCGGTATACAGTTTTTAAATGAATATAAAATACCAGACCCTGACTTCAAGTTGGTTCTGCACAAGCATGCAGAGCTATGTGTCAGACTCTTCTTTTTAGATCTTTGCAGGTTAAAATGACTTGCACTCATAAAGCCAGTATAATTTGGTACATGATTAAATGCTGACATTGTAGGTGACCAGAGCTGCAAGAGTTTGGGAAAGGAAGAGAGTGAAGTCCAGAACAGTTAGGGGAAAGCTTAGTGAAAAACAACATTTTTAGGCAGAAGCTTTTGTACATTTGTTCTTAAAGATGAGCAGGTTTAAGAATTCTATTCTTAAACCTTGGTGTTTAAGGTTTAAACAAGGAGAGGAATAGGGAAAAAGGTGAAACTGGCCTATGGCTCTGGCTTTTAACAGCATATCTTTTTTTTTTTTTTTTTTAATTTATTTATTTGTCAGAGAGAGAGGGAGAGAGAGTGAGCGAGCACAGGCAGACAGAGTGGCAGGCAGAGGCAGAGGGAGAAGCAGGCTCCCTGCCGAGCAAGGAGCCCGATGCGGGACTCGATCCCAGGACGCTGAGATCATGACCTGAGCCGAAGGCAGCCGCTTAATCCAACTGAGCCACCCAGGCATCCCTAACAGCATATCTTAAGAGCTTTTTGTAGAGGGGGCGCCTGGGTGGCTCAGTGGGTTAAAGCCTCTGCCTTTGGCTCAGGTCATGATCCCAGGGTCCTGGGATCGAGCCCCACATCGGGCTCTCTGCTCAATGGGGAGCCTGGTTCCTCCTCTCTCTCTCTGTCTGCCTCTCTGCCTACTTGTGATCTCTGTCTGTCAAATAAATAAAATCTTAAAAAAAAAAAAAGAGCCTTTTGTAGATAATACTCTACCACCTACCTGTTTCATGTCCACGATTTTGGCAAAAATCCTGACCAAACATGAACTATTTATTGCAAAACTGCCTTGAACTAATGTGAGGCAATGTATAAATTTTATTCTACTAGTGTGATTATTCTTACCTTTTGTTGCAGAAATATTAATGCCTTTGATCACAAGGCGCTGTTCTAGGTCCTCCTGAGTTGTTCCTTCCCATAATATATGGCATATACCCTGAATTACTTTTCTTAAAAAAATTTTTTTTTTCCTAAAACATATCCAGACTTGAGCTGTAATAGGTTCAGTGAGAAGATGTACAAAACCTAATTAGTATGCAGTCCATGAATTTCAGTGTTTGTAATAACTGCCCAGGAGTTGCACCACAAACAGGAATTTAAGCCAGCAAATAATAAGAAAAGACTTTGTGGAAATATTTAAGCTACTTAAGGGCAAAAAAGTTCCCAACACTGTATAACAGAAATCTGCAGTGTTTGGGCAGGAATCTGGGATTCGTCCTTTCCCTTATTCCTTCAGCAGTATTTTTCAAGGCTTTCTTTGCCACCAGCTGAGGTAGGCACTGGGAATAGTACCATAGTGAGCAAGATAAACACAGTAATCATAGGAATTTTTAATTCCTTAAATCTGAATCTTTACAATTAGCCCAATAGTTAACAAAACTATTTCTTTTTTTTTTTTTTTTTTTTTTTTTTTGTCAGAGAGAGAGGGAGAGAGAGAGCGAGCACAGGCAGACAGAGTGGCAGGCAGAAGCAGAGGGAGAAGCAGGCTCCCTGCCGAGCAAGGAGCCCGATGTGGGACTCGATCCCAGGACGCTGGGATCATGACCTGAGCCGAAGGCAGCTGCTTAACCAACTGAGCCACCCAGGTGTCCCCAAAACTATTTCTTTTGAGGAAAACTTTTTATGGTTCACCTGCTGCTGCTTTTTTTTTTTTTTTTTTTTTTTTTT
>PISX010001418.1:162290-197428 GCA_004024625.1 Mellivora capensis | reverse complement strand
CCACCAACAGTGTAGGAGGGTTCCCCTTTCTCCACATCCTCGCCAGCATCTGTCATTTCCTGACTTGTTAATTTTAGCCATTCTGACTGGTGTGAGGTGATATCTCATTGTGGTTTTAATTTGTATTTCCCTGATGCCGAGTGATGTGGAGCACTTTTTCATGTGTCTGTTGGCCATCTGGATGTCTTCTTTGCAGATAGACACGTTGTTTTCTAAGCCTGCTATATAGTTGTTGTCTAAGGACTTCCCTTTCAATACCCTCTGGGAGTTAGAATTCCATTAACTTAAAAAAATTCTAAGCAAACCAAAATTTCACGTGAAAACATGCCTGACAGTAATTAGCTTTGGGTGCATCCTACTTGATTTCTTTGGATGGTGAGTTCTGGCCTCCATTTCTTTAGTGTGATGCTCATTCCTTCACAACACAGCTTCTTGAGGGTGCTACTGCCAAGAGCTCTCACAGTTACATAAGGGTGATAAGAACGGATGAAGAAGCAGCTAGAGGAAAATATACAGTGTGCTCATTATCAAAAATTTGGAAAAAAATAACAAAAATGTGGAAACAAGGTGGGACAGTAATCCCAACCCTCTCGCATTCTCACAATAAAAGATAACCCTGTTAACATCGGGGTCTATTTCCTTCTCATCTTTTTCTTCAGCCTGGATTTTTTTTGTTGTTGTTGTTGTTGTGACCATATTGTATATCCAGTTTTATGTCCTGCATTTTTTTTTTAAATATTTTATGTATTTATTTATTGGACAGACAGAGATCACAAGGAGGCAGAGAGGCAGGCAGAGAGAGGAGGAGGAAGCAGGCTCCCTGCTGAGCAGAGAGCCCGATGTGGGGCTCGATCCCAGGACCCTGGGATCACGACCTGAGCTGAAGGCAGAGGCTTAACCCACTGAGCCACCCAGGCGCCCCTATGTCCTGCATTTTTAATAGCAGTGTATGTAAGTGCTTTTCTAGGGGCTTATAAATTATTCAGAAATATCATTTTTAAAAATGGCTACATAATAGCCCATTCAGTTGAAGTGCCATAATTAATAGATCTTCTATTGTCACATCTTTAGGTTGTTACCAATTTTCAACCATTATAAATAATGTTTTGGTATATATTTTGTCAGTAAGTCTTTGCATATTTGGGATTCTCTCCTTTAGATAGATTTTTTACTAAGTCAAAGCATATAAACATTTTTAAAGCTAAAAGATTTTTTTCTTGATTATTTTTCTTTGAGGATGTATATTCAGAGAGTGAAACTCTTACACCTAAGTAATCATGATCCATTTCATTGTCTTTACTGGCTTTATTGAATGCAGCTAGGACTAGCGGATTAGATTTTTAGCCATCTAGATTTAATTATTTACAGTTCAGGACCAAAAGAGAAAGATTAAAAAAAAGTCTTAGAAGATGCCTGGACAAAATGGTTCAGAAATGCTACAGTTTATCAGTCCTCACAGGTCAGAAGTGCTCTGTCCTCTGGCATATCATAAAGAGAACAATGTATCTCTGTGCTTGTCTTTATCATTTCTCTCCCTCCTCTCTTTCCTCTCTCCTCTTTTCCTTCCCTTCCCTTTTCTTCTTTCCATTCTTCCTCGTACAACACCTTATTATGGCAGTACATCATAGAAATTCTAATAGCTATAGGACCTGGAAGATATGCTAAAATGTTATTAAACAGAATACTGTTCATGTTGTACACTTAAAACTAATATGATGGCTTTTTTAAAAGGAATATTTTTCTAAAGATTTTTTAAAAATTTATTTGACAGAGAGAGACACAGCAAGAGAGGGAACACAAGCAGGGGGAGTGGGAGAGGGAGAAGCAGGCTTCCCGCCGAGCAGGGAGCTAGTGTGGGGCTCAATCCCAGGACCCTGGGATCATGACCTGAGCTGAAAGCAGCTGCTTAACGACTGAGCCACCCAGGTGCCCCAAAACTAATACATTATTATATATCAATTATATCTTAGTAAAATGGTAAGAAAAAAAGAATCCTGATTCCATGATTTCCCTGAATCTTAAACTTTTCACCTTTCAGGCTGCATTGGTGGCTCCAACAAACAGCTGGACCCCTCCTCATGTTATAAAATTTCTCTCCCAGTTAAACCCCACAAGGCAAACAGTGCATCTTTTTAACAGTAAGCCTTCTGAAAGTGGTAACTACTGTTTATTCATCTTTGTTCTTCCAACATGGAACATCTTTATTTTTCCAACAGTATAGGTACTCAATGACTGTAGTATCATACAATAGGATGAAATCTAACTGACTCTTTTTAAGACAGGATTTGTTTTTGTATTCTGGACCAGGAGAAACAACTCACCTGATCTAGGAAATCTATCTCTTTATGGAGATAGATCATCTACTGAGCACTATATCCAAGTACCATACTAGACTCTTTATAAACATTATCTCATTTAATTCTTATAATAACCCTATACTACTAGGTATTGCTAGTATCCCCAGTTTACAGTTGAGATAACTGAGGTATAAGAGGTGGAACTACTTGCCTGAAAACACAATAAAGAGGAACATACGGAATTCAAGAAAGTAAAAGCCTGGGGTGCCCAGGTGGCTCAGTCAGTGAAGCATCCCCATGCTTGCTCTCTCTTCATAAATAAATAAATAAATAAATAAATCTTAAAAAAAAAAAAGAATATGTAATCCATTCACATGGCTAAAAAATTTTTTTAAAGTAACCAACAAAGTTTCCTTTCTGTCCGGTCTGTTCAATTCCCACACTCTCCTGATAGGTAACTACTATTGTTAGTTTTTTGTGTATCTTTCCAGAGATATTCTTTGTATACGAAATATGTAAGAAAGTGAAAATATTCTCATGTTTCGTTTTTAAACTTAAGGGAACAGATAAACACAAAGATTTGCATCTTGCTTTTCCGCTAATACTTCTAGGAGATCCTTTTGTGTGGGTGGCTCAGTCAGTTAAGTGTCTGACTTTGGCTCACTGTGGGATTCCCTGCTCAGCAGGAAGTCTGCTTCTCCCTCTCCAGCTGTCCCTCTGCCCACTGGTGCTCTCTCTCTCTCTCCCTCAAATAAATAAAATCTTTAAAAAAAGAGCGTCCTTATTCTCAGGGCAGCCTTGTTGGCACTGTATTTAATGATGTATATTTTATCTGTTTTCAATCTTTCCTTACAACAAAAATCATCACAATAAATACCTTTGTACATGTGTCATTTCACATATCACATATCATTTCACACATTTCTCCCCTTTCGAATAAGTTTCCCAAAATGAAACTGTTGTATCAAGAGATACCTTCATTTGTAATTTTGAGAGATAATGCCAAACCGTCCTCCACTAGGGTTATAGAAATTGCCAGTCTTATCAGTGGAGTTGAGAAAGTACCTGTTGGCCTATAGCCTTACCAACAGTGTTTCCAAATTCTCCATCTTTTGCTAATCAGATGATGGAAGATAACATTTCAGTGGGTCTAATTTGTATGTCTATTATTATGAATCAGGAAGAATTTTTTTATTTTTTATTTTTGAAAAAGATTTTATTTATTTATTTATTTGACAGACAGAGATTACAAGTAGGCAGAGAGGCAGGCAGAGAGAGAGAGAGAGAAGGAAGCAGGCTCTCCGCAGAGCAGAGAGCCTGATGTGGGGCTTGATCCCAGGACCCTGGGATCATGACCTGAGCTGAAGGCAGAGGCTTTAACCCACTGAGCCACCCAGGCGCCCCAGGAAGAATTTTTAAAAAGATTTTATCCATTTATTTGACAGAGAGAGAGAGAAGCACAAGCAGGCTAGAGGGAGAGGGAGAAGCAGGCTCCCCACTGAGCAGAGAGCCAGCCAGGGTGTTCTCTGGGATCCCAGGACCCCAGGATCATAACCTGAGCTGAAGGCAGATGCTTAACTGACTGAGCCACCCAGGCCCCCAGGAATTACTTTTAATGGGCTTTTTTAAAAGAGAAGTTTTAAGTTCACAGCAAAAGGGAGAAGATACAGAGTTTCTGTATACTCCCTGACCCCATACATGCACATCCTACTACACTACCAAATCTTGCACCAGAGAGATACATTTATTATCATTGATGACGCTTCACTGATGCATCATTATCACCCAAAGTTCATAGTTTACATGAGAGTTCACTTTTGGTGTTGTACATTCTTTGGGTTTGGACAAATTTACAGTGACACATTTCTACCATTATAGTATCACACAGAGTAGTTTCACTGCCCTAAAAATTCTCTGTGCTCTGCCAATTTATCCTCCTACTCCCCTATTCTGTAACAACCATTGATCTTTTTCCTCTCTCCATAGTTTCGTCTTTTCCAGAATGTCCTACAATTGGAATCATACTGTATGCGGCCTTTTCAGACTGGCTTCTTTCACTTAGTGATAGGCATTTAAGGTTCCTCCATGCCTTTTCATGAGTTGACAGTTCCTTTCTTCTTAGTGCTGAATAATATTCCATCATCTAGATGTACCACATTTATTTATCCACTCACCTTACTGAAGGAGTTCTTGATTCTTTCCAAGTTTTGGCAATTATGAATAAAGCTGCTATAAACACCTGTGTGAAGGTTTTTGTACAAACATAAATGTTCAACTCATTTTGCTAAATACCAAGAGTACAATTGTTAGTATGGTAAAAGTATGTTTAGTTTTGTGAGAAACTGCCAAACTGTCTTCCAAAAAGTAGCTTAACATTTTGCATTCCCACTATAATAAACGAGAGTTCCTATTTATCTACATCCTTGTCAGCATTTGGTGTTATCTCTTTTAGACCTTGGCCATTCTAATGTGTAGTGGAATTTCATTGATGGAATTTGCAACTCCCTAATGAAAATATGATGTTGAGAATCTTTTCATATGTTTATTTGCCATCTGTATATCTCCTTCAGTGAGTTGTCTATCAGATCTTTTGCTCATTTTTTAATTGTGTTGTTTTCTTATTGTTTAGTGTTTGGAGTTCTTTATATATTGTTGGTAACAATCCTATATCAGATATGTCTTTTACAAGTATATTCTCCCAGTCTCTGGTTGTTTTCACATTCTCCTGAAAGATGAGTCTTTTTTTTTTTTTTAATAATGAAGAAACATTATAGTGTCATAGTTCTTTTATGATTCTTTTCTATGAATTGTCTGTTCAAATCTCTTGATGGGCTGAATTTTATTTTGTTTTATGTTATTTTATTTTTTTTGACGGGCTGAATTTTAAACTCATGTGGTTGTTAGATTTGAGCGGAATTACCCCTTCCTAGAGTCATCCATGTCTCTACTCACAAATCCCTCCAAACTGACATCTCAGATCAACGCATTTTGTATTTATGCCTTTGGGAAGCTAATCCTGTATGAAATGAAATTTCATAAATTTCACAATTGCAAATTTCTAATTTTTAAGCCAATAATGTTTGCTGGCAATAACTTCCTACTTTTCACTATCACTTAACTAATAGAGAACAAACTTCTGACCTTAAGTGTTATGCTGGAGTTAACTGTTCAACTTTCAGGAGTTTTGTAAGCCAGTGTTAATGCCATTATTAAGAATTAACTTTCATAAACTTATAGGACTTCATATTTTATATTCCAGTAAGTTCAAGTCCTCTTTTTCTTTTTTGTTGGAAAAACACAAGATAATATTTGAGATGATTTTAAAGTAAAAAAAGAATGGATGAATGAAAAGGAACCACCCCCGATTTTATTTATTTATTTTTTAAATTTTAATTTCAATTTTATTTTTTTTAAAGATTTTATTTATTCATTTGACAGACAGAGATCACAAGTAGGCAGAGCAGCAGGCAGAGAGAGAGGGAGAAGCAGGCTCCCCGCTGAGCAGAGAGCCCGATGCGGGGGTCGATCCCAGGATCCTGAGATCATGACCTGAGCCGAAGGCAGAGGCTTAACCCACTGAGCCACCCAGGGGCCCTACCACCCCAGATTTTAAACTCCATCCTTATTCAGCTATTATACTCTTGGATATTTCTTCCTTTCTTTTCCTCTCTGCCAGTATTTGTCCACATGCATAGTATTATTTATATATTTGAAGTAATGGTATATATTCACTTTTACAGTCTGCTCTTTTTATGTAGTTTAATATCACAAATCTTTTTTTTTAAGATTTTATCTATTTATTTGACACAGAGAGATCACAAGTAGGCAGAGAGGCAGGCAAAGAGAGAGGGGAAAGCAGGCTCCCTGCTGAGCAGAGAGCCCAATGTGGGGCTTGATCCCAAGACCCTGGGATCATGACCTGAGCCGAAGGCAGACTTTAACCCACTGAGCCACCCAGGCACTCACTGAGCAGGGAGCCAGATGGGGTGGCTCAGTGTGGGGCTCTATGTGAGGCTCCATCCCAGGACCCTGGGATCACAACTGGAGTTGAAGGCAGACGCTCAACGACAGCCACCTGGGCACCCCGAACAAGGCTCCTCTTATTGACTGACTTCTAAGTGTAGGAGGGGGAAATTTTTTCCTCCACTCTTAGGTTTAGTAATCGGGAGCCTATGAATTAAACTGACAAAAGAGAGATTAACAGGAGAAAAGACAAATGTTTAATTCCCGTAATATGCAGGAGCACAGAGAAACATGACTGTAAGGGTCTATATGTCATTTTGATAGGAAAAGGGAAGATGGAGAAAGGGCACTTATAGGAAAACAAATGACTTTTAGGAAAGATAAATGGGTCCTTAGGAGATTAGATGGGACATAGAATAGTTTTGTGACAATGTCTGTTTAGGTGATCTCTTGTCCTGGTGCTGACATCTGACTCTGCTATTAAGGGTCAAACTTCCCTGATTCAGAAACTCCTTGGGAGATGATGTATGTCAGCTGAATTCTTTGAGGAGGCTCTGCTTTTAGGCAGGTAATAGGAGTTTGGGGGTGGGGAATGGGGAGCCTCTTTATCTGTTCATGTTTAAACACCTTCAGCTCAAAGTAATTTTTATGGTGGACCCCTTCATATGGAATAGAATATGGCAGAAATGATGATGTCATATCTGGTATTAGGTTATAAAAACACTGTGGTTTTCACATGGTGTGTTCTTTCTTTCTCCCTCTCTTGGCTTGCTCACTTCTAGGAGAAGCCATCTGCCATGTAATAAAGCAGCCTTGTGAGAGGCCCAGCTGAGTCAGTGTAGAAACAGATCTTCTGGGGCCTGTCAACAGCCACATGAGTTAGCCTGGAAGTAGATCCTGCTCAGCCAAGCCCTGAGAAGACTGCAGCCTCATGAGAGACCCTGACCCAGAACCACCTAGCAGAGCTCCTTGCAGATGCCTGGCTCACAGAACTTGTAACATAATAAACATCTGCTGTTTTAGTTACTAAGTTTTGGGATAATTTGTTATGAAGCCATGGAGTACTGATACAGGAGCTAAGGATTTTATCTAACTAGTTGATTAATAAGGGAATTGGTAAGACATTAAGACCAAATGAGAATTTTGAGAATAGATAAAGAGAGAGAGGCAATGAAAAACAATGAAATAAATTTGTTAAAAGATGCAAATCTGACTAATATCTTATGGAATAATAAAATGTAATGTTTTTGGTTATCTTTTTTACAAATTGGAAATTAGTTATATTTCCATCAGACAAAATTCATGTATATTTCTGTGGACAAGAATCTTTTGTATGACCATCAGTTTTCTACAATTTAACTTTCCAAAGAACTATAAAGTAGCCTAGTTAGAAGAAAGACAGTCAAGGGGCACATCCCTGTAGAGTCAAATTACCCCTATTTGTCTACTGGACAATAGCTAGCATTCTACTGAAAGGACACCAGTAATCTCTTTTGTCTATTTTCAAATTTTGGCCAATTTTTCTAGACACTTGTTTATGCTGAGGCTTTATAATTACAATGTTTAATGGTTGTATACCATTCTAACAATTTGAAACATCCTAATTTTTAATATTTTTTATTTAAAAAAATTTTTTAATTTTTTATTTTTACATTTTTAGAGAGAAAATGTTTTAAAATTTATTCATTTGAGAGAGACAGAGTGATTATGAGCAGGAGGAGTAGGGGGAGAGGGAGAAGCAGGCTCCCCGCTGAGCAGAGAGGCCAATGCAGGGCTCAATCCCAGGACTCTGAGATCATGACCTGAGCTGAAGGCAAACACTTGACCCACTGAGTCACCCAAGTGCTTCTAATATTTTTTGTTATTGAAGTTTATGTTGTTTCCATTTTTTCTTATTTATTATAGTAAATGGCATTTTAGTATTATTTTGTGTAAATATCTTAGTGTTGTAAGTAACAATTATATGAATTTTTCTTTAAGGTAAATCCCCAGGGGTGAAATCAAAGTTTAAGGGCAAGTGTGCTCTCCAGTGCCCTCAGGAGACTGGTTCTCACTCTGCCTTTCCAGTGTGGTATCCCTGTTTCTTTATATTCACTAGGCTGCCCACCAGATTGTTCCCCTCACTTTTCTGCTGCTAATAGTCCTGTGACCTCTACCTGGAATATTCTCCTTCCTCTTATCTAGGTCAGAGTTTCATAGATGGCTTTCAGGAGATTCACAAGCTTCTGAAAGAGAAATGTAAAATTTTTTTTTTGTATATATATATATATATATATATATATATATATATATATGCTTTGTGAGAGAAAGCCAGGGATTCAGTCAGCTTCTCAGAAAAGGTATGTGTATGCTGAAGCTCTAGGTTGAAAAGAGTTTTCTTACCCCATCAAGCTTTACCTATCTTTCCCTCTCAGGAAAATATACATATATATATATATATATTTTTTTTTTTAAGATTTTATTTATTTATTTGACAGACAGAGATTATAAGTAGGCAAGAGAGGCAGGCAGGGAGAGAGAGGAGGAAGCAGTCTCTCCGCAGAGCAGAGAGCCCGATGTGGGGCTCGATCCCAGGACCCTGGGATCATGACCTTAGCCGAAAGCAGAGGCTTTAACCCACTGGGCCACCCAGGCGCCCCAAATATACGTATATTTTTAAAAGATTATTTATTTATTTATTTGAGAGAGAGAGAGATAGCAAGAGAGAACACGAGTCAGAGAGGTAAGGGGATTGGGGCAGAGGGAGAAACAGCCCTCCCATCCAGTCAGGAGCCTCAGGTGGGGCTTGATCCCATGACCAGTACCAAAGGTAGACACTTAACCAACTGAGCCACCCAGGCACCCTGAAAATATACATATTCTTTTTTTTTTAAGTATACATATTCTTGATCTAGCTTTGTCCTAATACTCCTAAATTGTTAACTAATGGCTTTAAGGGGATTATTTTGTTTCTTCAACTTTTAGGACAAATACTTTTAAATGGTGGGCAGAAAGAATAAAAGGAAAAAAATGAACACATTAGAGATAATATAGAGGAGGCATTTAGGATGATGCTTCATTGGTTTGGAACTCAAAAAATGGTAGCTACTATTGGTTCTTGCTAAAATGCTTATTAGGGGTGCCTGTGTGGCTCAGTGGGTTGGACCTCTGCCTTCAGCTTGGGTCATGATCTCAGGGTCCTGGGATTGAGCCCTGCATCAGGCTCTCCATTCAGCGGTGGCCTACTTCTCCCTCTCTCTCTCTCTGCCTGCCTCTCTGTCTACTTGTGATCTCTCTCTCTGTCAAATAAGCAAGTAAAAAAAAATGAAATGCTTATTAGGTGAGAGGCAATGTAACAGGGGCTCTAGATGCCAACTGAGGTTTGAATCCTGGCTTTGGTACTATGCTGCATAACCTTGGGAATATTGGCTCAGATTCTCTATGCCTCATTTTCCTTAGCTCTAAAATGAGGATAATAATAATACCAAATTCATGCAACTGTTGATAATTACGTAAGATAATGTTTGTAAAATGTTCTGAGTGGCATCTGGCACATAATAAATGCTTGAAAAAGGTCACTATTATTCCAGACGGAAGCACTTTTATTTATGTTTTCTAACATTTGCAAAGATCTATGAGGTTTTTTTTTTCATTCTTTTAGTTGAAAATTTCCAAACATACACAAAAATAGAATAGTATAATGAATCCCTAGGTACCCAGGACCCAGCTTCAGTAATTATCAACACATGGCCAGTCTTGTTTCAATAGCTATCCACTTTCCCCCACACTTGGATTATTTTGAAGCAAATACCAGCCATAATATCATTTCATTCAGTATGTATCTCTAAAAGATAAGAACTCTTTTAAGAGTTTATAACCTCTTTTAATAGGTAGACTAATTGAGGCTCAGCAAGGTTAAATAACATTCCCAAAGTGACCCAGCAGGTATAAACCAAAATTCAAATATAAGATTGACTTCTTTTACTTTGCCATTTGCTGAATGATACAAATATCTATGACCCGAAGGTTAGGCATCAAAACTCTAAATTTAAATAAGTAATCTTAGCATTTTAAAATTTAGAAGGAAAAATCAGAACAGAATAAAAGCATAGGTGTTCAACATTGAGAAGGAATAGAGCACAGATTAAGTTCCTTTAGATTTACTTTTTCTCCGGTTGAAAGGATTCATCTTCATCTTTGAAGTCATCAAGCATGAAGTGTGAAAGTAGGGCACCAATTGTTCAGACTGTGCATGGTGAATAACTGAGCTAATGTTTCTTCTCCAGCTTCTAGCACTAAGACAAATGCCCCTGCACCTGTTTGCAGTTCGTCACACTTTCAAAAGGAAATACTATTTTCCTTGCGATATGATTACTTAAGAGGAAGAGTATGCAGCTGGAAGCAGCATGTAGGAATTAAAATTCTAGCGCATCATGACACCATGGTGCACCGGCACCATGACAGCTTTCAACAAATATTAATTGATGATGATGGAAATGGCAATCATCATAATGATGTGGTTGACGTACACCATATAAACCACACGAAGGAGTAGGTAAACAAGTCAGTTATATGTCTGTAAACAGCAGCTTGCAAAGAAGCTTTGGAGTTTGCCTGAAGAAAAGGCTGACAAGGTGGTGTATACACAGCAGCACCTAAAATCACAGACTTTGGAGCCAGCAAGAATTCTGATCCCCTACTACCAAATGTGTGACCTTAAACACATTACTTGACATCTCTGAGCCTCAGTTTCTACATTTGTAAAATGGGGATAATAGTACCTATTGCATAGTGTTGTTACAAGGTTTAACTGAGATTATGTGACTGAGTTACAATGATTAAAATTATTTGGGATTTCCAGGGGAAATGTCCCCCAAGCTTGAGCAAAGGAGGAAAGTTAAGACTGCTTTTCTGAAGCAGAGAAAGGAAACTAAGTGTTCTCAGACTGGCAATAATGTATCTAGAGAAAGACTGGATCATTGATGAGAGAATAAATATCCTAGGTTCACCTGGTAGCCTAGAGAGGCTCTAGCTGCCGGGTTAAGTTTGTTAACAGAGAGAAATAAACAGGCTAGTATGTAAGTCTAGTGGTAGTGACATCTCTCTGCGGATAACTGAATTAGCATTTGGCTCCTGTGCATTTGGGGTAGCCCAAGTCTGTCTTGCAGGCCCTGGTCACTGTGAGGTCTTTCATAGGAAGGGACAGATCAAGCCAGACTGACCTTATGCATACAAATCACTTAGAGGTCTTATTAAGGCAGATTCTAATTTGTTAGGTCAGATAAGGCCTGAAATGCTCCCAGGTGATGCTGACTGTGCTGGCCCCCAGACCACACTCGGAGTAACAAAACTATAGGCAACACACCACCCCTTCCACTTATACCTCTACTTTCAACAGGGATTCATCAGCAATATTTATCATCCTCTCCTCCTTTTGGGGGTCACAACTTTCTAGCTCAGAATCTAATGCTTGCTATCCAGGATCTCCGCATCTAAGGACTGGAATAGGCCTTGGACTTCTTCCTTTGTTTTGTTCCTTTATACCTAGATGGAGGGCAGGATGGGATATTAATGGGTCCCAAATGGGGATGGGGCAGGAGATGGGACAAACCTCCTCTCTAGTCTAGGTATCCTGTCTGAGGTAGACTGAAGCTGAGAGAGAGGGAAAAGGGTTCTTGGTCACAGGTCCCGGGGAAGCTCAAGGCAAAGCAGGGAAAGTTGAAGCAAAACAGGTCGACTAAGGGGGAAGAGATGGCAAGAGGGTGGTGAAGAGATGGTGGTAGGTGACTGCTTGGGAGCCAGGAGACCTCAGCATACTGGCAGAGCGTGAACTGGTGGCTAGCATGACAGTATCATCACTCCTGCGCCAGGTAAGGCTAAATTTGAACCAAAGGCCACTTTCAAGCCATATTCAGACTTGAGTTTGCTGAAATAAGGAACAGGCAATATGGATATTTTAGGGTATCTTATTTCTAAAAATGTTGATTTGCTCATCTGAAAACAAATAAAATTAATGGATTATGTAAAACTTAATTAGAAGCAAGATTAAAACTTATCTATAATCTTTATATGAATGGTATTATATACAAATAAAGTGTAACATGTCAGAAGAAAATTAACTACCACTATGTTAATTATCAAAAAACCTTCAAGTCTTGAAACCTTGTACCTGTGATAAGGAAAATCTTGTTATAATTCTAAAGTCTGAATGAAGGCATTTTAATATTCCTTTTTTCGGGCACGTTAAATGTCTTATTGAACTATAAAATTGGAAAATTTTTGTCTTTCAGAAAGTTTTACTTAACTTTTAAACAGTATTTAAAACTGTTCAAAATTTAATTATTATGACCAACAACATAAGATAAAAGCTTGTAATCCCTCAAAGTAAATCACAAAAAATGGAAGGGCTTTATTTCCTTCAAAAGGAACTGTCTAAATAAAGGAAGAAAATTGTATATTAAGCTGAGCATAACATTGTTTGCTGCTACAGAAAAAAGCCAATAGGCACACAATGGCTTGGGGTCTAGCAAACAACAGAGCATGCAATTCTTAATCACATAGTCTTCACTTTGATCTCAGCTAGATGTCTGACCTTGGGAAGCCACTTTATTGCTCTTAGCCTCATTCCTCCTCTGTAAAATGAAGAATTAGACTAGCTGGTATTCAGTCCTAATGTTCCACTGATTTAGTAGAAGCCCACTTTTGACTGTGAGAGCATCAAAAAATATTTGCCATTCCTATAGCACTGAATGTCTTAGTAAGTGGAGACCCAGAGAGGTGAAAAAGTGTTACAGGGGCAGAGTTTGGTGAAACTCCCAAGATGTGTGACTTCTAGCTAGGGACCCTTTCTACAATATTATGCCTCTTGAAATTCTTTCCACAGCTGAATGTTCCTGCTATAAGAAAGAAAATGCATTGAAATAAACCACAGAAGACATTGGTTTAACGCAATTTCCTCTGTGGAAAGTGTTAGTTTTCTGGGTGGCTTAATACAAGTTATAACTGACTAATTATGAATGTAAATTATGTTAGAGGACCACATGAAAGCAGATCAAGTTCTTTTATATAGCCAGAATGGATAGTTTCAAGGTCACACAGTACTGGTTCTCTTGGTCTGTGAGTGACCTGAGGGCAGACATGTCTGGTTCATCTGTGCGGTTAGCAAGGCAGACACTCTGCATCTAGGAGATTCTCCCACTGGTGCAGGGCTCTAGGACAAAGGAGTGGATCTGCAGCATTAGGAAGAGGGGATCTGAAAGGGAAGATACTCCTAGGAGAACCAAACAATCTATGGAAAGAGATCTTACAGTGGAATTCAAACAAGAGTCTGTCTGTCCTCAGCACAGGCACCTGAGAAGAGATGTTAGATGCCCTTATCAACACACAGCGAGGGGATGTGGAGTGGGGTGATGGCAAAGAAAAGTAAACCACATCCTTTTTTTGGTAGGTATACCCTGTCCCTCCCCACTCTTCTTCCTTTGAGAAAGTTTTAGCATTACTATATACTTAGTGTACCTGGACATAGTACTTGAAAATGGAAAACTAGATGGTGAAATTATTCACATATCTTTATGTAATATTTATTTAACACTGAAAATGTGCCAGGCACTGTTAAAAGTACTTTCCAAATAAATATTAAGTCATTTAATCCACACAACTCTAAGAGGAGGGTATGATTTTACATCTTACAGATGAGGAAACTGAGGCACAGAGAGGAACAGTAACTTGTCCAAGGTCATTCAGTTAGGAAGTGGCAGAGCCCAGGAGGTCTTCTCCTGAACCCACACTTTGCTTTCTCCTTAGGAAAGGACCACAAAACAAATGATGAGAGGGTCATTTGTCCTTTAGGTTGCTTGACTTTTTTTTTTTTAAGATTTTATTTATTTATTTGGCAGACAGAGATCATAAGTAGGCAGAGAGGCAGAGAGGTAGGGGGGGTGGGGAAGAAGGCTGACCGCTGAGCAGAAAGCCCGATGTGGGGCTTGATCCCAAGACCCTGGGATCATGACCTGAGCAGAAGGCAGAGGCTTTAACCCACTGAGCCACTCAGGTGACCCGGTTGCTTGACTTTTGAAACCACCTTTTATGTTAAGGGAATCTTGGCAAGACCCAAGAAAGGCACAGTCACCTCCCACTCAAAAACCTGAAAATGGCAGACACTCATTTTACAGCACACGCTTAGCTGAGACACTCAGATACATGAACTAGTTTGATTCTGGAGCTAATGATAAAGAAGCCACAGAAAACCCCCTCTGAAGGCAGAGGTTGCTGCAGTGGGCACAGTGCTGGAATTGGTTTAGGCACCATGGAGAGAGAGTGGCGTGTTAGTTCGTGGTGGGTGGGTTTTGGAGACTTGACTGCCTGGCTTTGAATCCGGCATCTAACATCTGAGCAAGATGCCTAGCCTCTTTGTGCTTCTAGTTTCTCATGTGTAAGGTGAGAATAATAATAGTACTATCTCTCAGATTGTTGTAAGAATTATGCAGGACAACAGAGGGTACACCTTAGCACTGGAACAAAGTAATCTCTCAATAACAGAGGAGCAAACTGGTGCCAGAGAGGGTAAGCTGTACAAGAACATGCCACAACGAAGTGAGAGAGTTTAAGTAGACATATAATTCAATTCACTACAACAACCATCTAATGAACCGTCAATCAGGAATTTAGAGCATCTTGACGTCAGTAAGCCACCTAACAAAGTCTTTCATGGTCTAACTGGGCTGATGAGACTTCATACTGGTTGATTTAGCCTGGTCTCTGCAGGTCACTTTATAAGAAACAAATCTATCTATCAAAATATAATTAGAAGTGAAAAGACTACAGAGAAAAAAATGTTTAGATTTTCCTTTCCCTATCTCTGCCACCTGCCTCACCTTCATGGCAGCTACTCCTGACTTTCCCCTTGCCCTAGACTTTGAACTCAAAACAACTGAGACCTAGGTTGCGGAGTGGCAGACCCTCGCCTTTCCTTCACTCTGTCACCAGCACTCTCTCCAGTGAGAAAATTTCAGTCTTAGAAGCACATTCCTCATCCTCTATCTGATTCTCTACTCGTCACAATGCAAAACCCTGGAAACCAAACTGGAAAAAGAAAACTTTCCATAGAGGGCAAGAGAAAGGGGACGGTTTTGAACTAATACACTAACAACTGTTGTAGCCACCACTCAAGCAGGATACATGTAGCACTAAGGGAAAGGGAATTTCACAGAAATCTCAGAGCAGCCATCCTTCAGGGCTAGCCCTGGGCTCAGGTTATTTTATTATTTTATTTTGTTTATTTTATTATTTTATTATTCCTTGTTATTTATAATCTGATTGTTAATGGGACTCTTTGTCTAATTTCTGTTTCTCTTTGTGCCCTTCTCTTATCTTCCCCTGTTGCCAGTGAATCTTTCAATATTTCCTCAAATTTCAAATTTCAGAAACAGAAAGCTAAATTGACTTAAGTAACTTTTATCATACCCAACAGTCAGGGCTTTGACCATGGAGAAACATCATAGGTCACAGGCCAATCTGTGGGTTTGTATCTCATAACCAACTGAGCCACCCGGGCGCCCCAAGTGTGGGTTTGTATCTCTTGAATCAGGTCCCCTGGCTGGTCCAACCAGTAGTTATTTCTTTTTTACAATAGCTTGGCTCCTACATCTTCCCTCAGTAGAGGGCTGGCTGAGGCAGCTTCCTCAGAAAAAGATAGTGAGTATGAAGCTAGAGAAGCAGGGGCTGTGTCGAATCTCTGCTAGTGAAGTGGCTGCAGGGGCCACAGCTCCCTCTGGTTCCCGGAGGTAGCAGTGGCGGCAGACCCAGAGGCAGGTGTCCAGTGTCAGGCTGGGGGAATCCATGACCCAAGCCGTAGTGTTTGGGCCTAGTGAAAGCTCCAGTGTCCACCAGATTGGCTCCAGAGTGTGTTTTGGGCTTGGGTCCTGGCTGTAGAGCCTCCAGTCCTGGTTTCCCAGCACTCCTAGAGATTCTGTGAGCCACCAATATCCTTTTAATGAAGTTCTTTTTCCACTTAGCTCAGTTGATTTCTGCTGCTTTTGAGATCCTAATTCAGAGATTGTTATAGGAGAAACCCCAGCGTCAAAAGGCAGCTTTGCTGGCCTTGTCTGTGGCCTCCCCACACCTTTCCCAAGTCCAGAGTAAGTATCCTAAGTAACTTGCCCAAGTTCATATAGCTGGTAGCATGACCATTACTAAAACTTCCAAAACCCTTCAACAGACCTACTGATTCTTAGCGAAGGTGAGTTTCCTGTGAAAATTGTTGGAGACCTCTACCCCTACCTTATACTTGGAAGTCAACTCATAGTTTCCTTAATTTGTAGTATGTGCCTTATTATAGTTTTCGGTTTTTAGAGTTTACTGGATCTCAAATTCTATTTATGAATCTGAAATCCAACCAGTTAGGTAAGAGGAGGTAACAGCCATCACACAAATGGAAGAGTTGGCCTTAGATGGGGCCTTAGATGTTAATGGGGAAGATAAACATACAGGGAGATTGAGAGGTAGGTCAGTTAGTAGATTTTACTGGTGAGAGGATGTGGCAATTCTCTTTGGTTCCTTCAGTTTTCTCAGTGAAATAAAAAGCAACTCATCATCTGAGAGCAGGAATGGGAAAGGGTAGTAGAGGCTGGAGAAGGAGAAGAAATTAAGTGCTATGTTAGGGGAGTGGGGGAGTGAATTGTCTAGGGAAATTAGCAGGGTTGCTGGGTACCACTGTGGGCCCACTTGAGGATTGTGGTCAGAAATTTAAAAATCAGATCAATTAGCATAATTGTTTATTTTTCTCCAGCCATGTTCATACAAGATCATTATAATTCAAGGGTTTAAGAAACTGAGAAACTAAGGTGTTGGATAGGTCATCTGTGTGTGTGGCGTGTATGTGTCCACAAATAGGAACATACAGTATATAGTTTTGTGCTTTTTTATTTTTATTTTTTAAGATTTCTTTGTGAGTGAGAGAGAGAGAGAGAGAGCGTGTGTGAGAGCCCACTGAGTGGGGGGAGGGTCAGAGGAAGAAGAAGAGGGAGAGAATCTCTAGCAGACTCCTTACTAAGAACAGAGCTCAGCGCAGGGCTCCATTCAGGGCTGGAGCCCACGACCCTGAGATCATGACCTGAGCCAAAACCCAAGAGTCAGATGCTCAACTGATTGAGCCACCTCGGCTTCCCTGCTTCTTTCTTTTTTCATTGAATAATACATGTTGGAGATTACTACATATCAGACTGCTTTATACTTTCTATATCTGCAGAGTATATGGGTGTGCTCATCTCTAAGAGGAAATAAAGCCCCACTGGTGAACAAAATTCATTGGTAATGTCTTTTTTAAAAAATTTATTTTATTTTAATTTTTTTCGGTAATGCCTTAACTTACTTTTCTCTCACACATACTCAGGTGTCTAGTATAGGGTCTAAAACACAATATGTGCTCATATCTTTTTTTTTTTTTAATATTTTATTTATTTGACAGAGATCACAAGCAGGCAGAGAGGCAGGCAGAGAGAGAGAGAGAGAGAGGAAGCAGCAGGCTCCCCGCTGAGCAGAGAGCCCGATATGGGGCTTGATCCCAGGTTTTAACCCACTGAGCCACCCAGGCGCCCTGTGCTCATATCTTTTTAAAATCTTTGACACACATATTTATCTAACCCATCTGGGAATCATGTAATGCTTTTGAAGTCTAAGACAGAAGTCTGATTGAAAGCCCCTGCTTGATGTCCTTCCAGATTAAGTGTTTTACCAGGAACTCCAAAGGCCCCTCACCCTTACAAATGGGAGATTTCCCAGGATCACAAATGGAGTTTGTCCTTCCCTCTAAGGATAAGGGAGTGTTCTAAGGACCTAGGCCTATATGCCAGCTGTTGCCTTCCTTGATCACAGTATCTCATATAAATCAAAAGTCTATGGATTCTCTTGCTAACAGAAGGGAAAGGCAAAATTGGATACTACAGAACTTCTGCAATTTTAAGGAACTAAGCTATCTGGGCTGACACAGGCCTGCTGCCCTCCAACTGACCTGACTCCAGAGATAGCTTCCAAGTCTGAGTGCCAGGATTTGCAGAGACCCACATTCTTTGGCTGAGGGACTACCAGAGTTGTTGGAGGTCTGAGTTATCGGAATTCTGGGAAGTTGTAGCAACATCCAGGTGGTCCACTAAAGGTGATGGGGCTCTGGTACTTCAAAATATGGTAACTTGCCATATTGAATATTTTAAGCTAAAGTACTTTTGAGAAAATGGCAGAAGGAAGGTCACTCTGACCTTCCCCTTCTCACCTGAAATAAGTCAATAAAGCTTCATGTGAGAGATGCTCTCCTTATACCCAGAGGAAAGGAACACCCTCATTCTGAAGACAAAAGGATGTCAAGAAAAATCCCAATAGGCCTTGCTAAGCTTTCCCTAGTTTAGTACACTTGCCGCATACTCCTTAACTTACCATATTCCTCCACGCTGTCTACTCTTCATCAAACCCAGCAAAAAATACTCATTAAGTCTTCATGTCCTTATGAAGACTCCTGTGTCACATAAACACTTATATTAAATAGGGGCACCTGGGTGATTCAGTCATTAAGCATCTGCCTTAGGCTCAGGACATGATCCCAGAGTCCTGGGATGGAGCCCTAATTGGACTCCCTGCCCAGTGGGAAGCCTGCTTCTTCCTCTCCCACTCCCCCCCACTTGTGTTCCCTTTCTCACTGTGTATCTCTCTGTCAAATCTTAAAAAAAAAAAAGTTTTAAAAAACTTACATTAAATAAATTAGTATGCTTTTCTCTTATTAATCTGCCTTTTTTGGTTTAACTTTCAGACCCAGTCAGGGATCCTGGGAAACTTTTTCCTTGCCTACAGATGCTGTGTTTTCCCCATTGGCCGATGCGCACCACACTACAGCCCCGAGCAGAGCTCTCTGTGAGGCAGCTTTCAGGGCAGATGTCAACACCTGTGGGCCTCAGAGCCCATTCGGAAGTCCATGTTTCTCCTTAGTCTGCCTCTTTCCTTGCCAAATAAGTGTAGTGCTGGAAATAGTGCCAATACTGCAAGGGGGGAGAGGCAGGTGCCAGGCACTGCAGATAAATAAGTCTGCTCAACCCAAGGAGATCATTGGACAATCTCTATGTTTAGGTGACAGGAGGCAGATGAGGAGACAGGTGAAGACGTCAGGGAGGAGGAAGAAGTTCAGAAGAATACCCTGTTAAGGAAGCCAAGGAGGAGAGAGTGTCAAGGGGAGTTTGCCCAACAGCATCAAATGCTGCCAAGAGGCCAAGGAGGAGAACAATGACACAAAGGCTAGATTTGACGAAGTGAGAGGTTACCAAGAGCAATACAGAGAAGGGTTTTGGGATAAGTCAGTTAAGGAAGACTTCCTGCAAAAGACTAATTTTTAATTCAGCCTTCACAGATGTAAAGAATATCAATTAATAGAAGAGTAGAGAGAACTGAGGCAAAAAGACAAGTTTTAGGAAAGGGAAGAATAAGCAAGATTGGCGTTGTTAAATACTAAAAATTCTGAGTAAAAAAAAAAATAGCTGAGTAAACTTGAAGATCTAATTGGCTTTGTTCAACAATTCATGAATTGGGCAGCATCCTATCTAGCAAGTAGAAAGGAGCTCTAAGGAGCTGTACAAAGTGGAAGGCTTTCACAGGCAGAAGAGTAAGAGATAAGGAAAGAGCAGATTACCTCACTTTCCTTTGGGGGATGGAAAGGGTCTTCCTGGCAGATTATGTCACTTGTGCTGACCAGAAAATTCCAGACTGACTAGTTAAGACTATATTCCTGGCAGGGTGCCTGGGTGGCTCAGTGGGTTAAGTGTCTGCCTTTGGCTCAGGTCATGATCCCAGAGTCCCAGGACCTCTCCTTCTCCCTCCAACCCCTCCAGCTCCCCTTCTATCCCTGCCCACTTTTTTTTTTTTTAAAGATTTTATTTATTTATTTGACAGAGAGAAATCACAAGTAGGCAGAGAGGCAGGCAGAGAGAGAGAGGAGGAAGCAGGCTCCCTGCCAAGCAGAGAGCCAGATGCGGGACTCGATCCCAGGACCCTGAGATCATGACCTGAGCCAAAGGCAGAGGCTTAACCCACTGAGCCACCCAGGCGCCCCCCCTGCCCACTTTTGCTCATGCTCTCTCTCTTTCTCTTTCTCTCTTCCCCTTGCACGCTCTCTCTCTCAAATGAGTAAATAAAATCTTAAAAAAAAAAAAAAAGACTACACTCCTGGAGAAAGTCAAAAGTGTAATTAGGTTAGTTATTAAGTCTTGGTCTGGTTTAGCACAAGTGGAGTCCAATCTGAGAACTGTTTTTTGTTTTTAACAGCATATAAACAAGGATTCTACAGCAGAGGAAGGTGCTTGAAACAATAGGAAAAACAATGGAGCTGGTAAGATTGAGAAGGGAGGTGGCAGCTCTTAGAAAATCTTCAGGGCTCTCAAAAAGAGTTTGCTTTGGTGAATAGTTATTTTGAAGTCATTATAAGAACAATTTTGGGTTTCCAACTCCAGAGATGAAATAACTACTGACGCAGCAAAATTGAGGTATTTAGGCATGAGAATCAAACCAGGTATACCAAGAAGAGAATGCTTTCTGTTACTTAATCAGTGTGGTATAGTTCTGAAGAAGCAGCCTTGTGTAGCATATAAAGACAAATTATAAGAGACTGAAACATGAAACAGACCAAAAGATTACTCGTGTCTTCAATGGAAAATAGGTCTTGTCTAGCACTCACATCCAGATTTTCTGATTCTATAGGGTTTCTGAGACTTTTATTGTCCTTGAGTTATTTATAACACGGTAAATTGTAGATAACCGATACCACTACAATGACTCTTATCTAAAGATGTGCCAATGAATTTTGTTTGGCAGAGATTCCTTTGATTCCCCTCCCCTCACTGTGGAAGAAATCAGTTTTGAATTTATTAAGCAGACTCTTCCGTATTCCTGATGGCTTTTATATGAGTCTTACTCTTGGGATTCTCTCTGAACCGGTCAAATATCACCAACACAATCTGTTGTAAGATGAAGCAGTTTATTGCTTAGCATGGTAAGGAAGAACACCACTTGACAAAGCCTTGGAGTATTTTGGAGGGAGAAGGCAAAGACAGAATTTAAAGAGAATTGGAAGCTTCATGTAGGGTGACTTTCAAAATAAAGACTTAATTATGATCGGGTCAGGATCATGATACAATAGTTCACTATTGGTAGAAATAGCCAAGAAGTGGATGTGAGAGAAGGGATTCAAAGAATCCCAAGGGGCAAACTGTTGATGTTCTCCATTAAAGTGTTGATGGTTCTTTCAGGAAGTTCCTGTAATAAACAATCAAACCATTTGTCTGGGCAGGAGACTCCAGGAAAAACTAAGTGATGCTGACTGAAGACAGGAGAATAACAAACTCCTGCTAACGAAGACAGGAATAGTACGGGGTCATAGTAAAGGAAGGTATGGTTCCCTGTCTCAGTGTTCAGCTGAGGGCTGTCAGGTAGCTGGTTTAGGTTTCACAGTTGTAATATCTTATTGGTTCCTTCATTAATAAATGGAATTAAATTAAGTTTCTGGTGTGTGTTCATCTCATATTTGTATAAGACTCATGATTTTTAAAAATCATCTCCTAGTAGGTAATAGAATCCAAGTGATTTTAAATATGAAGAGTTAAACAGAACTGGGTGGTTTTGTTCTTGCTACAGATATGTAATGCTGGATTAGATCATGAATAGGTAAATCTGTAGTGAGCAGATAAATCTGTTCACTGTGAACAAGTAAGTGATGTTTGGTAAAAATAAGTTTCTGACTATAATCAGCTTGTAAGATCTAGATTTCAGTTTTATTTTTATGGCAAACTTTAGTAGCATTTGTCGGGAAAGGAAATTATTTCCGTTTCACTACTCAGCTGGCTTGAATAAAGGGAACTCACTGTTATTCTTTTTTTTTTTTTTTACGATTTTATTTATTTGACACACAAAGATCATAAGTAGGCAGAGAGGCAGAGAGAGGGAGGAAGCAGGCTCCCTGCTGAGCAGAGAGCCCGATCCCAGGACGCTGAGATCATGACCTGAGCCAAAGGCAGAGGCTTTAACCCACTGAGCCACCCTGGCGCCCCTCACTGTTACTCTTAGGTAACAGGCTGGGTGTGGATAAGGGGGTGGGTCAAGGTATCTTAGTTTGGGGAATTGGACCCTGATATATCAAAGAAGGTATTTCCAGAGTCTGGCTATCTTCCCTATTGCAAGAGATATTTTGGCCGTGTTTGAACCTGCAGCTGGGTGGGTTTGTTCGACCACCAGTCAGATCATTCCCAAACAACGCCTCTGCTCAGGATCCCAGCAGCACTTCTCTAGGGAAGATTTTTGAAGAAGTTTCTCAGGGTATTTGGTCATCATCTTCCTCAGCTGGGTAGACTAGTTTCCTATAGCCAAACACACTCAATTCTCTGGCCTAGTAAACGAGTATCGAATTTAAATTTAACTAACTTCCCCAATTAGAAACCGGTATTGCTCCTTGTCTTAGGGAAGGGAGGACAGGGAGAGGGAAGAGCTTGGGAGGGGTTCAGTTTCTGAAGCAAGAAGCCAGATAAAGTCAGACTTAACACACATTAGGAACATTTAAGAAAGGATCATTGGGGGCACCTGGGTGGCTCAGTAGGTTAAAGTCTCTGCCTTCGGCTCAGGTCATGATCTCAGGGTCCTGGGATTGAGCCCCACACTGGCTCCCTGCTTAGCAGGGAGCCTGCTTCCTCCCTCTCTCTCTGCCTGCCTCTCTGCCTACTTGTGATCTCTGTCTGTGAAATAAATAAATAAAACCTTAAAAAAAAAAAAGAGAGAGAGAGAGAGAGAGGATCATTGACAACTAAGAAGAAGCCGAGGCCAGACCAAGCTAGCCTGGCTAACTGAAAACCACATCCCAGTTCCCGTAAGAGTTGATGTCTGAGACTTTCTTTTTCTTTTTAAATTTTATTTGGGAAAAAATATAACTACAGAAAGGTTCTGAAAAAAATGTAACAAACATATGTTATCACCTAGAACAAAAACCTATAATGTATAAACATGGTAATATATGCAGTGATTTTTTTTTTTGGCAATGATTTTTGTTTTAAAATTTTATTTTTGGGACGCCTGGGTGGCTCAGTTGGTTAAGCGGCTGCCTTCGGCTCAGGTCATGATCCCAGCGTCCTAGGATCGAGTCCCACATCGGGCTCCTTGCTTAGCGGGGAGCCTGCTTCTCCCTCTGCCTCTGCCTGCCACTCTGTCTGCCTGTGCTCGCTCGCTCTCTCTCCCTCTCTCTGACAAATAAATAAATTTAAAAAAAAATAAAGGAAGTTTACCATTTAAAAAAAAAAAATAAAAAAAAAATAAAATTTTATTTTTAAGTACAACATGGGGTTCGAATTTACAATCCTGAGTTCAAGAGTTGCATGCTCCACTGACTGAGCCAGCCAGGAGCCCCTCATGCAAAGAATTTTCCCTTCCTCTCTTTCCTTCCTTCCTCTTTCTTTCTTTCAAGATTTTATTTATTATTTCTTTGAGAGAGAGCAAGGGCATGTACGCGTGAGAGAGTGAGCACAAGTGGGGTGACAGGTAGGAGAAACAGACTCCCTGGTGAGCAGGGAATCCAATGTGGGGCTCCATCCTATGACTCCAGGATCAACGACCTGAGCCGCAGGCAGAGGCTTTAACCCACCGAGCCACCCAGGCGCCTCTGCAATGATTTTTTAAAACACAGTTTTTTCTTCCTTTTTCTAGACTCCTCCTCTATTCATTTTCCCTTTCCTACCTCTACCCATATTAGATCTCCCAAGCCATATTAACAAGCTAGTCTTTAAAAATATTTTATTGCTTATATAATCCAACAAAAATTTAATTTTTAAACGATTTTATTTTTTTATTTGAGAGAGACAGAGAGAGAGAGCGGGAGAGGCTGACTCTCTGCTGAGCAGAGAGCCAGACATGGGGCTCATCCTAGGACCCTGAAGATCATGACCTGAGCTGAAAACAGACACTTAAAAACAGGCATCCCATCTACAAAAATCTATTTAGTTATATCTATCCATACATGTATGTGTGTGTATATATATATATATATATATATATATATATATGTTTTTTAAAAAGGGATCTGTCAGGAAAAATTGTGAAAAAATCTTAAATGGACTAACAAAAAGATTACTAGTGCCTATCTAATGCACCCTTCCGAGTTACCCCAATCTTCATTGTCTTTGAACTATTTTATAACTCTGTAAATTCTAGAAAACAGAGGATAATGCAAATGTTGTTGTCCAGAGAAATGGAAATGAATTATGTCTAGTGGAATGCAACTGATCATTGCCCAGTTGATAGACCAATTTTGTATCTAATTGTAAAATGTATTTCAGCATTGTTTATTTTTTTTTGAAACCCATTATAACATCTTGAGTTAAACATCTTGAGTAAACATTAATGAGTCAAATAAAATTTTTGTTACATGTTTACATTTGTATCAGTCATGATTTTACCTTTTTTTACATTTCCAAAAAATGCATACTTTTAACTATTTTGGAGGTTATCCATCAGGGTCTCCAATGGATTCACATGAAAGGGCCAGGTAAATTACACTGCTAGACAAGTATATATACCTCACAGTTGGCTTAAGCCTAGATACTTATTTTTTGACTTGTAGAGGTGAATGCTAGTTGGCAATAGAATTTTAACTTGGCTAACTGTTTCTCTACTTTCTCCTCTACTAATATTGTGCTTTATTTTTTTTTGTCTGTATTGCTTACGGCTGGTTAAGTTGTTCTCCAAAATTGACAGCAATGACTGGGAATGTGGTTTTAAGGTCTGACTAATTGGTGAAATATGCAGACGGATGATACCTATCTATTTCTGTTGGGTAAGAGAAAAACAGAGATCTGGTTCTCTGGTTTGTTAGTCTTGTTTGTTTGTCTACTTTAAGACCATGCATACCACAAAGGAGAACAGTTTCTCATGGGAGGGTAAACAACTCTTTGATATCTAAAGTACTGAGTTTTTGCATTGCTGTGTTTCTTCTTTTTTTTTTTTAAAGATTTTACTTATTTGTCAGAGAGAGAGAGAGAGAGAGAGAGAGAGAGCGAGCACAGGCAGACAGAGCGGCAGGCAGAGGCAGAGGGAGAAGCAGGCTCCCTGCCAAGCAAGGAGCCCGATGTGGGACTCGATCCCAGGACGCTGGGATCATGACCTGAGCCGAAGGCAGCCCCTTAACCAACTGAGCCACCCAGGCGTCCCTGCTGTGTTTCTTCTTCTTCTTTTTTTTTAAGATTTTATTTATTTATTTGTCAGAGAGAGAGAGAGTTCACAGGCAGACAGAGTGGCAGGCAGAGTCAGAGAGAGAGAAGCAGGCTCCCCGCTGAGCAAGGAGCCCGATGTGGGACATGATCCCAGGACCCTTCTGTGTTTATTCTTGACTTGTAGTTGAAATTATAGATTTAGAACTATAAATCTAGATCTCTGTCTATCCATTTGTATGTAATTTAGAAAGCCCTTTACTTCTCTTTGTAGAAGTGTGAAATGTCTTCCTGTCTCTGGATGGTATTAATAAATTTGATTATAAAGTCTTCTAAATTAAAAGAGCTCTGTTCTGGTTGGCTTATAGAGATAAATAACTACTCATATAAATCAACTATTCTTAAAATTCCCTTAAATAAGGAAATCAAATCTTTATTCCTTTAAATGTGACAGACTAAAAAAAAATTCTAAAAGAAACTAACTCAGGAACATTTTAAGAATCCAAGTTCATATAATTGAGGTAAATCTTTAACAAATGAGACTGTAGATGAGGCAAAACTTTTCCTTTACCCTGTTAGGGTCTCTGGATGGCTTGAGAATTAAGTTCACATAGACAGATTAAGAAAAGAAAAGCAGGGCGTTTGTATGGCTCTGTCGGTTGAGAGTCTGCCTTTGGTTCAGGTCATGATCATGGCTCAGGTCATGATCCCAGGGTCCTGGGATGAAGCCCTGCATCTGCATCGAGCTCCCTGCTCAGTGGGGAGTCTGCTTCTCCCTCGCCCTCTGCCATTCCCCCTGCTTGTGCTCACTCTCCCTCTCTTTCTGTGGGTCAAATAAACACATAAAATCTTAAAAAAAAAAAACCCTAATAGCATACAAAATTTATTTTTACATGTATAGGAGAATCTTCACAGGAAAATAAAGACCCAAAAAGTGGTTAGACCTGAGTGCTTTTATACTGGGTCGAACAAAGAATAACAATTGTGAAAAAGTAACTAAAAATATTTGGGGAAGCTCAAGGAAGGTAGGGTTATTTTAATAAGGGTTTGTTTGTACAGATTTTTTGGACTATTTTGTCCTATCTCTGGTGATAGGAATGTTCTTTTCCTCCAGATACAGAGAAGACGTCTTTTAATGGGAGTTTTATCTCCTGCTTGCAGGAAGAAAAGAGGAAGTCAGAGTACCCTTCTTATATCTACTGTTTTTCAAGTGCCTTTAGCTCAAAATCATCAATAGGCCAAATCAGCATAATTTTGAGGTGGCATCTTCTGAATCCTTTCAAGACTCATTTAACAATTTTGGTTTAAAAAAAAGGGGATTTGGGATGCCTGGGTGGCTCAGTTGGTTGCTTTTGGCTCAGGTCATGATCCCGGAGTCCTGGGATCGAGTCCTGCATCAGGCTCCCAGCTCCACGGGGAGTCTGCTTCTCCCTCTGACCTTCTCCTCGCTCATGCTCTCTCTCACTGCCTCTCTCTCAAATAAATAAATAAAATAAAATAAAAAAAGAATCTCTTTAAAAAAAAGGGATTTATCTTTTCTCTAATTTATCAGTGTTAGGTAAAATATAAATGTACATTTTGTTCTACTTGGGATTTGTTTTTCCTAAACCTAAGGAGGTTTACTGACCAAATAAGCTAACACTACTTCTATATCACTTTAATAAAAAAAAGCAGCCCCTGACATCCAAGAACCAGGCCAGTGCTATCAGCTGCTGGGCTTCAGTGTTGCTAAGAGCCGGCCTGGCACTCACAGGTAGGACTTGATGGTCTTCTGCTGAACATGAGCTATTTCACAGAACATCAACATCAGATAAGGCCAGGCCACTCTGTGACCATGATGGATTAAGACAAAAACAAGTCCATTCCAATGATCATGTCTGAACACAGACAAAGCAAGAACATTGTCCAAGCCATAAAATACCACATATCTTCTTATACCAGCAAGTATGAGTGACTGATGTTGCTTTACCAATTATGGCTCTAGGCTTGCTTTACTTTGTCCTCCCTATGAATAATATTTATTGAGATACTCACAGAATTGTCCTTACTTCCTGACAACCTCTGACCTAGGGTAAACCCTCTCTTCCTGTACCTTCTTCAACATCATCCAACCAAATCTCAAGTCCTGTCAGTCCTTTCTAATACCTTTTTACTGAGCCACCCAATGGTGGCCTATCATATATGCTCTTTCCTACTGCAAGGAGTTATAAACCAAACTTGTTCAACTACAGGAGTGTTCCTGGTGGTCTCTGGCTAATGGGCATTAATAATGTTTAAGATTATGAAATACAAAATCATGTTCAACTAAATCGAATCATTAAACTGACAAATGTTGTAATTCAATAGTAATTATATTTTGCCATATGTATGATTTGTAGTAACCTAATTAATTTCCAAGTTTTTAAAAAAGATTTTACTTATTTATTTGACAGAGAGAGAGAGAGAAAAAGCACAAGAAGGAGGAGTGGTAGGCAGAGGGAGTGGGAGAAGCAGACCCCCGCTGAGCAAGGAGCCAGTGTGGGGCTCCATTCCAGGACCCTGGGATCATGACCTGAGCTGAAGGCAGATGCTTAACTGACTGAGCCACCCAGGTGTCCCAATTTCCAAATTTTTAAACTTAAAAAACATGAGATTGATATTAAGTTAATAAATGGATAATCACTGAATACCTAGAAAAGTTCTAAGTAATGTTAAATACTGCATCATTGGTTATTACTAAGCATAGTTCAAGGTGTACATAGTTTTGCTTATTTTTATATGCTAGAAATAAGCTGTAATAAGCAGATTTTTATAAGCATATTAATAAACATGTTTGCTTTTGTTGCTTTAAGAAGTAGAAAAGATATGTATAATCTGTATTACATATATTCATGAGCTTTGCTAGTCTGCTAGAAAACTCCTGTACAACGGGCAGTTCTCATTTATCCACCCCTGCCCCCAAACAACAGTTTTCTTTGTGCAACAGAATTTAGTCACTTCGGCTAAATGTTAGTCAATATAAGTGGTTCAGACTATTCTAGGAGTGATACTGACAGAGGAAATACAACCATTCATGTCTTTTTTTAAATTAACATATAACATATTATTTGTTTCAGGGATACAGTTCTGTGCTTTGTCAGTCTTACACAATTTACAGCGCTCACCAATACACAAATCCTCCCCCCCAATGTCCATCGCCCAGCTACCCCATTCCTCTCATCCCCCTCTATTCCAGCAACCCTCAGTTTGTTTCCTGAAATTTCCTCTTATGGTTTGTCTCCCTCTCTGGTTTCATCTTGTTTCATTTTCCCCTCCCTTCCCCTATGCTTCTCTGTCTTGTTTCTCAAATTCCTCATATCAGTGAAATCATATGATAATTGTCTTCTCTGACGGACTTATTTTGCTTAGCATAATACTCTCTAATTCCATCCATGTTGTTGCAAATGGCAAGATGTTGGTTTTTGATAGCTGCATAATATTCCATCGCATATATATACAACATCTTTATCCATTCATCTGTTGGTGGACATCTAGGCTCTTTCCATAGTTTGGCTATTGTGCTATAAACTTTGGAGTGTACGTGCCCCTTTGGATCACTACATTTGTATCTTTGGGGTAAATATGGGGTAAATACCCAGTAGTGCGATTGCTGGGTCATAGGGTAGCTCTATTTTCAACTTTTTGAGGAACCTCCATGCTGTTTTCCAGAGTGGCTGCCACAGCTTGCATTCCCACCAACATCACAGGAGGGTTCCCCTATTTCTGCATCCTCGCCAACACCTGTCATTTCCTGACTTGTTAATTTTAGCCATTCTTTTCTTTTTTTTTTTTTAATTTTAGCCATTCTGACTGGTGTATTTTTGTTTTCTAAGAGAAAAGAATAGGTTGTGTTCTAAAGAAGAAATTCTCAAATTTAGTCTCCAGTTTCCTTTTCACTCATACAAGAAAATTTTAAAGACTATTTTATCTTTATTTTAACTTTATTTATAAAGTTAGCAGTGATGATTCAATTGCATGTTAACACACAATAAATAACATCTTTGTATTATTATGAAATAGCTTTGACTTCACGGATCTGAAACAGAACCAATGACCTAAATTATAGAGTGTCAGTTTATTCTAGAATATTAAAGAGCACAGTGAAGCACAAAACTTAAAAAAGTTAATTTTATTTGCCTTGTGTCCATTTGGGCTGCATAGAAACTGTCAACAAAATGAAAAGGCAACCTACGGACTCTCACAACTGCTAAAACGGCTATTATTAAAAAACAGAAGATAACAAGTGTGGGTGAGGGTGTGGAAAAGGGGGAACCTTGGTATACTGTTGATGGGAATGTAATGGTACAGCCATATGGATAATAGCATGGAAGTTCCTCAACAAATTAAAAATAGAGCTATCATATGATCCAGCAATCCTACTTTTGGATATTTATCCAAAGGAATTGAAATCAGGATCTTCGAGAGATAACTAAACTCTCATACTCACTGGTGCATTATTTACAACTACCAAGACATAGAAACAATAAAAATTTTTATCAATAGATGAGTGGATAAAGGAAATGTGGTACATACAAACAATGGAGTATTATTCAGCTTTAAACAGGAAAAAAAAAAATCCTGCCATATGCAACAACATGGAATGGACCCAGAGGACATTACACTAAGTGAAATAAGCCAGACATAAAAAGACAAATACTGAATGACCTTACTTATATGTGGAATTTAAGACAGTCCAACTCATGGAAGCAGAGAGTAGAGTGATGGGGAGAGGGGAAATTGGGGAGGTGATAGTTAAAGGGTCAAATTCCAGATAAATAAGTACTGGAGATCTACTATACAGCATCGTGCCTATAGCTAACAATCCTATATTATACATTTAAAATTTGCTAACAGGGGTGCCTAGGTGGCTCAGTCAGTTAAGTGTCTGCCTTCAGCTCACGTCATGGTCCTGGGGGTCCTGGGATCGAGCCAGGCCCCCTGCTCAGGCCCCCTGCTCAGCGGGAAGTCTGCTTCTCCCTCTCCTTCTGATGCTCTCTCACCTAGGGCTCTCTCTCTCTCTAAAATAAATAAATAAAATATTTTTTAAAAATTTGCTAACAGAGTAGATCTTACATTAAGTGCTGTTACAACACATAGGCATACACACACTAATGACAACAACAGTAAAGAGATGGGGAGGAAACTTCAGGAAGTGATGGGTTAAGTGTGGCTTTGATGGGGGTAATGGTCTCACAGGTGTATACTTATCTCCAAACTCATCGAGTTGTATATGTTAAATATATATGGCTTTTTATATGTCAATCATAGCTCAATAAAGTAGCACAAAAAAGTAAAAAAAAAAAATTGCTTTTGGTTCTTTTGGTCTTTAGCTCAAGTATATACATGCCAAATACTGTGTTCAAAAGTTACTCGAGTTACTAATTTCTTTTGTCTTTGGAATTTGGACCACTCTCTGGTTTGACCTAATCATGATTTGAGTTATGGGCAAATTGCATAGCCAAGGATAATCCCAAACCAATCTACAGCCCAAACTGGAACCCATATCTAAGATCAAACCTGCTGACCAGTTCAAGTGTATCAGTTCAGATCAGTTTACAGTTCAGTCAGAATTCCAGCCAGTACCATCTCAATACAATGTGGGCCCAAGATTTATACTGACATAGAAAAACAATCATGTTGTCCTCAGCTAAGAGATCAGCCCAACTCAGAACATGGTCATGTGCCAGTTCAGCTAGACACAGTAATCAAATCTCTCCTGACTAATCCAGATTGAAACCAAAGCCTGGTTTAGGATGGCCCAGAGCCCAGTATATGCTAGCTCATTCCACACTCACTACCTCATTAATCTATTCAACAAGTGTTTATTGTAGACTTACTAGATTCCAGGCACTGTGGTAGGTACTAATGCTTATCTGGGCATGGGAGGACTCCTGAGAGGCCCATATCACCCTAGTCACCTAAATGCACAGTTTAGCTCATCGTCTATTGTAGTCAACACTTCCCAACTAGTGTCATCAGAGAAGTTCTCACAGAATTTTCTCATGGCATCATATACTGCTTCATCCCCTTATGGCAATTTTTCATTATGTAACAGCAAGTTCCATCATGCCCTCCACCCCATAACCTTTTGACCTAGTAGATTTCCATATCTACTTAGGACCATTCATTCAACAAATATTTAATAAATGTCTTTAGATTACTAAGTCCTGGAGACACAAAAATACTGCCTTTAACTAACTCACTGTCTTTATTTCTACCAAAGGAGATTAATACAATTAAAAAAAAAAGCTTATTCCAGTTCTATAACAAAGGTATAACTTCTTTAATAATGGTATCTTCAAAACTCTATGAGAGCCTAATGGAGGAGTAATTTCTTAGTGCTAGGAGAGGTTAGGGGAAGTGATTTCTCTACTGTTCATTGAAGAATGACTACAGGTTTAGTGAGAGAGAAAGACATTCCAAGAAAAGAAGCAGTCTAAGCCATGGCATGTAGGCAGTAAGGAGAAGAGAATGTTCTAAGGACAAATGATTGGTGATGTTACGGAATACCTTATTCAAAAGAATACCTTTGAAGATATAATGGTTAATACCACTTCAGGAATAATGGGATTTGCTCTAAACCCGACCCAAGGATGTTTGATAACAAGGATATCTGACAACAAACATATAATAAGAATTATGCCAATATTAATGAATTTTTTGGGAAAGTATCTTATGAGTTAAATTCCACTGATCCAGTTTAATTTTTTTAAAGATTTTATTTATTTATCAGAGAGAAAGAGAGAGCACAAGAGAGCGAGCATAGGCAGACAGAGTGGCAGGCAGAGTCAGAGGGAGAAGCAGGCTCCCTGCTGAGCAAGGAGCCCGACGTGGGACTCGATCCCAGGATGCTGGGATCATGACCTGAGCCGAAGGCAGCTGCTTAACCAACTGAACCACCCAGGCGTCCCGTGATCCAGTTTAATTTCTTGATTAATGACTAGATTGTAAAGCTCTCAAATACCTAATGGGGGCAAAATGCTCTGAGGTGAGAGTGGCAGGATCAGAAAGAATATTCTTGGGATTAAAAGGACAGGGTATAAATATTTTGCTGCTTCTATCTTTGTCATGATAAATTTTCCAAGGTCTGTACACCTTCCTATATCATAGACTACCTTTCCCTCCTAACATGTTTTCTCAACATTGACTCACCTTTTTGTTATACGGTATTCCCCAAACTAGTGTCACAAACGTAAATGCCTACAAGTGCTAGGTGGATAATATGAGTAAAGCTGGCTAAGTGGGGACTGATAAACTCAGAGTATCTGCCTTGCCTAAAGAAGGAGGCTGTTATTTTGCTGTAGCCAATCACTGCCATGTAGGAATGCAGGCTAAGAGTTGTCAGAATTCCAACATTTTCAAGCGAAGCCAGAAATTCTGATTTTTATTATGGAAACTCTCAACTTGGCAACTAATTGGGAAGTTTTAAAAAACCCTCAAAACAGGCCAACAAAACCTGTCTGTGGGCCTGATTCTACTCCTGGGCACTAGTTTGTGAAACTTTGTCTGAAATTTTCCTAGTTTTCTATGATACCATACTTGAAGGAATGAAAGACTGTTCCATCTCCTTCTAACATTACTGATTTCCCAAATATGGACTCACCGTCCTCTTGTTGGGAAGTACTATTTTGCACCACCCTCTAGTGATTTCAGAGTTTGCTTATGCCTTTAAATGTCAATTTTTACCTCCTCCTCGTGATATATCATGAACTATGCCAATAGTCTTCCCCTTCACTCTTGCCTGGTCATGCCCTTTGTGACATATGAATGGCCTTACCACCCTGGAATGACAACTCATTTCTTCATACCTTTGCAATCCTTTGCATATTTCTTTGATCATCCCCCTGTGTCATGAGTCACCTAAGCCCAGGACTGCAATTTGGGATGGGGAGTGGGCAGATACAATCTGTGTGGCATCACAGAAGGATGAGGTTGTTTGGAAAAGAATGTCTGCATTAACAAAGATTTTTAAAATAATCATAAAAGTTAGGGAAGGATGCTTAAAAAGTGTGATTTAGATCTCTTTAGAGTGAATAAAAAGTATAAGATTATTTTTCCCAGTATTTCAGGTTAACTTTTATCATGGTGAAGTGTTACAGGATTTCTTTAAAGAGACTTTGCTCTCTGGATATACTGTTTATTTCTTAGATGAAGTATGAGGTTATCTTTTTTTAACTTCATGAAAGGAAAATCCAGAGATTAGGAGTAAGATTTCTATAACTGCAGTCATTGTTAAGTCATTAAGTCTTTTTGCTGGAAGGAAAAAAAATTATAATGTAGCCCATAATATTTATTTGATACTGTTCCTTACTGCAGTGCAGCATAGCTGAATTTTATTCTCATTAAATTTTTATAATCCATGGAGTATACCTCAGGATTCTTCATACTAGTTTGTATGAAATAGTTTATTCTTTCTTTGTTTTTAAGATGGTTAAGTGGAAGTAGGATTATTATTTTAAGGATATTATAAACTTTTTGGGTATGAACACACTAATTTTTAAAAATAAGATGCTCCTGAAATTATGGTCATTGTAACATGGAACTAGATATTATGATTTATGGTTATTAGTATTTATCTCCTATGTGTTAGTCACTATAATATCAGTGGGCAGAGGATATAATTTCCATTCTATTTCTAAAGAAAAAAAAGACAAAAATAAAAATCAAATCCCTTTGCCAAAACACTGAGAAAAAAAAACATCTATAACAACATAATGACCTAACATAATTAGGTGATTTTCCTTCCATTCATTCAACAAATATGTATTGATTGCCTGCTATGTGCGTCAGACACTGTGTTCAGCTCTGGATGAATAGTGATAAACCAAATATTGTCTATCCTTTCATGGATCTTATGGTCTAGTGAGAGAGATAGAGAAAAATTACTAAGGGAAGAAGGGTATATATGTGAATATCTGTATATACAAATGAATTTGTGCATATATGTGCATACATACACATACACACACACACACACATACTATCAGAGAGAATAATGGAAAAGAAGAGAGGGAAGTTGGGACGCCTAGGTGGCTCAATTGGTTAAGCAGCAGCCTTCGGCTCAGGTCATGATCCCAGCGTCCTGGGATCGAGTCCCACATCGGGCTCCTTGCTCGGCAGGGAGCCTGCTTCTCCCTCTGCCTCTGTCTGCCTCTCTCTTCACTCTTCACTCTCTCTCTCTGATAAATAAATAAAATCTTAAAAAAAAAAAAAGAAGAGAGGGAAGCTATTTTAGATTGAGCGTTTGGAGTAGATTTTCTGAGACAGTGGCCCTTGAGTGCTAATAGATAAGACCTAGTCATGCAAAATGTAGGGGAAATAGTGGTCTACTGAAGTGGGTATGGTTCGGGCAAAAGCCTTAACTGGGAATGGTTTCTAAGAACAAAGAAACCAACATGGCTAGAGCATAGTGACTGAGTAGAAGGTAGTGAGAAATGAGGCTGAACAGAAAGACAGGATGTATCAGAAAGAGCCTTGATAGAGAATAAGGAGTTTGGATGAGAAACCATTGTTTTCAAGTAGAGCAGTGCTACATTTTATTTTTTTTATTTTACTTTTTTAAAAAGATTTATGTGTTTCTTTTTTAAAAAAAATTATTTATTTATTTGACAGAGAGAGAGAGATCACAAGTAGGCAGAGAGGCGGGGGGGTGGGGGTGGGGGGGTGG
>PISX010001418.1:0-162190 GCA_004024625.1 Mellivora capensis | reverse complement strand
GAGGGAGAAGCAGGCTCCCCGCCGAGCAAGGAGCCCGATGCGGGACTCGATCCCAGGACGCTGGGACCATGACCCGAGCCGAAGGCAGCCGCTCAACCAACTGAGCCACCCAGGTGTCCCTGGAGCATTGCTATATTTTAACGATCATCCCCAACTGCTGTGTGGAGAATGGATTGTAGGGGAACCGAGTGGGATCTAGTTTGAAGCTATTTGCAGTATTCCAGTGAGGAATGATGATGACTTGGACAAGGCTTATAGCAGGAGAGAGAAAGTGGTCATGTAGAAACCACAGAACATGTTGATGGATTATGTAGGTAGTGTGAAGGGAAACTAAGAATCAGGGGTGACTCATAGGGCTTTGGCTTGAGCAACTGGGTGCATAGTTCTGGGAAGCAGATGTCAAGACAGAGCAAGGTATGCAGAAGGTTTATCAGGGAATAACACTTCTGAAATGAAAAGAGGCCGAAGCAGAAATGTGAAGGGGGAGGTTGACAGCAGTGACAAACCTGATAGTCTCTGCCAGCCCAATGGGGAGCTCCTGGGCAAAGATGTGAGTTAGTGGAGTTTTACACTGGCCTAGGCCCTTGTCCTACCACCTTGCTCATTCATTGCTGGGAGCCACCTGAAGAAGGGTGTAACTTTGTTTCTAAAAGCTGAGAGGGACCCTGAAGCAAGTAAGAGCTAGAGGCTGTCAGCTAACCACACTCCTCACAGCTAGCAGCCAGTCCTTTCTTGAAGGGGGATATTAGCAGCATATCCCTGTGTCTCTCACAGGGAACAACAGGTAGGAAAAGGTCAAAAATTTAGTTTTAAATAAGAGAGGGATGAAGTTAGTTAATTGTAACATTGAGTCATCAAATACTTATTGGGTTTCTGTAATAGGCCATTCAGATAGAAATATTATGCACAGAGGCGCCTGGGTGGCTCAGTTGCTTAAGCATCTGCCTTCAACTCAGGTCATGATTCCAGGACTCTGGGATAGAGCCCTGATCAGCCTCCCACTCAGCAGGGAGTCTGCTTCTCCCTCTGTCCCACCTCCCCACTCATGCTCTCTCTTTCTTTTTCTCAAATAAATAAATAAAATCTAAAAAAAAAAAAAAAAAGAATTAAAAAAAAAAAAAAGAAAGGAAGGAAGGAAAGGGATATCATGCACACAGTTGCAGGCAGTCCAGATTTCAAAAGAGATGTTTGGGCTGGAGATATGGAGAACTAGTACGCATATGACAGGCTGGGATCACCCAATAAGACAAAATCATTTTTTGATTTGATACCTGAGAAGTATCATTTTTCTGGAGACTGCTTGGAGGCAATTTGGGCTCTCATACTGATGAGAGGGACAAGGAGGTAGAGTCCAGGGATGTAAAACATCCTGAAATGCATGGGAAATCCTGCTCAGTGAAGAAGTATTGAACACAAAAAGCCAATAGTGCCCTTGTGGAAAAACTGGCTGTAGACAGAGAAGCGGTTCCAGAACCAACCCCTGGGACATTCCAAATTTTAGAAGCTGTGTAATGGAGAAAAATGTCTCAAAGGAGACTGAAAAAGAATATCCAGAAAGGTAGAAAAAAAACTAGGACAGAATGGTGTCAGATGCCAAGAGTGCAAAGTGCTTCAAGGAGAGAGAAGTTCGCAGCAAAAAATTCTGCTAATAGTTGAATAAGATGATGACAGAAACTTGTCCATTCACAGGTGAGCTTAATAAGAGCAATCTCAGAGGAGTGGAGGAGATGGAAGCCAGACTGGCATAAGCTGGCATAAAAGGGAGGGGAGCAGGTAGAGGAAGAAATTTTTAAAGGAATTTGCACACGTGATAACCTGAGAAACAAGTTAAAGGTAAGGGTAAGGGTTTTGGTTAAATAGTTTATTATGAAAGTTTTTAAACAGAAAAATTGAACAAATTTCATAGTAAATGTCACTAAATTCTACAATAACAATGTTACTCTATTTGTTTATCACATCTTTTTATTTATCTGTAGGGAAGGGATTTTTAAAGATGGAAAATACTCCTAGAGCATGTTTGTATGCCTAGAGTGTGATAACTAGGGGAGATTAATGATACAGGGAAGACAAGGGATGGCCACGTGAGAAAAATGAAGTCCTTGAGAGCTGAGAGGAATGGATTCAGGTAAAGGGACTGCCTTTTATTGTTACAGGAAGAAAGAAAGAGGAAATGGTTACAGAATCATGTAGGTTTGTGGATTTGATAGTATGAAAACGTGGCAGATGCTACACTGTTGCCCAGCTTAGACCTTCTTCTCTTGCTAACAGAACCTAAAATTTGGCACCACTGGCCCAGACCAAGCGAGTTAATAGTGATTGGTCTCAGTTGACTACTGCATGCCCCTTTGCCAGATACTAACTTTCCCATCATATCTTGCAGCTAAGAGAATGGCCATAGAACCTATTTCTGGTCAATGGAACTGAAGGGTTGTTTGCTGAGGGGGCTTCCATAAAAGCTTTTCCTTTGCTGAGAAGAGGGGAGGGAACTTCTCACATAAAAGGTCCTTTTTCTACCTTTATCCACCTCCTGTGTTTTTCTTATTTTTGAATGTGGTCAAGTTCATGATGTGGGGACTATGATAGCCATTTTTCAACTTTCAATAAACTTGAAGATGAAAAGCCGGAGCTGAAAGAAGGCAGGAGATAGGCAATATGATGATACTGTTTAGCAGCTGAACCAATGCCAAACACTATCGCCAGACTTTTTTTTTTTTAAGATTTTATTTATTTATTTGACAGGCAGAGATCACAAGTAGGCAGAGAGAGATGGAGAAGCAGGCTCCCTGCTGAGCAGAGAGCCCTCCCCCCCCATGCGGGACTTGATCCCAGGACCCCGGGATCATGACCTGAGCCAAAGGCAGAGGCTTTAACCCACTGAGCCACCCAGGCTCCCCAGACTTATTTTTATCATGGAAAATTGAACTCCAATTCATTAAAGCCCCTGTAGTCAGGTTACGTCACTTTAGCTGAATATAGATACAGAATCTGAGGGAAGTACAGTGGCCATACCTTTTTTCTCCTGAACACCTCTTGCTGTTTTGATCCTGGTTACAGACTCTATTCCCAGGCCACAGGAATAAATACCTGATCTAAAAAGAACTTGGATTCTTCCTGCTGAAAGTTTTAAACTTAACTAGGAATACCCAAAGGCAGAAGAAAATAATCTATTATCCCTTCTAGAAGGAAGGCCCAAGATCTCTTGCCCCTGGGATTGTTTCTCTGCTTAGTCTGTCTACGAGTTACTCAATTATCCTCTCAATAAATCCCCCTTTTCTTTCTTTTTTTTTTTTTTTTAAAGATTTTATTTATTTATTTGACAGACAGAGATCACAAGTAGATGGAGAGGCAGGCAGAGAGAGGAGGAAGCAGGCTCCCCACTGAGCAGAGAGACCGATGCGGGGCTCGATGAGGGGCTCGATCCCAGGACCCTGGGATCACAACCTGAGCCGAAGGCAGAGGCTTAACCCACTGAGCCATCCAGGTGCTCCAAATCCCCCTTTTCTTAAAGTTAGCTAGAATTGGTTTCTGTTGCTTTAAACCAATGGTTCTCAACCAGGGAGATTTTGCCTCTTAATGAATATCTGGCAATGTCTGGAGATATTTTTGGTTGACACAACTGAAGGTGGGTAATTTTCACATCTAGGGTGTAGACACCAGGGATGCTGGTAACATCTGTAATGCACAGGACAATCCTGAGATTGAGCCCCAGATCGGGCTCCCTCCTTAGTGGGAAGCCTGCTTTTCCCTCTCTCCACCCTCTCCCTCCGTCTCATGCTCTCTCTCTCACTCTCTCTCAAATAGATAAATAAAATATTTTAAAAAATGTAAGAAACAAGATAAAAACAAACTTATAGACATATTGGTGGTTGCCAGATTCAGGAGATGAGGAGTGGGTGAAATAGGTGAAGGTGGTCAAAAGGTACATACTTCTAGTTGTCAAATAAATAAATCCTGGGGATGTAAAGTATAGCTTGGTGACCATAGTTAAAAAATCCTGTATTGCATTTTTGGAAGTTGCTACGAGAATAAAATTTTTTTTAAGGTTTATTTATTTTAGAGAGAGAGAGCATGTGGGCCTGATGGAAAGCTGTGGGTGGGGGGGGGGGGAGAGGGAAAGGGCGAGAATCTCAAGCAGACTTCCTACTGAGTGAGGAGCTTCATCCTATTACCCTAAGTGGAATGTCCTGAGATCAGGTTCTGAGTGGAAATCAAGAGTCAGATGCTTAACTGACTGAGCCACCCATCTGTTCTGCTAAGAGAATAAATCCTAAAAAATGTCTCATCATAAGAAAACAAATTTGTAATTATGTGTGATGATGGATGTTAACCAGACTTATTGTGGTGATCATTTCACAATATATACATAGTGAATATATAATTTTGAAACATTATGTTGTATACCTGAAACTAATATGTTATTTGTCAATTATACTTTAATAAAGAAAAAAAGGGGAAAAAAACCCTGATGAAATCAAGTTGATCTAGAGATAACTCACATCCCCTAGAGCTTGTTAGAAATGCAGAATCTTGGGCCTCATTGTAGATCTACTGAATACGAATGTGCATTTTAAGAAAATCTGCGTGCACATTTAGGTCTGAGAAGCAATGGGTTAGAGGATTTGATGAAGGTGAAAGTTTTTGCACTGGGGATGCTGAACAAATGCTTTTGGCAGAATTTTCTAAATCAGAGGTTAGCAGAAAAAAGAAAATTTTTTTTCTGTAAAGAGCTATGTAGTAAATATTTTTAGCTTTGAGGGCCAAACAGTCTGTTACAACCACTGAACCCTGCCATTGTAGTACAACAGCAACCAGGGACAATATATAAACAAATGAGTATGACTGTTGAGTATGGCAATGTTCCAATAAAGTTATTTGCAAAAACAGGCAGTTGGTTGATTTGGTCCAAGGGCCATAGTTTGCTGACCCCCAATCTAGACCTTAGTGAAATGAGTAAGTCTTGGCTCCCATATGGAGTGTATTGCTGAGTTTTCCTGTTCTGATTACTTACTGTCTCTTGTCAGTAGATACTCCTGCCTCCCTCTCCCCTCTTCTGAAGACAATGAAGAACTTGGCCAGTTGATGTTCTGTGAGATCCTAGAAGTGAGAAAGGGGAGAACTGAGGTATTAGGAAGCTATAATTTCCTTGATATCATTTTTTTCTGTCCAAAGTATCAAGAGATGTACTATGGGGCAAGCTTCACATCAGCTGTTTCTTTGGAGTTGTTTCCTTTTTATTTTCTTGGCTTCTAGTAAACTCATTTTTTAAAAAAGATTTTATTTATTTATTTGACAGACAGAGATCACAAGTAGACAGAGAGGCAGGCAGAGAGAGAGAGAGAGAAGCAGGCTCCCCGTTGAGCCGAGAGCCCGACGTGGGGCTCGATCCCTGAACCCTGGGATCATGACCTGAGGCAGAGGCTTTAAACCACTGAGCCACCCAGGTGCCTCTAGTAAACTCATTCTGAACTTCTCTGAGCCAAGGGAAATCAAGAAAAGATATTTTATCCTTGCATAGACCGGATTGAGCAATAGCCCCTTGATGGCAGTGGCAGTGGTAATCAGAGAGAGATTCAAAGGTAACAGGCTGATGGCTGGGGGTAGTGGAAGGGAAGAGAAATAATATCTATTGAGCATCTCTTCCCTAACGCTTTACATCATTTGAATCCTTACAGTAAGTCCAGTATTATGACCCCAGGATACAGATGGAGAAACTGAAACCAATTATTTTATCAAACATTAATATAGCAGGGCGCCTGGGTGGCTCAGTGGGTTAAGCCTCTGCCTTCGGCTCAGGTCATGATCTTAGGGTCCTGGGATCGAGTCCTGCATCGGGCTCTCTGGTCGGCGGGGAGCCTGCTTCCTCCTCTCTCTCTCTCTCTTTCTCTGCCTGCATCTCTGCCTACTTGTGATCTCTCTCTGTCAAATAAATAAATAAAATCTTTAAAAAAAATTAATATAGCAATTACTGTATGCCACGTACTGCTCTGCTTTACAAATATAAACTCACTTAATCCTCAGAACTCTATGAGGGGAAATATTCTTGCCTCCATGTTAGAAATGGGGAAACTATGCTATGGAGACAGGTTAAATAACTTGCTAGAGGAAACTCAGTTAATAAAGTAGAACTGGGTTTTCAATCCAGAGAGAACGGGATCTTGTTCTGACTCCAAAACCTTGTTTTCTTCCCTTGTACAATGTAGTAATAGTATGTTCTCCAGTCCTCCTCCCCATCAGATTTTACATCAATACTAGCCCCGCCTCCAAGTTTGGGGTTACCTATTAAGTAACATTTCCTCATTAGTCCCTCAGATCACAGCATGTTTCCAGGGGTCATTATCAACAATTTTTCTCTACCACAAAACCTTTATTAGTATAAGAGATGCTGTTGCCTGCTTTATATGAGCATGACACTCTGAAATATTTTTCTCAGCAATTTCTCCTAACCCTGGATCTTGCTGTTTAATTTTCGTTTGCCCTGTCTTCCTTGTCTTCTCTTTTTTGTTCATGCCAGAATATTGCTGAGAATAATGCTGACATCTCAGTCACCACGCTAGTGTACATTAACCTTTTCCTCTTATTTTATTATTGGACTAATCCAATTTTCTTATTCTCCATTACTCACCTCCATTGGATTACCATAAATAATCTGGATACATTATTACCAGATCTTTCAGAGTGTCCCCTTAAAGGTTCTATCCCAAATCTTACTGCCTGCATCAGGCACTATGTGTTTGGCCCTCTGGTAGATAATGGGTAATAAAAACGTGGATGATGGGGATGCCTGGGTGGCTCAATTAATTGGTTAAGCATCTGCTTTTGGCTCAGGGCATGATTTCAGGTCCTGGGATCCAGTGCCGCATTCCACATCTGGCTCTTCCTCAGTGGGAAGCCTGCTTCTCCCTCTGCCTGCCACCCCCCCAACTTGTGCTCTGACAAATAAGTAAATAAAATTTTTTTAAAAAGTAGGTAGATGTATTTACGGTTTAGTGATTTCCACTAAATGTGGTATGGTCTCCTGATCTGACACTAATATTGATTACTCATGATACATAACCAATATACAATATTTCCCCATGTTTTTCAAATTGAAATTGAGTGCTCCTACACTATCACCTCTTGAATATTCTTTCTTACTCTAGTGCCTTGCTCTTCAATCTGTTCATCCGAGTAGAACATGATTATTTTCCTTACCTTTGGCTCTGCTATTAAACCTTCATTAGAGGGAGAATGACAACATTCCAAGACTTTGATGATGATAAAGGAGATAGTTTAAGATTTTGATTTTAAAAAAGTGGACCCGTGTTTCTAACAAACTTAAAAAGGTTTGAGGCACTGTTCTAAGTATGTCCATGAGAAGTGCGTAAGAGCAAAGTTTGCTGGTCTTGCAGTCCACCAACTTGAATTATAGTCCTAGCTCAGCCAGTAAGGTAAGAATGGCTAACATTTATTGAGCACTTAGTGTGTGCCAGTCACTTTTCTACTAACCATTGCGCTGTGAGGAGGAGGGTACAAGTATTACCCCCTTTTCACAGACAAGGAAACTGAGACACAAAGCGCTTAAGTAACTTGGAGTTGGTATGGTAAGCTGAATCCGGTTTTGCAACATAGGCAGTCTGGCTCCAAACTGGTGCAGTTAGTTCCTACCCGCCTTTATTCCCTGGTAAATAGAATCAGCCATGATTAACACACATGCAGCAGGTTCTGTACTGGTTTTCTGCAGTTCTACTCATTTAATCTCCACGAACAACTCTGAAGTAGATACCATTTTTTACAAGCTAGGAAACTAAGGCCCAGAGCGGTAACTTATTTGGCAGACATGCTTGGAGATCAGCCTCGAGGCTCCAAAAGCTTCTCCAACCCTCGAACCACGTAGATCTTTGAGCCTGTTTTCCCACCTTTAAAGTGAGGGGAAGTGGAGTAATGCCTCAGTTCTACGAGGCAAGGCTGTAGAGGGGTATGTGCGCACAAGGGTGAGAGAGAAGGGGTGGTAAAAGCAATCAAATTCGGTGGCCGAGGGCCCAGCATGCATAATTGGGGCTGGTGAGGGTGCGGATACGAGAAAGATTCCTGCCGGGGTGGAGGCCGGGAGAGGGAGGGTTGGTGTCTCCCGGACGGAGCGAGGCCTTTAGGCGAAAATGGGGCCTGACAGCCTATCTCTGCCGGGTCAAGCGCTGCCGACGCTTCCAGCGGCCAAAGAGGAGGCGATCCCTGGGGCTTTGTCTCGATCCCGGGACAGCACCTCACCCGCCCAAATCCTGCTTCGCAAGATTCTCCATGAAAGCTAGAGAACGAAGGGGCGCGGCTTCCCCGCCCGCGTCGCAGAGCGCCACGTCCCTCTTGGCTTAAGCTCCCCAGGCTCCTTCGCGTTCCTCTTCCACGCCATCCGCCTCTCACCCCGCGGGGGCGCGGCCTCGTCTCCGCCCCCGCCAATCGGGAACGTCTGTGGCCCGAGTCGGACCAATCAGAGGCTGCCAGGGAGGCGGGGGCTGTCGCCAAGGCAGCGAAGAGGCGGGAGCGTGCGGTCAGCGGAGGTACAGAGAAAAACCGGGGGCGGGGGGCGGGAGAGACAGGTTTGTGTGCTGCGTGCATTGAGCAGGCGGAGCCTCGAGCGCCGAGACCCGGCCGGATAAGGCCGGAGGCCGGAGGTGGGTGCGGATCAGCGCGGCGGGAGGCTGGAGCCGGTCCTGAGATAGGGCTCGGGGCTTCGGCTGCCCTACCTTGCAGTGAGAATGGCGGGGGGAACCGCACAGTGGGCGGCACCGGCGAGGGGTGCTTCCAGTTGCAGCCCGAGGCGTCGGGTCCCTTTTCCCACTCCACTCGCCTCAGGGCACCCACGCTTTCTTTGGGGTAGATGAAGGTGGTAGGCTCATGGCGGGGAGCAGGCGTGGGTGAGTGCAGGACCGAGACCCCGACAGGGTCCAGCTTCGCCTTGGCAGGTCGCTGGGCGAGGGAGGCGCCCACTAAGAAGGGGGGTGTACCCATCAGTTCCCTGCAGATGCACATCGCCCCTGGCGCGGTCAAGCGAAACTAGGCCGGCCAATCCTGCTCTTCTGCCTGTTAAACCCGCAAACCTTGACACTTAGGGAAAGTTCGTGTCAGCTGTGGTATTGTTTTCCCTTAAGTGAGAAATCGCTGTGAGATGAGCTCTTTCTGTTTCGGAGGTAGTACTTCCACTTCCTTGTTGCACTTACTAAATGGTAACTCTGCGAACAAATGTACTTGTTGTTCTGGTCGGTGCTGGCAAGGGGTCTTGGTTGGCAATTATTTTACAATATCCAGATTTTTTTTTTTTTTAAGATTTTATTTGTTTGTCAGAGAGCCCAAGTAGGGGAAGCAGCAAGCAGAGGGAGAGGGAGAAGCAGGCTCCCCGCTGAGCAGAGAGCCGGACACAGGGACGTAGGGCTCCGTCCTGGGACTCTGGGATCATGACCTGAGCAGAAGGCAGTCGCTTAACGGACTGAGCGACCCAGGCGTCCCACAATATCCAGATGTTTTATAATATCGAGACAGAGACAGGAACAGGGAGAGAGGGAGAGAAAGAGGGAGGGAGAAAATATGAACATGATCCTTGAATCATTATTCTGAATTCTGGGAGATGGAACCTCTTGAGATTCTCAGAGTGTCCACTAAACTCTTAAATTGGATAACGTACACGTACACAATTGAATAAGTAAGTGCTCCCATCTAAGCCTTTTATTGAGGCTATTAAATCCATGGATGAATATGAACATCAAACCACCTATTATTATCTTGGCTAAAAAGGGGGGAAGGGGAAAGAAGGAGGATAAATGCAAATATTTCTTTTTAAAAGATTTTATTTATTTATTTGAGAGAGAGAGAGTGAGCAGGAGTAGGGGTTGGTAGGCAGAGGGAGGGGGAGAAACAGGCTCTCCCCTGAGCAGTGATCGCTATGTGGGACTGGATCCCGGGACACTGGGATCATGACCTAAGCTGAAGGCCAATGCTTAACCAACTGAGCCACCCAGGTACCCCTAAATGCAAATATTTCTGATAGTCAATTCTGTCTGAAGGAGATTCTGGACTTTCTCTAAAGAATCAGAAAAAAAGTGCTGAGACAGTTGCTTTAAGGAATTTATTAAAAGTACTATGGTTAAAAAATAGTATAGTTAATAGATTTGGATTTGATATGCAAATATTTATGATAGTTTTGTTTGAAGGAGATTCTGGACTTGTCCTGTAAGAATTGAAAGAATTGAGGAGACATTTGCTTTAAGGAATTTGTTAAAAATAGTATGACTAGAGGTATAATAGATCTGGAGGCTATAACCTATTGCTCCTTTCATGATTTATTAAAATTTTTGTTTCTTAAGGCCTTCCCCGGTGAATTCTGTTGAATAGTCAGGCAATACCCAGATTCTTGCATCTCGTCCCTTATAAAAATTACCTCAGGATTCAACTTCATTGAAGCTGAACGCGGGTTCTTGTTTCATAAAACTCGACCAGCAAGTTCAACAAATGCTGAACAAACAAATGTCTCAACAAATGTTCCTCAGTAAATAGGGCCCCAAAATTTTAAAAATGGATATTTAGAATGAGAAATCTCAAATACTATTACTCTTGTGATTGGGGTAGACATGGAAACTACTGTTTCTCATCTAGTTCTCTAAACTTTCCATGATCCGGTCTTACTTTCTAGTGAAAAATTCATTTCTGCCTCCTGGTGGTTACTAGAGCTGTTCTCTTCCAGCAATCTTAATATACCCACCTTGCCATGGCCGAAGTCCCTGCTCTGTTCCTCTTAATCTGCCGATGGGTACTTACTGTTCAACTTTTGCCAAACTGGTCTGTGCCCTGTAAATACCCGTTGAAATGAAATGCACAATGAAAACAATGAAGGTACCTTTCAGACCTCTAGTTGTTCATCACGGTTGCTAAGATAGACTACAGTAACATGATGAGTACCAGTGTCTTTTTGTTTGGAGTTATGTTGTGTATCTCTATAGATAAATCCAATTAATTTTGTTCTTTAGAATAACATTTAAGTTGCTTTCCACTTTCTAAGGCCCTTTTGATGAATGAGCAAAATACCCTTTTAAGTATTGGGTAGCTGGAGGAATCAAGTATAGGATTTTAAAGTGCATTGAAAGTAATCCTTGAGTAGATAAACTTTTAAGTATTGTGATAATTGAGTTGACTGTATTTGGTATGATAGATGATTAACTTTTTCTAAATATATGAAGGTCTAGAAAGGGAAAATTTGTTATTTTTATGTTGGATATGTGCAATTAGCTTATAGACTTTAAAAAACAGGCTCCTAACAATTTCAAATGATTTATTTAAGGAAAAAATCTCAATCACTTATTGATTTTCAGTCCAAAGTTAAAAAAAAATGAAATTGTGAAAATTATTCTTGATTAGAATTTGATGGCCAGATTCCAGTCCTGTCTCTGTCAAATAGTTTTGGCCACGTCAGTTAGTTTCCTTATGCTTTATAACCTTTTGTAAAAGTTGGGTCTGAACCAAACCTTACCTCTGAGATCATTTCTGGTCCCATAATTCTGTTTTAAAAATTTTAAAGCACCCTAGTGGAAATTGAGATAACAGTTGCGTGCTTTTGTTTTTGGCAGAGCTTTTTAAAAATTTTTTTTCAATTTTTTTTTAAAATTTGGCAGAGCTTTTTGGCATATTGTATTTTAGTTATCCAAAGTACAGTATATATGCATAATGGAGACATTGTAATTTTACTTAATTTGTTTATTGAATGATACAGATGAGAAACAGTATCTGCTTTCATTAAGTAAGCCTGTTACCAAGGATACTGTAACCAATTAAGATCAGGGGTGGGGGGGAAGGCAATATGATGGTGTCCTTTTCTACAGATATGAGCATCAGAGACATTAATAAATCTCTGTGCTCTAGGTGGGGCTCAAACTCACAACCTGGAGATAAAGAGTTGCATGCTCCACTGACTGAGCCAGACAGGCACGCCAGTATCTATACTAATGTCTTAATACTCGGAAGGGTTGGAGTCCCGCCTAGCTGGTCATACATCTGATACTTTACTTTGAATCTTGCTTTCCTGTGGATTCTCATTTTTAAAGGGAAAAATGGAGTTGAGTATCAGGGTTCTGGTCTCCCTGATCACTGCTGCCATTGAGAAACTCAGAAGCTGTTTATTTTTCTCCACGCCACTCCCTTTCACTGTTAGAATTAAGATATTGACAGCAAGAGGAAGCAACCAAGGTTTCCTGGCCAAGAGTAGTGCCTTGGAGAGAGAAACCTGGGACTCTTGTTTTAATCCCAGGGAGGAAGAGATTGTATTCCTCTTTTGTTGGTTGTATTCTTTTCATTGGCCTGCAGCTGCATCAGGACTTTGGCTATGGCAATGCTCAGGGGAGAGTTCTAATGCAGCCTTTCCAAAAATGACATTTAAAGGTTGTATGTCAAACTGGTATATTGCTTTTTAGGTTCTATAACTTTGTGTGTTTACAGAACAGATTTTTATTACTTTATATAGCTGTTTCATTTCAAGACATGAAGGGCATTAATATTTACTGAGCATTTATGATTGCCATGCATTGTGCTAATTACCATATATTCATTCTTAGTATCAATTTTCCTACCTATAAACTGAACTAATACTTCTTCATAAGTGTTTGATTGGCTGAAATCAGTAGTATTAGTTCAGTTTATAGGTAGGAAAATTGAGAACCAGAGAGGCAAACAGCTTGCCAGTAGATGTGAGTGATAAGGATTCAATCTGTTGTTTATTTTTGACTATGCTGTGTTAATAAAAGTCATATGCCTTTTTGACATATAACGTGTATGATCACTCTCCTGCTTAGATGATTTTATTTTTAATATACCATAAAAAGAAATATGTGTTCTTAAAATCTGAAGATATTGTATTTGCTTATTTTCTTTGTAAACTGCTTAGAAATAATTCCTTTTGTTCACCAGTGAGTTTGCACATGAGCCAACTGCCTTGTATTTGACAATTGGATTTCAAAATAGAAAATTTGAGCTATTTTGCTTTATTACTGATCTCTGTGACTGAGACTTGGGCCAAGATTAATTTTTTAAAGTGATGGTAAGAGTAAAGAAAGATTCTAATTAAGGATTTTAAGAAAAATTTCAGTTAAGGATCTAATGAGAAAACTTACCCTATATCTTGAAGTCTTGTTGCTGAGGAAAATAAGTTTTTAGTCTGAATTCTTATTTATAAGGGGACTGACAGTAAAGCCAGCATCATAAACCAAAATCTTTGTTTATTGTGGTCTTTGATTCTGTTTAATATTTCGCTCTTCCCTCTCCACTGGATTTTGATATAATTTAGTCTCCTTCCACTTAATAAAATTTGGTACTTTTACTATTTACAGGATGTGACAAATATATATACTATCATATGCTGTTACCACTATAATAAGGCCAGAATTTATGTTTATATTTAATCTGTTTTTATCTCATTTTTTTATATTTAGAACTTGCTGAGTCAGATTTTAGTGAAAAAGCATTGACCTAGGAGTCAAGACCCACCTCTTCACTAATTTGATATTGTGCAAGTATTCTTACTTCTCTGCATCTCAGTTGCCTGATCTGTAAAAAAGGAGATAAAAATTCTTTACCTATCTGAAGGTAAGTGATCAGTTAAGAAAGCAAAAAATAAATACAGATATAATGGTGGCTTAAACATACAATGTTTATTTTCTCATGTAAAATAATTCTTTTTTTTTTAAAGATTTTATTTGTTTAATTGAGAATGAGAGAGAAAGTGGGGCTGAGAGGGTGAGAGGCAGAAGGGGAAGCAGACTCCCCACTGAGCAGGGAGCCCCACTGTGGGGCTCAGTCCTGGGACTCTAGGATCATGACCTGAGCCGAAGGCAGAGGCTTGACCAACTGATCCACCCAGGTGTCCCTCGTGTAAAATAATTCTTGAAGTATGTTGTCTGGGTCAGGTGTAGTAGCTTCATAAAGTTATCAGGGACCTAAACTTTTCCCAGTTCTTTGATCTGCCATCTCTAAGGTTTGGCACTGGTCCTTGTAGTCCAAGATAGCTGCCAGAATTCTAATCGTCACAGCCAGGTTCCAGGCAGGAAGGCAAAGACAAAGATGGTTCCTTTTCTTTTAAAGAGACTTCCCAAACCAAAACTCAGGTTACCAGGGAAGTAGGGAAATGTAGCTGGACGCTGAGCTACCCTGAATAAAACTGGGCTTTTGTTACTGAGGAGGGAGGGAGGATCTGGATATTGACAGGCAAATAGTCTCTGCCATACTTCTCTTTTTCTCTTTCATCTCTGAGATCTGTAAGCTATGATAACCACTCATAGAAACTTCGGTAATTGCCACAGAAGAGCTTTGTCTGATCATTGTCTTCAAAATGAATAACTTTACTAAATTGTGTTTCTTTTTTTACTTTTATCCTGTGATTCATTATAGAAGCTTTCCTGTCTTATTGAGTATTTTTTCTGGTTATTACTTTTATTTTTATTATTGAAATATAATTGAAAATGTTATTAGTTGCAGGTATATAATATATCGATTGATCAGTTCTACACATTACCCAGTGCTCACTCCAATAAGTGTACTTACCGTCTATCACCATAGAAAATTATTACACTGGTACTGACTATATTCCCTGTGCTGCAGGTTTCATCACTATGATTATTTATTTTACAACTAGAAGTTTGTATCTCTTAAGTTCTTTCACCTATTTTACCCATCCTTCCACTTCCGTTCCATTTGGCAACCACTAGTTTGTTCTCTGGATTTATGGATCTGTTTTTGTTTGTGTTTAGATTCCACATATAAGTGAAATCATACGGGATATGACTTTCTTCACCTGATTTATTTTACTTAGCATAATACTCTTTAGGTATATCCATGTTGTTGGAAATAACAAGATTTTGTTCTTTTTTATGGCTGAATGACATTCCAGGATATATACCACATTTCCTTTATCCATTCACCTATTAATGGACACTGAGGCTGCTTCCATGTCTTCACTGTTGTAAATAATGCTGCAATAAACAGGGTTGCATATATTTCTTCAGATTAGTAAAACACTAATCTGAAGAAATATATGCAACCCTGTTTATTGGTAATACCCAGCAATGGAAGTACTGGGTCATGTGGTATTTCATTTTTAATTTTTTTAATTTAATATTTTGAAGAAACTTCATGCTGTTTTTCTAGCGATTGTTCCAATTTACATTCCCATCAACAGTGCACAAGAGATCCCTTTTCTCTACATTTTGGTCAGCACTTGTTGTTTCTTAACTTACTGATACTAGCTATTCTGACAGGTGTGAGGCGATATCTCAGTATGGTTTTGATTTGTATTTCCCTGGTGATGAATGATGTTGAGTATCCTTTCAGTTGTCTGTTGTCCATCTGTCTGTCTTCTTTGGAAAAATATTTGTTCAAGTCCTGTGCCCTTTTTAAAATCAGATTTGTTTTTTTACTCTCAAGTTTTATGAGTTCTTTATATATTTTGGGATTAACTTCTTATTAGATATGTGATTTGCAAATATCTTTTTCCATTCAGTAGATTGCCTTTTTATTTTGTTGACGGATTCCTTTATTGTGCAAAAGTTTTTTTTTTTTTTAAGATTTTATTTTATTTATTTGTCAGAGAGAGAGAGAGAGAGAATGAGTGAGCACAGGCAGACAGAGCGGCAGGCAGAGGCAGAAGGAGAAGCAGGCTCCCTGCCAAGCAAGGAGCCCGATGTGGGACTTGATCCCAGGACGCTGGGATCATGACCTGAGCCGAAGGCAGCCGCTTAACCAACTGAGCCACCCAGGCATCCCTGTGCAAAAGCTTTTTAATTTGATCTAGTACAAATAGTTTACTTTTGCTTTTGTTTCCCTTGCCAAAGGAGACATATCTAGAAAAATATTGCTACGGCTGATGTCAAAGAGAAGTGTGCCTGTTTTGTTTTTTTTTTCTAGGAATTTTTATGGTTTTAGATTTCACATATAGATCTTTAATCCATTTCAAATTTATTTTTGTCTGTGACATAAGAAAATGTTCTAGTTTTATTCATTTGCACGTAGCTGTCCAGTTTTACCAAAGCCATGAGGAGACTATCATTTCCCCCATTGCATATTCATGTCTCCTTTGTTGCAGATTAGGTTTTTTTTTTTTTTTTTAAGAGGGAGAGAGAGTGTGTGTGCAAGTGGGGGTTAGGGGCAGAGAGAGAGAGAGAGACAATCTTTTTTTAAAAAAATATTTATTTATTTATTTATTTATTTATTTGAAAGAGAGAGAGAGAGAGAGAATGCATGCATATAAGCAGGGGAGGAGAAGAGAGAGAGGAAGAGAGAGAGATCTCAAGCAGATTCCCCGCCAAGTGGGGAGCCTGACACAGGACTTGATTCAGGGCTTGATCTTACAACCCTGAGATCATGTCCTGAGCCTAAACTGAGAGTCGGCTTCTCAACCACCTGAACCACACAGGCACCCCAGGGAGAGAGAGAATCTTAAGCAGCCTCCACACTCAGCACAAGCCTGACCCAAGGCTCAGTCTCACAACCCTGAGATCATGACCTGAGCCAAATCAAGAGTTAGACACTTAACTGACTGAGCCACCCAGGCACCCCTGTTGTAGATTAATTGACTGTATAAGCATGGGTTTATTTCTGGGCTTTGTATTCTTTTTTTTTTTCTTTTTTTAAAAGATTTTATTTGTTTGAGAGAGAGAGAGGCAGCATGAACAGCAGGAAGGGGCAGAGGGAGAGGGAGAAGCAGACTCCCTGCTGAGCAGGGGCTCAGGGGCTTGATCCCAGGACCCTGAGATAATTACCTGAGATAATTACCTGAGTTGAAGGCATGTGCTTAACTGACTGAGCTACCCAGGCACTCTTGTATTCCATTCTATTTATCTCTGTGTCTGTTTTTGTGCCAATACCATACTGTTTTGGTTACTATAGCTTTGTACTATAGTGTAAAAATGTGGGATTGTGATACTTCCAGTTTTGTTCAAGATTTCTTTGGTGAGTGCCTGGATAGCTCAGTTGGTTAAGCATCTGACTCTTGATTTCAGCTCAAGTCATGATCTCAGTGTCCTGTGCTCAGCCCTGCATGAAGCTCTGCTCTCATCGTGGAGTCTGCTTGGCATTCTCCCTCTCCTTCTACCCTTCTTCCTGCTTGTGCTCTTTCTCTATCTCTTTCTAAATTAAAAAAAAAAAAAATTATCGCATTGGCTATTCAGGGTCTTTTTTAGGTTTATACAAATTTTAACATTATGTTCCAGTTTTGTGAAAAGTACTATTGGTATTTTAATATGGATTGCATTGAATCTGTAAATTGCTTTGAGTAGTATGGACATTTTAACAATATTAATTCTTTCAATCCATAAGCATGGTATATCTTTTCATTTGTGTTGTCTTCAGTTTCCTTCAACAATATCTTCTTACAGTTTTCAGAGTTCCAGTTTTTCACCTCCTTAGTTAAATATATTTCTAGGTATTTTATTCTTTTTAATGCAGCTGTAATTTTTTTTTTAATTTCTCTTTCTGCTACTTTATTCTTAGTGTATGGAAACAACATATTCCTGTATATTAATTTTGTATGCTGCAGCTTTACTGAATTCATTAATTGGTTATAATAGTTTTTTGGTGGAGTCTTTAAAGTTTTCTACATATAGTGCCATGTTACCTGCAAATAGAGAGTTTTACTTCTTCTTTACCAATTTGGATGTCTTTGTTTCTTTTTTTGTCTGATTGCTATGCTTAGGACTTCTTCTACTTTGTTGACTAAAAGTAGCAAGAGTGAACATCCTTTGTCTTGTTCTTGATCTTAGAGGAAAAGCTTTCAGTTTTTCACCATTGTGCATGATGTTAGCTGGGGCTTGTTATATATGGCCTTTATTATATTGAGGTATATTCCCCCTAAACCCATTTGGTTGAGATTTTTTATCATGAATGGATGTTGAATTTTGTCAAATGCTTGTTTTTTTGTATCTCTTGATGATTGTATGGTTTTTATCCTTCATTTTTTCTTAATATGGTGTATTGTGTTGATTGATTTGCATATATTAAACCATCCTTGCATCCCTGGAATAAACCCCATTTGGTAGTGGTGAATGATCCTTTAAATGTATGGTTGAATTTGATTTGCTAATATTTGTTAAGAATTTTTGCATCTATGTTCATTAAGAATATTGGTCTGTAGTTTTCTTTTTTTGGAGTGTGTTTGGCTTTGGTATCAGGGTAATGCTGGTCTAATAGAATGAATTTCAAAGTTTTCCTTCCTCTTTTAACTCTTTTATTATTTTTTTTTTTGTTACTTGTTCCTTTTTTTTTTTTTTTTTTTTTTTTTTTTTTTTTTTTTTTTAAGATTTATTTATTTACTTTAGAGAAAGAGAACAGGTGGGGGCGGGGAGAGTCTCAAGCAGACTCCCCACTGAGTGCAGAGCCCAACATGGGGCTTGATCTCATAACTCTGAGATCATGACCCTGAAATCAAGAGTTGGACGCTTAACCAACTGAACCACCCAGGCCCCTGCTTCCTCTTCTATTTTTTAAGAATAGGTATTAACTCTTTAAATGTTTGTTGAATTTATCTGTGAAACTTTCTTGTCCTGGACTTTTGTTTGTTGGGAATTCTTTGATTCAACTTCTAGTTCTAGTTACTAATAATTGGTCTGTTCAGTTTTTTTTTTTTTTTTTAAGATTTGTTTATTTATTTGAAAGAGAGAGAGAGAGAGTGTGTGTGTGTGTGTGTGTGTGTGCATCAGTGGGAGGAGGGGCAGAGGGAAATGGAGAGAATCCCCCTGTTGAGCGTGGAGCCCAATGTGGGGATCCATCCTAGGCCTCTGAGATCAGACCTGAGCCAAAATCAAGAGTTGAATGCTTAACTGACTGAGCCACCCAGGCACCCTGGTCTGTTCAGATTTTTTATTGCTTCCTGATTCAGTTTTGGAAGACTATGTTTCTAGGACTTTATCCATTTCTTCTAGGTTGTCCAGTTTGTTGGCATATAATTTTTTATCTAGTCTTATATTCTTTTATATTACTGTTGTGTTGCTTATTCTCTTCTTTCAATTTTTATCTCATTTATTTGAGTCCTCCCTCTTTTCCCTCCCTCCCTCTTTCCCTCTCTCTCTCTCCCTCCCTTCCTCCCTCTCTCTCTCTCTCTCTCCCTCTCTCTTTCTTTCTTTCTTCCTTCCTCCTTTCCTTTCCTCCCTCCCTCCCTCCTTTCTTCTTTCTTTCTTTCTTTCGGTTTATCAATTTGTTAATCTCACCCCCAATCCTTGTGGTGTCTATTTCATTTATTTCTGCTCTGATCTTTATTATTTCCTTCCTTCTACTAACTTTGGGCTTTGCTTTTCTTTTTCTAATTCCTTTAGAAGTCTGGCTAGTTTTTAAAATTTCTCATAAATGCTCAATAGCTGTTTCTTGTACAGTTTATGGATGTGTTAAAAAGAGCTAACATTAATAGAGCCATTTGCCTTATACAAGGTCTTAAAAAGGAGCTAGGTTATCCTAATAGTATCATCAGAAGTAAATTTATGTTCAAAGTATAATCCATTTCAAGGTACATTTAAGTTCAGTATTGTCACATGAGTCACACTTCTACCTTTTTTTTTTTTTTTAAGATTTTATTTCTTTATTTGACAGAGAGAGATCACAAGTGGGCAGAGAGGCAGGCAGAGAGAGAGAGGAGGAAGCAGGCTCCCCGTGGAACAGAGAGCCCAATGCGGGGCTCAATCCCAGGATCCTGAGATCATGACCTGAACTGAAGGCAGAGGCTTAACCCACTGAGCCACCGAGGTGCCCCTCACACTTTTGCCTTTCTTATGTATCATTTTTTTTTAACCACTTGTTGCCTGTCTTAAATTTCCTCTTAATTATTAGCCTTTCCTTAATTTACTTAGGTATATCACTATTTTATTCCTTTCCAGAATTTTCTTTGTAAATGTTATGTAAATATATCTTATACTTGTCATGTTAAGTGGTTCAGTTGCCACTGTATCTGTAAAGAAAGTGAACTGAAATAAAGTTTCAAGAAAGAGACTGAAATTCAGGAAATGGAAATTAGGGGGAGGAGAATCTAAAAATTCAATCACTCTTTTAATGATGTTACAACCAAGATAAGGAGTAAGTTAAGATTTTATTTCTACAAAGTATGTTTGTGTTTTTGCAAGGTTTGGAATTTTCCCTTGTACCACTTAGGCACAAAGTTCTGTAATTCTTTTGCTAGTAGTGGTTCAATTTCCCTTTTTTTGTTCTAGAATTATTGACCCCAAATAAACAAAATAGTCATGTACTTATGTGTGTAAAAACTCACTATTTTTTCATTTTTAAATTTTTATTTTTTATTTTTTAACTTAAGTATAATTAATATACAGGTATATTAGTTTCAGATATATAGTATTATGATCCAACAACTCTATGTATTACTCAGTGTTCATCAATACAATTGTACTCTTAATCCTCTTCACCTATTTTACCCATCCTTCCAGCCACCTCCTCTCTGGCAACCACCAGTTTATTCTCTATAGTGAAGGATCTTTTTGGGTTTGTCTCTTTTTTCTTTGCTTTGTTTCTTGAATTCCACATATGGGTGGAATCATGCGGTTCTCTTTCTCTGGGTGACTTATTTCACTTAGCATTAAGTGTCTATCCATGTTGTTGCAAATGGCAAGATTTCATTCTTTCTATGGCTGAATAATATTCCATTTTGTGTATATTCCATGGTGTCTATATCTCACATCTTTATCTATTCATCAATGGATGGACAGCTGGGTGGCTTCCATATCTTAGCTGTTATAAATAATATTGCAGTAGGGGCGCCTGGGTGGCTCAGTGGGTTAAAGCCTCTGCCTTCGGCTCGGGTCATGATCTCAGGGTCCTGGGATCGAGCCCCGCATCGGGCTCTCTGCTCAGCGGGGAGCCTGCTTCCTCCTCTCTCTCTCTGCCTGCCTCTCTGCCTACTTGTGATCGCTGTCTGTTAAATAAATAAATAAAATCTTAAAAAAAATAATAATACTGCAGTAAACATAAGGGTGCAGTATCTTTTTGAATTAGTGTTTTCATGTTCTTTGGATAGATACCCAGCAGTGGAATTATAGGATCATATGGTAATTCTGTTTTTAATTTTTTTAAAAGATTTATTTATTTATTTGACAGACAGAGATCACAAGAAGGCAGAGAGAGAGAGGGGAAAGCAGGCTCCCTGCTGAGCAGAGAGCCTGGTGTGGGGCTCGTTCCCAGGACCCTGAGACCATGACCTGAGCTGAAAGCAGAGGCTTAACCCACTGAGCCTCCCAGGTGCCCATGTTTTTAATTTTTTTGAGAAACCACTATACTGTTTTCCACGGCGCCTGTACCGGCTTGCATTCCCACCAACAGAGCATGAGGGTTCCTTTTTCTACATATCCTTATCAACACTTATTATTCCTTGTTTTTTATTTTAGCCATTCTGATGGACATGAGGCGATCTCATTGTTTTGACTTGCATTTCCCTGATGATCAGTGACATTGAGCATCTTTTCATGTGTCTGTTGGCCATTTCTATATCTTTTTTGGAAAAATATCTGCTGAGGTCCTCTGCCTATTTTTTAATTGGGTGATGATGATGATGATGATTTTGGTGTTGAGTTGTATAAGTTTTTATATATTTTGGGTATTAACTCCTCACTGTATACGTCATTTGCAATTACCTTCTCCCATTCAGTAGATTGTCCTTCTATTTTGTTGATGGGTACCTTCCCTCTGTGACAGCATTTTATGTTGGTATAGTCCCAATAGTTTATTTTTGCTTTTGTTTCCGTTGCCCAAGGAGACAAATGTAGGAAGGTGTTTTTCTAACTGATGTCAAAGAGATTACTGCTTTTGTTTTCTTCTAGAAATTTTACGGTTTCAGGTCTTACATATAGGTCTTCAGTTCAAAGGTTCCCCTTTCTCTGCATCCTCACCAATACCTGTTATTTCTTGTGTTGTTAATTTTAGCCATCCTGACAATGAGATGGTACTGATTTGAATTTCCCTGATGCCGAATGATGTTGAACATCTTTTCCTGTGTCTATTAGTCATCTGGATGTCTTTTTGAAAAAGTGTCTGTTCATGTCTTCTGCCCATTTCTTAACTGGATTATTTGTTTTTTGGGTGTTGAATTTGATAGGTTGTTTGTAGATTTTGGATACTAACCCTTTATCAGATATGTTTTTTTTCCTTTATAAGATATGTTGTTTGCAAATATCTTCTCCCAATTCATAGGGTGCCTTTTAGTTTTGTTGATTGTTTCCTTTGCTGTGCTTTTTTTCCCTTTGCTTTTTATCTTGATGAAGTCCCAGTAGTTTACTTTTGCTTTTGTTTCCCTTGCCTGTGGTGATTGTCTAGTAAGAAGTTGCCATGGCTGAGGTCAAAGAGATTTTTGCTTGTGTTATCCTCTAGGATTTTAATGGCTTCTTGTCTCACATTTAGGTCTTTCAACCATTTTGAATTTATTTTTGTGTATGGTATAAGAAAGGGTCCAGTTTCATTCTTCTGCGTGTTGATGTCCAGTTTTCCCAACACCATTTGTCTTTTTCCATTGGGTAGTCTTTCTTTCCTGCTTTGTCAAAGATTTGTTGACCGTGTAGTTGTGGGTACATTTCTGGTTTCTCTATTCTGTTCCATTGATTTATGTGTTTGTTTTTGTGCCCTTACCATACTCTCTTGATGACTACAGCTTTGTAATGTAACTTGAAATCTGGAATCCTGATGTCTCCGGTTTTGTTTTCCTTTTTTGGAGTTGCTTTGGCTATTTAGGTCTTTTGTGGTTCCACACAAATTTTAGGATTGTTTGTTCTAGCTCTGTGAAAAATGTTAGTGGTACTTTGATGGGTATTGCATTAATTGTGTAGATTGCTTTGGGTTGTATCAAATTGCAGTTGTGTGTTTGATAGACTCCCAATCTACTGTAGAAGGTAGCCTGACAAGCTTAGGGTCCATGTCTCGTTTTTACCTTTGCATCCAACATATCTGGTACATAGAGGATACTTCATAAATAGTTGTTAAATTAATAAATGCATACAATAGATTGAAGAAAATACACTTCAGTTTAAAATAGAGTAAAAGAGGAGTGTTGAAATAGGGAAAAAAAGGTAGATGAAGGAGGAGTAGAGAAACAAGAAGAAACAAGCTACTCTCAGTTTTCTGTGTTCTTCACCCCTCTTACCCACGTGACTATTCTTTTTAACCATTAACAGCATATCTGTCCCTGCAATCAAAACAGGAAATTATCTGACACGCATGTGCGTGTGCATGCGCATGCGCACACACAAACACACACTCAACACCCCCCTTCTCCACCCAAATAAACTTAATTTGGATAACTACTGGTGTGAATCAATAGTTTAAAAATCTACTTCCAGGGGCACCTGGGTGGCTCTTTCATTGGGTGTCTGCCTTCTGCTGGGGTCATGATTCCAGGGTCCTAGGATCAAGCCCCACAGAAAGCCTGCTTCTCCCTCTCCCACTCCCCCTGCTTGTGTTCCCTCTCTCGTTGTCTCTCTCTGTCAAATAAATAAATAAATCTTTAAAAAAAAAATCCACCTCTGTGTGAGTGGGAATTTTGGTTTTTTGGAGACCAGAGAAGAGAGAGAAATTCCTTTTAGGACTTGGAAATTTAGGGAAACTATTTTTTATCTACTGAATGATAGAAGAGGTTTCAGACTGTGCTTTGTATTTTTGCTTGAGACTCTGATGCCCTTGGGTGCAGTGCTTTCCATGCAGTGTTGAGATCATCACCTGATTCAGAATTTTAGATCATTTGACTTAGAGCATAAATTATCTACCTATCCTGATTATATCAGTCTACTGTTTCAGCATGGCTCCACCCAGGTTCTTCTTTGGATCTCTTTTCTTCTTATGGAAGAAGGAGGTGATAAAGGAAGCCATTCTTACCACATATTGAAAGAAAAGTAGGTTAGCTTCCCCATCTTCCCATTGCCAGCTCCTTATACTTGTCTCTCCTTATTTTGTATGGATGTTTGCATACAATCGGGTTTATGAAAATCTGTAAACATATATCTGACACATTTGACACTGTCTTGTTACTTAAAGAAATTTTTGTGTCATTACTTTTCACCTTGATGTGCTAGAACATTTTCCACTTCTTTTGTTATGATAACAGTTAATATTCTTGAGCCCTTATTAAGAAGCAAATGCTTTAACAGAAAAAAAAAATGGACAGACTTTTAAATGTAGAGAACAAACTAGTGGTTACCAGAGGGGAGGTGGGTGGGTAGGTGGGGTGAGTGAAATGGGTAAAGAGGATTAAAGGTACACTTATCATGATGAGCACTGAGTAATACCCAGAAGTATTGGAATCATTATATTCTATTGAAACTAATATAACATGGTATATTAATTATACTGGATTAAAAAAATAATTTTTAAAAAAGAAGTAAATGTTTTAATTATCTTTATGCTTCAGTAAGTTAGTTGTCTTAATTACTTCTGGAATAAATACTAAAAGATTAGAAATTATTAGAAGGAAAAAAGTATTTTTTAAATCTTCCACTAATAAAAAACAAAAAAAGGCAAGAAAGGAGAAGAAATAAATATTAAAGGGGAAGAATAAATAGAAAATCTGAAAGAAGATGGTAAATTTAAGACCCAAGATTAAGGGGCTCCCAGGTGGCTCAGTGGGTTAAGCCTCTGCCTTCGGCTCAGGTCGTGATCTCGGGGTCCTGGGATCGAGTCCTGCATCAGGCTCTCTGCTTGGCGAGGAGGCTGCTTCTCCCTCTCTCTCTTCCCTCTCTCTCTCTGCCTGCCTCTCTGTCTACATGTATTCTCTCTCTCTGTCAAATAAATAAATAAAATCTTAAAAAAAAAACCTCCCAAGATTAAAACCCTAAGACTTCATTGATATTGAGACATATTAGTACATATCATATAGAAAAAAATGCTGGCAATTAAACTATGACACTGCTTTGTCACTCACAACTTCATGTTATGTTCATGAAAGTGCATTTTTAGATTCACATAGACAGAAATTTTTCTCATATCACTTTGGGCATACATAATGAAATTGGTTAAAATATTTCTAAGACTTTTGCACATTCATAGTCTGATTCTTTTGAAACACTTTCTTGATTCAGACTTGTCAACATCTGTGTTTTTCTGTACATTGTTCTTCCTTGTGCTGTGGAGACTGAGGGTGATTTTCTTCTACGAAATTTTTCAAGCCCCTTTGCCTGGAATTTCTTCTAAGCCTCTGACTCTCATTTGGCAAGCTTTGATACCAGTGCTTTCTTGAAGGTGACATTGGAGAGTTTTCAGATGTATCTTCTTTCCTTGACCACTTCTTCAGTGGTTTGTTGACTGAATCACTGAGGATTGCAGTGGTCTAGACATGGCATCAAGAATAATATTAGGTTGTGTTACTTTTCAAGCATCCTGTTCTTTATTTTTTTTAAATTTATTTATTTGTCAGAGAGAAAGGGAGCACAGGCAGACAGAGTGGCAGGCAGAGGCAGAGGGAGAAGCAGGCTCCCTGCTAAGCAAGGATGTGGGACTCGATCCCAGGACGCTGGGATCATGACCTGAGCCGAAGGCAGCCGCTTAACCAACTGAGCCACCCAGGCGTCCCGCATCCTGTTCTTTAAATATTAAAATATGTGACCTCACAGTGTATCAAAAACTAGACTAATACACTTAACAGCTTATGGAGGGCTCTTGGACATTCAAACCAGATTTAGCCAGCCTTCCTTTAGCTCAGCCATCACCCCACTCCCACCCTTTTATGCAGACAATAACATTTTGGGTGAAATTATTTTGTAGTTTAAAATTTAATATGGCAGCAACTTTCAGCCATAGGTGTCTATACCCAGTGTTACAGTGATATGCTACTCTCTAACCCATTCACAGGCTATCAGTTTTTTAGCACCTTAACATTGGTGTATCATTTCCAAGTATATAAAAGAGCATCAGAAGTTCACCAGCATTTCCTATTGACTAACTCAGCTTTGTTTTTTCCCTCAAATTTCATGGAAGTTAGGTAGCTTCTGTTCAGTATGAGTAGCAAGTTTCTGACAAATTGACATTTGTCTTAACCATGCATGAATTTATCAAATCAGCCTCATATTCCATGTAATTAAAAAAATTCTTGGAGGATTGTTAGGTCCTTTTATCTTCATTTACATTGTTTGGCTACTCAAGGGTAACCTTATTGCATCTCAGTAACAAAGTATAACAGAGTTTTTCTGTTTGTGGTGTCTTACTGTCTAAAGTCAGGTAAAGTGGGTTAAAGCCTCTGCCTTCGGCTCAGGTCATGATCTCAGGGTCCTGGGATTGAGCCCCACATCGGGCTCTCTGCTCAGCAGGGAGCCTGCTTCCTCCTCTCTCTCTGCCTGCCTCTCTGCCTACTTGTGATCTCTGTCAAATAAATAAATAAAATCTTTAAAAAAAAAAAAGTCAGGTAAAGCATTTTGTTGTTCTTTACAAGAAAGCTTAAGTTGTTGTTATTCCTTTAGCATCAAATATTTGTTTCACTAATATCAGCTGCTTCATTTCTATGTTTACACAATAACTTTGTTTTCATGCCAAATCATAACTTATTCCTTTCGAAGACATTTAAAATGGTGATTAATTTGTGATATACCAACAATGGAAAAACTCAGTCCTAAGAAACAGGAGTGAGAATAGCTGTGATAATTTCATGCACAGACAGTAAAAATTATTTTGCTATTGCACTTGGTGAATCATAATTTTAATATCCCATTAAATGAAAAGCACTCTTTGATTTCTGATATGTTAAACTTAGGAAATTGTGCATTTTGGAATTGCTTAAATTATCAGTAATTTGATTAAATATAAATGGAGAAAATACTCCAGATAGAAGACAGAGCTCATTAAGCTAGATTAAAAGTGTGTGTATCGGGACGCCTGGGTGGCTCAGTTGGTTAAGCAGCTGCCTTCCGCTCAGGTCATGATCCCAGCATCCTGGGATCGAGTCCCACATCGGGCTTCTTGCTTGGCGGGGAGCCTGCTTCTCCCTCTGCCTGTCACTCTGTCTGCCTGTGCTCGCTCATTCTCCCTCTCTCTCTCTGACAAATAAGTAAAAAATAAAAATCTTAAAAAAAAAAGTGTGTTTAACTCCATACACTAATCAAAAGGAAATATGATATAATGAGCACTGGGTATTATATAAGATTTATGAATCACTGAACTCTGCCTCTGAAACTAATAGTATACTATAGGTTAGTTAATTGAATTTAAGTTAAAAAAATAACAATGTTAAGCAGAAAAAAAATAGAGCTTAATTTGAAATAAAAAAAAAAGAGAACTAGTTTAGCTATATTACTCTCAAGCAGAGTAGACCTTGAGGCAAAATGGATAAAGAGGACTCAAATGTATAAAAGATTAAATCTACCAAAAAGCCAGAAAATCTTAAATTTGTGTACATTTAATAACATAGCCTCAAAATTTTAAATAAAACTGACAATTATAAGGAAAATATAAATTCAAAATCATATAAGATTTTTACTTACTTTCTAGTAATGATAGATTAAGTAGACAAAAATTATTAAGACTATAAGTAGGGGCACCTGAGTGGCTCAGTGGGTTAAAGCCTCTGCCTTTCGCTCAGTCATGATCCCAGGGTCCTGGGATCGAGCCCCACATCGGGCTCTCTGTTCAGTTCGGAGCCTGCTTCCCACCCCCCTCTCTGCCTGCCTTTCTGCCTACTTGTGATCTCTCTGTCAAATAAATAAATAAAATCTTAATATATATTAAGATTTTATATATATTTTATATATATATATATTATATATATATATATAAATATTGGAGGGGCACCTGGATGGCTCAGTTGGTTAAATGTCTAACTCTTGATCTCAGCCAGGTCTTGATCTCAGGGTCATGAGTTCAAGCCCAACACTGGGCTCCATGCCCACTTAAAAAAAAAAAAAAAGTATAAAAATTGGATAATTATGAAAAGCGAATGGCTAGTTTATACTTTCATACTTCTATAGGTTAATGATGGTTTATAAATTGTATTTGTTCTTTTTCTTATGTTCATATTTTTATAGTCTCAGATTTTTTGCTGTTTTTCATTACTGTTTTAAAAATTGAAATTTGATTCATGTATCATAAAATTCAGACTTTTAAAGTGTACAATTTTTAGTATATTGACAAGATTGTACAACCATCACTATTGTCTAATTTTAGAACATTTTTATAACCCCAAAGAGGAAAGCCATGCCCATTAGCAGTCATTTCTCTTTTACCCCCTCTGCCCACCAGTATCCTAATCAACCATTAATCTACTTTTTTTCTCTATGGATTTGCTTATTCTGGACATTAGATATAAATAGAATCATATAGTATGTGTCTTTTTGCATCTGCTTATATTTGTTCTTAATCAGTTCTCTTGTATTTGATTTGAAAACAAGTAAGTTTCTCCTGGAACTCTTAGTCTATTATCCTATAAAATTATCAAAAATTTAAACTGCTTTTGGTTTTGAAACAGCAGTCCACTATTCATTATCTCCTTCCTGCAAAAGTAAAAAGTAAGTCCAGCTTGAGTGAAATACAAGTCTGGCAATCTCTAAACCTGAAATCAAGGAGGAACTTTCTTCTCGAGTAGCCAGGGTGTAACCTTGATCAGAGGGACCTGGTATCCAAAGAGTGAAATGTTTCTGGCTTTACCTCATTTTTATTGCATGTAGATAGGAAGTTTCTTTGGTAGTTAATTTTTGAATTCCTTGTATCCCAGCACCCAGATCTTCTACTTGCTTTACAGATATAATTTTAAACTGGATGAATAAGCAATATTTAGTTTAAAGGCACTTATAAGTCATATAACTTAATCATTTCATACAGTTGGTGTGAGTGCAAGCAATTTTATTAGCATTTCTTTTTTTAAGATTTTTTTTTTTTTTTTTTGAGAAGAGCCCAAGCACAAGAGAGCAGGAGGTTTGGCCAGAGGGAGGGTGGAAGGGGCAGAAGGAGAGGGACAAGCAGATTCCCTGCTGAGCAGGGAGCTTGACTCTGGGCTCCATTCCAGGACCCTGAGATCATGACCTGAGCTGAAGGCACATGCTTAACCGACTGAACCACCCAGGTGCCCCATCATTTCTGACCTAACAGAAAAAGATCTTTAACAAAAATGAAAAAAAAACTGGTGATAGAATTTAAGAGCTTAAAGAATACTGAGGTCTAGTTAAATTCCCCTTTAAAAAATCCATTATTTGGGCGCCTGGGTAGCTCAGTGGGTTAAGCCGCTGCCTTTGGGTCAGGTCATGATCTCAGGGTCCTGGGATTGAGTCCCGCATCGGGCTCTCTGCTCGACAGGGAGCCTGCTTCCCTCTCTCTCTCTCTCTGCCTGCCTCTCTGTCTACTTGTGATCTCTCTCTGTCAAATAAATAAATAAAATATTAAAAAAAAATCCATTATTTTTAAAAGTAAGAAAACAAGTGGGGAAAGTTAATTGACCTATGATGTCATAGCAAGTTAGTGGTGCCGCTGGAATTAGAATATAGGCCTAAATTTAATTTTGCCTTACTCTTCTTAGATGTAACACCCATTTCTCTGTTCTTGAGGATCTAAATTTACTCTTCAGATAAGACTTCTCTGTTTCTCTTTGCAGAGGAGGTTGTGAATAATAGAGCAAAGAGAGGCAGTATGTTTTCAAATGTTAGCATGCATCAGAATCACCTATAGGGCTTGTTAAAACAGATTATGTCCCTCCCTCCCCTGAAGTCTGGAGGAAGCCTTGATAATTTGCATTTCTAACTAACTTCCAGGTGATGCTGCTGCTGCTGGTCCAGGGATCACACTTTGAGAACCACTGCTTAAAAACAGTCATAAGCTTCGGAGTCAGTCATTCCCAGGCCTAAACTTTTGGCTGTATGACTTAACTCCTGTGTGAACCCAATCAGGTGTTTTAACTGATACATCTCAGTGTCCTGTACTTTATTTATTTACTTATTTAGTATTTTTCAGTTTCCTGTACTTTAAATTGGTGATCGTAATACTTATTTCACAGTCATTAATTACTTAATATAAAAAAAATTAGCATACTGTTTGGAGCGTTGTAAACACTCAATTGATGGGTTCTATTATTATGTAATAATAAGTCTGGGTCCCAATTAAAAGTTAATGAGCCATAAATTCAGTAAATGTTTTAGAGTAGATACCCAGAGACTTTTTGTTACTTAGTCATTTTGAGATGCTGGTGTGTGTGTGGGCGTACACACACACATTCATATGCACAAAAATTCCTCTCTTGATTTGCCTTCTCATTTATGGGATACCCGGCAGAGCAGTGAGAGAAGAAGAGATAAATTGCAAAAGGGATTCCACTTCCAGGATTCAAAAATATTTTACTTCTATTAATCTAAGGCTTCTTTTATTGAAGCAAAGGTGGACAATATTTTTAAAAAGAGCATATTTCAAAATATACGACAGCTGCCAATTGCTAAAATAGAACTGCTTATGAATTGCCCTTGTGTATGTTGTGTTAAGTGGTAGAAGGAGGAGAGAATAGGACGCTGGAGGTAGTATGGGTGGAAGGGAGGAATCTATGTGAAAGATTCTTCTAAACTCTGGGTTAGCCATATCCAGGGCTAGTTACAGTTCCTGAGGAGGTCTGCAGAATGAAGTTACAGAGGTGTATCACTCAGCTGATCTTCTGCATGCACATTTATAGAAAGACTATTCAAAAAATGTTAGCACTTACTCATTTTCCAATTATATGTGTACCATGTTAGGTGCCATGGAGACTTGATTAAACTTTAGAAATTGTGTAGAAGGGGGCGCCTGGGTGGCTCAGTTGTTAAGCATCTGCCTTTGGCTCAGGTCATGATCCCAGTGTCCTGGGATCAAGCCCCATATTGGGCTCCCTGCTCAGCAGGAAGCCTGCTTCTCCCTCTTCCACTCCCCCTGCTTGTGTTCCATCTCTAGCTGTGTCTCTGTCAAATAAATAAATAAAATCTTAACAAATGGTAAAGAGATAGCTAACAAGTACATGCAAAGATGACTAACATTATTAGCTAATGAAATGCAAATTGAAATCAAAATGAGACACCACATCTAGTAGGTTGGCTGTATTATAAAAGACAATAACACATGTTGGTGAGGATGTGGAGTGATTGGAAGCCTCATATATTGCTGGTGGGAATGTAAAATGGTGCTATGGAAGATAGTTTGGCAGTCCCTCAAAAGCTTAAACATGGAGTCACCAAATTGACCTGGCCATTCCACTCCTTGGTATGTAACTGAAGGAACTGAGAACATAGTAACTCAATAACCTGAACACAAATATTCACAGTAGCAAAAGAAGTAGAAACAACCCAAAAAAGTAGATGTCCATCAACTGATGAATTGATAAACAAAATGTGGTATATACAAATGCTATACAAAAGAATGAAGTACTGATTCATGTTATAACATGATTGGACTTTGAAAATACAGTGCTGAATGAAAAAAGCCAGATACAAATGGCTACATGTTATATGATTCCATATATATGAAATGTCCACAATAGGCAAATCTATACAGACTGAACATGGATTAATGGTTGCTAGGTGTTGTGAGAATGAGGGAATGGGGGGGGGGTGAGACTGTTAATGGGCACAGAGTTCTTTTTGGAGTGATGAAAATGTTCAAAAAAAATTAGATAGTGGTAATAATTGCATAGCCTTGTGAATATACAATTATCCTCTGAATTGTACAATTTCAAAGAATAAGCTTTGTGGCATGTGAATTATCTCTCAAAAATGAAAACCAAGGGGCGCCTGGGTGGCTCAGTGGCTTAAAGCCTCTGCCTTTGGCTCAGGTCATGATCTCAGGGTCCTGGGATCGAGCCCTGCTGAGCAGAGAGCCTGCTTCTTCCTCTCTCTCTGCCTGCTGCTCTGCCTACTTGTGATCTCTGTCTGTCAAATAAATAAATAAAATCTTTAAAAAAATGAAAACCAAAAATAAAATATATACCTGTAATGGGCATGAAGCATGAATGAGAAATAAACTTTGGTTGTCATAAAAAATAATTCTGGGAAGAGGACGTGATTCATGGTAGATGTACTTTCTGTGGAGAAACAAATCATCTTTCTATTAAAGATTCATAATGCATAGTAGCCCATCACAAGTTCTGAAAGTCTTGCAATAATGAAAACTTTATTTAGCTTTATTGAGCCATCATCTCCCAAACATTTCATCCTGAAAAACATTTACTCACAATGATCATGTGGAAGAACTAGTGTCCTAGAGGAGAATGCATCTTGGACTTGAGCATACATATGCAGGAAATACCCGGAAAGTTCTTTCCTTCCTTCCTTCCTTCCTTCCTTCCAACTTTTTAAAATTTAAATTCAATTAATTAAGATACAATGTATTATTGGTTTCAGAGGTAGAGGTCAGTGATTCATCAGCCTTCTAGAATAGCCAGTGCTCATTACATCACATGCCCTCCTTAATGTCCAGCATCCAGTTACCCCATCCCTCTATCCCCTCCCCTTCAGCAGCCCATATTGTGTTTACCTGGAAAGTTTCTTTTTTTTCTTCCCCCTAAAGATTGTATTTATTTATTTGAGAGAGAGAGAGAGAGAAAGTTGGGGGGGGGGGTCAGAAGGAGAAGCAGAATTCCTGCTGAGCAGGGAGCCCGATGCAGGACTCTGTCCTGAGACTCCAGAAGCATGACCTGAGCCGAAGGCAGTTGCTTAACCAACTGAGCCACCCAGGCGCCCTACCTGGAAAGTTTCTTAAAACAGGTTCTGGACCTCACCCCAGTGATTCTGATTTCAGAGGTCTTGGGTACAGCCTCTCCGTCACTCCCTCTACTTCTCTCTCTCTGTCAAATAAATAAATAAAATCTTTAAAAATTTTTAAAAAATAAAATTTTGTTTTTTTTTAAATTTTAGTTGAAAAGCATTTCTCCCCTGATTTTCTTTAGTGATCTGTTTTAAGCATTATTTTGATAAGCTATAGTCTATTTTTTAACCTCTTTCTAGAGCTATTTTGTATTAAATTTCTTGAAATTAGGTATATGTTATTAACATGGCATTGGGAATGTATGTATATAGTTTGAAGACGTCTCTTCGGGACCTTACTATAATAATACATTTATTTCAGAAGATGTGGAGGACCATCTTACTACGATATTGTTTTCTCTTGGTTTCCTGTCTACTTACTGCTCTTGAAGCTGTGCCTATAGACATAGACAAGACAAAAGTAAAAAATACTCAACCTGTGGACAGCGCAAAGATAGAACCACCAGTAAGTGAAATGATAAAGATAATCTTGTGGGAAGAATTTTAACCAAATGTTGCTAATATTTGTTACTTGTAAAATTGTACATTTAAGAACTATTTCTGAAATAGCAGTAAAAGAATATTGGATAAGCGTATGTTGTTAATATTAGACATTGTTTATTTAATGTAGTTCATATATTAAATAATGCATGGGAGAATATTAATCATAATACATTTCCAATGGAGAGCTCACTAGCCAAGAAAACATTGTATTATATTCAAAGGAGATACAGCAGTGAGGAGAGACAGGTGACAGTGGAGTAAAATCAACCAACTAATATTATTGATTAAGTCCTCATTATCTAAGCCATATAGAATATTTGCCTTTATGTAAAAATAAAACTATATATTAGTTCTGATATAAAATTCCTCATTTGAGAAATAGTTTTTTAACTTTGTCCCAGCTATTAGAGTAGATGTGTCTCAATGCCATTTGCTAGTCCTTTTTTTTTTTTTTTTTAGGATTGAGATCTTTAGATGCAGGGAAGGAAAAGCTTTGAGAAACATTATTGTTTGTTTCTTAATTTGAAGGATACTGGACTTTATTATGATGAATATCTTAAGCAAGTGATTGATGTGCTGGAAACAGATAATCATTTCAGAGAAAAGCTCCAGAAAGCAGACATAGAGGAAATAAAGGTAAATGTAATTAAATAATTATTTAACAAACATTAGAACATCCCAGACACTGAGTTAAATATTGGGAATACAAAGATGAGGCTCTTATTTATTCTGAGTAAGTAATATCTAGAAAAAAGTTTATTAGCATGAAAATATGATGAGGGTATAATATATTTTGGAAATGCTGAGAATGGGCACATAATTCAGCATGGGGAAGTCATTTTTCCTGATAGAGATTATAGCATCATGCCAATAATTTCCCTGGATTATTTTGAGAGTGATCTTATATTTCCTTAGAAGAATTAATTTGATCTATGGAACTGACGTCCTGGAGTAAGTAATATTTATTTATTTATTTATTTATTTTTAAAAAGATTTTATTTATTTATTTGACAGACAGAGATCACAAGTAGGCAGAGAGGCAGGCAGAGAGAGAGGGAGGAAGCAGGCTCCCTGCTGAGCAGAGAGCCTGATATGGGGCTCGATCCCAGGACCCTGGGATCATGACCTGAGCCGAAGGCAGAGGCTTTAACCCACTGAGCCACCCAGGCACCCCTGGAGTAAGTAATATTTAATGTAGAACTTTCAGTGTCTCTTATCTTCTTAAGTTAGAATTAAAACATTGTTTATGGCAGGATGCCTGGGTGGCTCAGTGGGTTAAATGTCTACTTCTTGGTTTCCACTCAGGTCATGATCTCAGGGTCCTGAAATTGAACCGTGTGTTGGGCTTCATGGTCAGTGTGGAGTCTGCTTGAAATTCTCTCTCTCCCTCTCCCTCTACCCCTTCCCTCCTCTCACTTTCTCTCTCTCTCTCTCAAATGAATAAATCTTTTTTTTTTTTTTAAAGATTTTATTTATTTATTTGAGAGAGAGGCAGTGAGACAGCATAATCGAGGAGAAAGTCAGAGGGAGAAGCAGACTCCCCATGGAGCTGGGAGCCCGATGCGGGACTCGATCCCGGGTCTCTGGGATCATGACCTGAGCCGAAGGCAGTTGTCCAACCAACTGAGCCACCCAGGCGTCCCAATAAATCTTTTTTTTTTAAAAGAACATTATTTGTGGCTAACAGAAAAGGTGGTAATAGGAAGTACAATAGAGAAATAATCCTGGGGTATGGGAATACTTTTATAACTGTCTGCCTTTCACGATCAGTTCCTCTTCCCTGCTGGGTCAAGGGGAGATGAAATGTAGTAAGTTAGACAGTTATTCAATGAAAAAGATATAAGAATTAAAATAGACAATAAAACTCAAGCCAACAGAATCATTTTAAATAGCGCAGGAAGACTCTTGGAAAAACTGTCAGAAAAAAGTTAGAATTTGTCCTTATCATTTGTGCTAAGTATTTTGGTCAGGTTTTTGTTTTTTTGTTTTTTAAAGATTTTATTTGTTTATTTTGACAGAGAGGGAGAGAGCACAAGCAGAGGGAGTGGCAGGCAGAGGGAGAAGCAGGCTCCCAGCTGAGAAGGGAGCCCAATGTGGGGGGCTCCATCCTGGGACACTGGGATCATGACCTGAGCTGAAGGCAGAAGCTTAACGACTGAGCCACCCAAATGCCCCTCAGCCAAGTATTTTGAAAGGAGAATCAGAATACATTTCTTCACTTCCCAAATATTGCTGACTGGAAAGATTATGGCTTTGCCCATATCACTCCACTGAATATACTTTCATGAAAGATGTCAGTCACTTCTTTTTTTTTTTTTTTTAAGATTTCATTTATTTATTTGACAGAGAGAGAGATCACAAGTAGGCAGAGAGAGAGACGGGGGGAAGCAGGCTCCCTGATGAGCAGAGAGCCTGATGCGGGGCTCGATCCCAGGACTCTGGGATCATGACCTGAGCCAAAGGCAGAGGCTTAACCCACTGAGACACCCAGGTGCCCCCAGTGGATACTTTTTATTCCTCTTCTTATTGGACTCCTTTCTATCATCTTGGTGGTTCTCGGATTTTAGGCTTGTTGAAACACAGATTCCTGGGCCCCATCTATAGATTTTGTGATTCAGTAAGTCTAGAGCTTACATTTCTAAAGTTCCCAGTTGGTGCTAATGCTTCTACTTGGGGACCACATTTTGAGAACCATTGTTATATGTAATAATGATGACCACTCTCTCATTGAGTATATTGCTTTTTGCTTCTATAACAGCAAATTCTCCTAGTTCTCCTTCTTACCTCTGAACATTCTTTCTTGGTCTCCCTTGTAGGGGGGTTCTTTTCTTTACCTTCCGCAGTGGGCCCCGTGGACTCAGCCCTAAAATGTTTGTCTGCCTGATTGCTAGTCAGATTTGCAGTTTGTGATTGCAAATGCACTTATAAACAAGAGAAAGTAAGCTATTAGCTATTTTGTTTCTTAAATTTTGGAACATGTACTTACCTATGAGAAAAGTAATCAAAGGAGACAACCTAAAAAAGATTAATTTTGAAAAGTTATTTATATGTGTAATTACTAAAGTTTAAGGTGGCCAAGTTATTTTTTAAGATAACTTTATTGAAATGTAATTCACATACCTTAAAACTTGTGCCTTTAAAGCATATAATTCAGTGGTGTATCTACAGGTGGCCATCAGCACTATCTACTTTTAAACAATTTCGTTCCCCCCCAAAAGAAGCCCTGTGTCCATTAAGCTACTTCTCCCCATTTCCCCCCTCTTCTTGTCCCTTGGGAACCATTGATCTACTTTCTATCTTTTCTATCATTTCTTTCAAAATGGATTTGCCTATTTTAGACATTCCACATAAATGGAATTATATAATATGTGGTCTTATGTGTCTGGTTTCTTTGACGGAGCATAATGTTTTTCAAGGTTCATTGTATTGTAGCTTATATTAGTACATTCATTTCTTTTTATGACTGAACAATATCTCACTTTATGGATATTCCATATTTTGGTTGTCAACTCATCAGCTGATGGACATTTGGTCATTTCTACTTTTTATGCTAGTATGAATAATGCTGCTATGAACATTCAGGTACAAGTTTTTATGTGAACATATATTTTAATTCTTTAGGTATGTATATACCTAAGAATGGATTTTCTGGGTCATATGGTAATTCTGTGTTTAACTTTTTGAGGAACTGCCAAACTGTTTTTTTTTTTTTTAAGATTTTATTTATTTATTTGTCAGACAGAGCGAGCACAGGCAGAAACAGTGGCAGGAAGAGGCAGAGGGAGAAGCAGGCTCCCTGCTGAGCAAGGAGCCCGATGTGGGACTCGATCCCAGGACGCTGGGATCATGACCTGAGCCGAAGGCAGCTGCTTAACCAACTGAGCCACCCAGGCGTCCCTGCCAAACTGTTTTTTAAAGTGGCTGTACCATTTTGCAATTCCAGTTACTTTTTGAGTTTTTCCATTGTGCTTTAATTACGCTTTCAATTGTATGGTTTTTATTTTTATCTTTTTCTTTCTCCAAATTTTTATAAATTCCAGCTAACATGCAGTATAATATTAGTTTCAGGTACAGAATTTTGTGATTCGTCATTTAGATACAACACCCAGTGCTCATTACAATAAGTGTCCTCCTTAATACCCATCACTGTTTAAGCCATCCTCCCTGCCCACCTCCCTTTCAGTAACCCTCAGTGTGTTTTTCTGTAGTTTGGAGTCTCTTTTACGGTTTGCCTCTCTCCCCACCCCGTATTCATCTGCTTTCTTTCTTCAGTTCCACATATGAGTGAAATCATGTGGTATTTGTCTTTCTCTGACTCATTTTGCTTAGTATAATACTCTCTAGCTCCATCCATGTCATTGCAAATGGCAAGATTTCATTCTTTTTCATGGTTGACTAGTATTCCATCGTATATGTGTACACATCTCCTTTATCCATTGATCACTTGATGGACATTTTGGTTCTTTCCATAATACATAGTTTTTACATATCTTGCTTTTAGAGTTATAAACTATCTTTTAAAAGAAATCTTTTTGTAATATCACATTTATCTAAATTAGTCAAAAGCATTTATCACTACTTTATCATAACCCTCATTTTAATATATTGTGTCTGACCAAAAAAAGGAATGTAATAAATAAAGCTAACTTATTAATTTTAACAGAGTGGGCGGCTAAGCAAAGAACTGGATTTAGTAAGTCACCATGTGAGGACAAAACTTGATGAACTGAAAAGGCAAGAAGTGGCAAGGTTAAGAATGCTAATTAAAGCTAAATTGGATTCTCTTCAAGGTAAGTGCTAAAGAAAAAGTAGGAAAGTTTCAGTATATGGTTGTTCAGGTCAGCTTATATTGTCACATACCATGTTCTTCTAGTCAAAATGTTAGTATTGATTTGTCTTCTCTTAATTTTTAAAATTTAGTTTTTAAAATAGGTAATATATTCACATCATTCAAAAGTCAAAATGATTAGCCTTAAATTACTATGTCAACAAAAAGTAATGAATTAAGCCACTGACTTAAAGGAGGAAGAATATCATCAAAGGAAACCAAAAGAGAGAAAATCTAATTATAACAATTTCCATAGATGAAATAGAAAAATTGTCAGAGATGCTCTAAGAAAACCACACCAGGCCCAGAGAGTGTCAAAAGGAATTCTATTAAACTATTAAAGAACAGTGGCTCAGTTGGTTAAGTGTCCACCTCTTGGTTTCAGCTCAGGTCATGATCTGAAGGTTATGAGATCGAGCCCCAAGTTGGGCTCCACACTCAGTGAGGAGTCTGCTTGGGATTCTCTTCCTTCTCTCTCCCTCTGCTCCCTCTCTTTATCAAGTAAAAATAAATCTTTTTTTCTTTTTTTAAGAACAGATTGTCAATGCTATTTAAACTATTCCAGAGCATAGAAAAAGAAGGAAAGCTTTCATACTCTTAATGTGTTATTGATGCCAAAAACCAAAATTATTATATATCAAAATAGCAAGTAGATTTATTTTAGGAATGCAGGACTGACTTAATATTAGGAAATCTAATACTATAAATCATCACATGAATAGAAATAAAGAGAAAAAATTTTGGTGTGACAAAAGAAATCAAGAAGTCAAAGGACAAAGGATAAGTTAGAATAAATCTTAGAAACTTCTATTTTTAAAAATTAAGATTTGGGGGCACCTGGGTGGCTCAGTGGGTTAAGCCTCTACCTTTGGCTCAGGTCATGATCTCAGGGTCCTAGGATCGAGCCCCACATTGGGCTCTCTACTCGGCAGGGAGCTTGCTTCCCCCTCTCTCTGCCTGCCTCTCTGCCTACTTGTGATCTCTCTGTCAAATAAATAAATAAATAATCCTTAAAAAAATTTAAGATTTGGGGTGCCTGGGTGGCACAGTTAGTTAAACATCCAACTCTTGGTTTTGACTCAAGTTGTGATCTCAGGGTTGTGAGATAGAGCCCTGCCTTGTATGGGGCTCCAAGCTCAGTGCAGAGTCTGCTCAAGATCATTTTTCCCTCTCCTTCTGCCCCTTCCCCCACCCCCACCCTGCTCCCTGCTCATGCACAAGCACGTTCTCTCTAAAATAAATAAATAAATAAAATTAAGATTTGATTTTTTTTTAGAGCGATATAAGGTTTACAGCAAAATTGAAGTAAAGATGCAGAGATTTCCCATATACTCCCAAACACGAATAACCTCCTTCATTACTAGCATCATCCACCAGAGTGGTAAATTTTTACAACTGATGAACCTACATTGACACATCATAGTCACCCAAGTCCATAGTTAACATTAGAGTTCACTTTTGGTGTTTTACATTCATGGGTTTGGACAAATCTATAATGATATGTATCTACCATTATAGTTTCATGCAGAGTAGTTTCACTGCCCTAAAAATCCTCTGCCTATTCATGCTCCTATATTCTTTTAATTTTAGACTTTGAGGAGATTAAATAGCTATGAAGTAGAATTTTTGAAATGTGAAGATATCCACAGATAAGAAAGTAATCTCCTATATCAAATGACGGTCTCCATTTCTATAGAAAAGGAGCTATTGACAAAATTTAATACCCCTCCTTAATTTTAGAAAAGCAATAAAATAGTAATCAATAGATACTTCTGTAGCACGATCAGGTATGTCTAATTTAGCCACATTGTACTTATTGGGGAAATACAATTTTGTATTCTAACTAAAATCAGGAACAAGACAATGGTGTCCACAGTCACCACTACTAATTAGCATTGCATTGGAGGTACTAGCCAAAACAATTACATAAATGAAAAAAAATTGGAGGTAAAGTCATTGAAAAGGAGTTGATAAAACCATTTCTGTTTGCAGGTGATATGATTTTATACTTGGAAATCTCAAAATAATTGACTAAAAAATAACATAAACAACAGGAAAATTCAGCAAGGTAAATTTAATATATAGAAATCAGTATTTTTCATATGCAACAGCCAGTTACAAGATATAATGGAAGAAAAGACTCCATTTACAGATACCAACAAAGATAAAATACCCAGAGTAAACAATATTAAGAAATTGGACTTACAGACCAAAAGCTTTAAAGTACTCCTGAAAGATGCAAAAGTAGACTTGAAAAAAATGAGAAGACATACCATCTTTTTGATACAAAGACTCTACATTATAAACATGTCAATTTTCCTTAGGTTAATTTATAAATTTAGCATGATCCAAATAAAAAATATGTACTTTACCCCCGATACTAGACAAGTTAATTTTAAAGTTCATATGAAAAAGGAAACAAGCAAGAAAAGTTACATACCTTGGAAAAATAACAATGAAGGACTAAATAGTTATGTTAGATATTAAAACCTATCACTAAGCCTCACTCATGAGAACTGTATGGTTTTGGCATATAAGTAGAAAGACCAGTGGAACTGAATAGAAATACCAGAAGTAAAAGTAAATACATTTAGAATTTAGTTTGAATTAAAGGTGATATGTCATTATTAGTGGGATCAAGATAGATTTTTGAAGAGAATAATGTTGATACAATTGGGTAGCCATTTGGAAAAGGTACAGTTAGATCTCTCTCTCATTCACATCAGAATAAGTACAAATGAATCAAAGATATCAGTATAGAAAATAATACCAAAAAACACTAGATGACAATTTGATCAAGTTCTTTATTAAGTTGGAATGGCCTTTCTAGTTATGAAAGAAAATCAAGAGGTTAGATTTGACAAGTGGGAGATCCTTCCAGCTGGCTTCTCTGTCTTTGTGACATGTCCCCATAGGCTGGTTATCAGGATGGTTCATTGGCCTTAATAAACACCTGAACATTTACTCCTGGTAAACTTTATATTGCAAAGAATCACCTGGGGAGCTAGTTAAAAATGCAGTTTACTGGATCTTATCTCTAGAATTTCTGATTCTGGGGGTGAGTAAGATGCATTTTATTTTATTTTTACTTACTTGTTTTTAAAGATTTTATTTATTTATTGGACAGAGAGAGAGAGTGATCAAAGGTAGACAGAGAGGCAGGCAGAGGAGGAGGGGGAAGCAGGCTCCCTGCTGAGCAGAAAGCCTGATATAGGGCTCCATCCCAGGACCCTGAGACCATGACCTGAGCTGAAGGCAGAGGCTTAACCCGCTGAGCCACCCAGGCACCCCTGTAAGATGCATTTTAAACATGTGCCTCTGGTCAGTGGATCATATTGGACAAATGCTTGTATAGAGCATTAAACTCCCTGCTGGTGAATAGACATAGAAAACAAATACCAGGGGTGCCTGGGTGGCTTAGTTGGTTAAGCAACTGCCTTGGGCTCAGGTCATGATCCCAGAGTCCTTGGATGGAGCCCCATGTCAGGCTCCTTACTCAGCAGGGAGCCTGCTTCTCTCTCCCCCTCTGCCTGCTACTTTGCCTGCTTGTGCTCTCTCTCTCTGTCAAATAAACAAAACAAAACAAAACAAAAACCAAATACTCCTTATCCTGAGATTAAGGATATCAATGAGAGGTAAACTGATCTCATACCCTCCTACTTCAGGTGTCCTTCAGATATAGAAGGACATTCCATCCTTAAAGCTGGGCCTAAGGTATTTTGAGATTACTTTCCTGTTAGACAACTTCCATTCCGTCAATCTTGGCAATATTTTCTTTATTCCAAATAGGTGCTGAATTTCATTGTCTAAAGAAAACTGATGCTTAGAAAGCTTATGAGTGTTTTCTCACTGATTCAGAATTTATGAACTGAAATTTGTAATAATTGGAAGAAAGACTTAAAGGGTCCTTTTTTTGGGGGGGGTGTAGTTTTTAAAGTAAGTAATACATTCACATGGGTGAAAACTAGAAACTATAGAAGACATATAGCAAAAGTGCTCTGATATTTTTGTATCCTGTAAGTTCCCACTGCCCCAAACATGATCCTTTGATTTCTTCATTCTTATATAAGCAAGTACAAATAAAAATCCTTATTTTTCCTCTCTTCTTATGCAAAAGGCAGCATGTAAAACACATTTGGTGCTTTGTATTTTTCTTTTAACAACCTATTTGGAGGTCATTCTGTATTAGTATGTAGAGACCATCTTCATTTTAAAAAAAAGTTTCTTTTGCAGCTGCATAGAAGTCCATTATAGCGATATGCCATAATTTATTTAACTAGGGCTACTGGTGATGGCTTTTTGGGTTATTTCTAGTGAACATTCTTGTACATATATCACTCCATATCTGTAAAATTATCTGTAGGGTAAGTTCCCTGCAGAGAAACTATATATATATATATACATATATATATATATGTATTTGTAATTTTGATAGATATTGCCATTTGCACAGACCTTGTATCAGTACATACTCTTGTAATTTCTTACATCCTGTTAATAGTATATATCTTCAAATTTTAAGAGTCTGACCATTCTGTTAGATAGTATAATAGGGTAGTTTTAACATGCATTTCTCCTGTTTGGGGTGAGGTTAAATATCTTTTCATGTGGTGCACTGTTTGGTCGTATCCTCTAGGCCTGGGTCTTAGGACAAATCTTTTCTTCATAAGTAAAATTTGTATAGTGCCATTGAAAGAATTCAGTGAAATCTTAATTTAACTACATTAAGCAGATTCTTACTTTCTAGTATAATAAAATGTTCCAGGCTCATCTTGAACCTATCCTGCCTTAGGCCTAGAATGAGTCGTTTCTCTGAGGATTCCTGGTTCTTTTTAGTGGGAAATGATATTACAGACCAAAGACTGGCATTAGGTGTGCTCATTGCTTCTGGAATATATTTTTTCTTTTCTTTTCTTTTCTTTTTTAAGATTTTATTTATTCATTTGAGAGAAAGAGAGGGAGAGAGAGAAGCACAGCATGGGGGAAGGGCAGAGGCAGAGGGAAAAGCAGATTTCCTGCTGAGCAGGGGACCCCAGGATCATGACCTGAGCTGGAAGCAGATGCTTAACCCAGGCACCCCTGTTTCCCTCTTTGATTTCATCTTGCTTTATTTTTTTCTCTTGTCCCCTATGATCCTCTGTTTTGTTTCTTAAATTCCACGTATGAGTGAGATCATATGGTAATTTTCTTTCTCTCGTTGACTTATTTCGCTTAGCATAATACCTTCTAGTTCCATCGATGTCACTGTAAGTGGCAAGATTTCATTTTTTTGATGGCTGAGTAGTTTTCCAACCATATCTTCTTTGTCTATTCATCTGTTGATAAACATCTGGGTTCTTTCCAGAGTTTGGCTATTGTGGACATTGCTGCTATAAACATTGGGGTGCATGTGCCCCTTCGGATCACTACGTTTGTATCTTTAGGGTAAATACCCAGTAGTGCAATTGCTGGGTCATATGGTATCTCTATTTTCAACTTTTTGAGGACCCTCCATACCGTTTTCCAGTATGTGGAAATAAGTGGCTGCACCAGCTTGCATTCCCACCAGCAGTGTAGGAGGGTTCCTCTTTTCCCCATCCTCGCCAATATCTGTTATTTCCTGACCTGTTATTTTTGGTCATTCTGACTGGTGTGAGGTGGTATCTCATTGTGGTTTTAATTTGTAGTTCCCTGATGCTGAGTCAGAGATTTCTTTCTTGCCTTCCACGATTCCCTATTTGTACATTCCTTTTTCCTAAGTGAGAACTCTGACTTTTAATAAATCAACACGTGTGCCTATTTTGCTCAATTCTATAATCCAACTGAAATAGTCTAGATTCAGTTTACCCATTTAACTGCAGTAAAATGTAGCTTGTTTTCTGTTTGTTTGTTTGGCTATTTTTTTGTTTTTGTTTTGTTTTGTTTTTAAATAGGCTCCATGCCCAGCGTGGAGTCAAAGTGGGGTTTTAACTCACAGCCCTGGATCAAGACCTGAGGGGCACCTGGGTGGCTCAGTAGGTTAAGTGCTGCTGCCTTTGGCTCCATACTGAGCCCCGCGTTGTTGGGCTCCCTGCTCAGTGAGGAGTCTGCTGGGTCTCTCTATCCCTCTTCCTGTTCATGCTCTCTCTCTCTCAAATAAATGAATAAAATATTTAAAAAAAAAAAAAGTCAGTGCTTAACCAATTGAACCAGCCATGTGCCCCAAACTGTAGCACTGTAGCTTGTTTTTAAAAAATTATTCACAAGAAAAACAATTGATATTTCTTTAAAAATAAGTCCTAATCTTGGGACGCCTGAGTGGCTCAGTCAGTTAATGTCTGCCTTCTGCTCAGGTCATGTTCCCAGGGTCCTGGGATTAACTCCTGTATTGGGCTCCCTGCTCCGCAGAGAGCCTGCTTCTCCCTCTGCCTGCTGCTCCCCCTACTTGTGCTCTCTCTCTCTCTCTCTCCCTGACAAATAAATATATAAAATCCTTTAAAAAAATAAGTCCTAATCCAAATGAATTTACCTGAATTAGACTTTTATTGTTCCTTAAAGGATTCATTGGAGCAGCATACAAAAAATTCCTTCATATAAATTTTAGAGCAATTTTCTAAAAAAATCTATTTAGGGGGCAGCTGGCTGGCTCAGTTGGAAGAGCATGGGACTCTTGATCTGGGGGTTGTGAGTTTGAATCCCACGTTGGGTATAGAGGTTGCTTAAAAATAAAATACTGGGAAAAAAAAGAAATTCTACTTAGTTTTTTTTTTTTTTAAAGATTTATTTATTTATTTATTTATTTGCGAGAAAGAGAGAGTGAGAGCATGAGTTAGGGGAGGAGCAGAAGGTGAGAATCTCAAGCAGACTCCTCACTGAGTGCAGAGCCCTGACAGGCTGGTTGATGTGGGGCTCAATCCCACCACCCAGGAAATCATGACCTGAGCCTAAACCAAGAGTCAGTAGCTTAGCTGAATGAGCCACTCAGGTGCCCCTCTACTTAGATCTTTGATGAGGGCAGTATATTAGAGCTTATCTAATTAAAAGTAGGAAATGTGGTAGTTTTACAATAATAAAAATTTTTTTACTATTATACTGATAGTCAACTAGCCTTTCTAGAAATATATAGAATAATATCAAAGTGTACATATTATGTTGTATTCCTTTCTAGATTCAAGGACATTACTTTTGCCTAGAATAACAATATGTATAATCTAAAAGAAAATATGAATGCTTAATCTAAAATTTTGAATATTCTTACAAAATCCTGTAGGAATAAATATGAATGCTTATTCTTATGTACCATTTATATTAATGTTTCTAGCTTTTAGTACTTTATCATTTACAGTTTTCTCATTTTCTTTCAGATACAGGCATAGACCACCATGCTCTTCTAAAACAATTTGATCACCTAAACCACCTGAACCCTGACAAGTTTGAATCTACAGATTTAGATATGCTCATCAAAGCGGTGGGAATGATTCCAGAAAATGTTGTCATTGTTGTGCCTTTGAGGTTTTTGTCATTTGATAAGTCAGTTCAATGAAGTGGTAATAGGACTTTTAGATACTCTCAAGAGTATTTTTAAAGGGAGATGGTTTAACCTTTATTACTACAGATATTAATACAGACATAACAATCTCTAACCCCTTGCCCACAGTTCCAAAACTCAAAGCACTACAAAAGCTGAAATCGGCTTCAACGATAGTAAGGCTATTTGTAGTTTTTTAGTCTACATAATGTGAATATTCCTAGACTTTGCTGAGCAAGTACTAATCTGTTTGATAACAGACTCTGCAAGGATTACATAATATGGCATAAACGCCATATTCTCTTTCTGAAATCTAGAAAATTCTGAAATATACCTGGTTTCTGGGTTTTTAGATAAGAGTTTGTGGACCTCTCATGTTGTACTGTATGGAATTACCGAAATGGATGTTATAGCCTCGCTATGAGTTAAGTAGTTAGAAACCTTTCTAGTTTTCTATACTGTACAGATTTGATACAGTCCCTTTCTTCTTTTTAAAATCAATTTATATATTATTTGCTTATGAGGAGCTTTCTAAAGTTGGGGCTTGCTTTGAACTATGAGTTTCTTTTAATGCCTACATTCTGATAATAATAATGACTAAAATAAAATGGCAAAATTTAAAAGACAAGTCCATTATTTTCTGGACCTTCTATACTGCCTTCTGTTAGAATATGCTGTATGCAGGGACGCCTGGGTGGCTCAGTTGGTTAAGCGGCTGCCTTCGGCTCAGGTCATGATCCCAGCGTCCTGGGATGGAGTCCCACATCGGGCTCCTTGCTCGGCGGGGAGCCTGCTTCTCCCTCTGCCTCTGCCTGCCACTCTGTCTGCCTGTGCTCGCTCTCTCGCTCTCTCTGACAAATGAATAAATAAAATCTTTAAAAAAAAAAAAAGAATATGCTGTATGCAAGAAAGCCCTTATTTATATTTGCAAATACTCCTTGTAATTTAGTTTAAATATTACATTATAGGCCACAAGTGATCTGGAACACTATGATAAGACTCGACATGAAGAATTTAAAAAATATGAAATGATGAAGGAACATGAAAGGAGAGAATATTTAAAAACACTGAATGAAGAAAAGAGAAAAGAAGAAGAATCTAAATTTGAAGAAATGAGGAAAAAGCATGAAAATCATCCCAAAATTAATCATCCAGTAAGAATTATGACTTTAAGAAACCATAATTAGATGTAGATACTTTTTTGTATCAGACAGTAGAATTTTATCATAAGCTATTAGTACTTTAAGATTCTTAATTCTGCACCGTTTCTCAAATTTGTATTTTATTTTCAGTCTTATATACATAGATTATATTTTGTTTTGAGCATTTTTTAAAAATTGATTCACAGGGAAGCAAAGATCAACTAAAAGAGGTATGGGAAGAGACTGATGGATTGGATCCTAATGACTTTGACCCCAAGACATTTTTCAAATTACATGGTAACAGATTTGATACAAATATTAATATTTATGTCTGCTGTTTGAGAGATTATAGTTGCTTTATTCTTAACTGATTTTTGCCAAGGTCTAGTATCAAGTCCTATTGACAATAAATGTTTAGAATTTTTCTCTAGGATAATAGAATAGTCTTTTTTGTTAACCTGCAGCATAAAATACTTTGAGTCAGTAGCTGTGTCTTTTACCTGCTTTAACTGTTGACTCACTATGACTTACTGTAAGGTTCTCTGTAAATGTGAAGGTATTTCTGTGACTAGCTAGGTTATATCTAACACGGTTTATGCTGTAATATTAAAATTTACTTTTTTTCCTATAGCATACTGTTTCACTTTATATTTTTGAAAAAACTGGTTAAGATATATTTGTCTAAAAAAACTATGAATTATAAATTAGTAGTAAATTCTTATCAGTTGGACTGATCTGAAGCTTCATAAAAAAGGAGGAAACATTTTCTGTAGCGTATGGCTGCTTCATGTTAGTACCACTTCTGCAAGCCAGTTGTGAAGAGTTGTATTTTAATTACTGATTTTCGAAGGCATTAAAATCAATTTTTGCATTTGTGACTTTTTAAACTTCAGATGTCAATAATGATGGCTTCCTGGATGAACAAGAATTAGAAGCCCTATTTACTAAAGAGGTAAATGAGTTCATTTGAGTGTTCAGCATTTTTGCTTTCTTTTTTTCCATTATTTTCCTGCCTTTTATGTTGGTTTTAAACTTTTCTTTTTAGTTGGAGAAAGTATATGACCCCAAAAATGAGGAGGATGATATGGTAGAAATGGAGGAGGAACGGCTTAGAATGAGGGAACATGTAATGAATGAGGTATGTTTTAAAATTTTTAGGATTATATGTTTTTTCAATGGATATTCAAGTTCTTGTAATAAATCTTACCATAAAGTGGAAAATAAATACACAGAGTATCTATTTAATTGAATTTTGCATTTTATGACCCAGAATATTTGGTAGACTTCCTTAGTATAAATAAAGTTATTTTGTAACTACTTTAAAATATTTTAAAATTTAAAAGGTTTTTGTTTAGGAGATTAAGATGCTGTTGCATGTCCTTTAGAAGTAAAAGAGACTGGAAGAGATGATGCTGAATGAAATAAGTCAAGCAGAGAGTCAGTTATCATATGGTTTCACTTATTTGTGGAGCATAACAAATAACATGGAGGACATGGGGAGATGGAGAGGAGAAGGGAGCTGAGGGAAATTGGAAGGGGAGGTGAACCATGAGAGACTATGGACTCTGAAAAACGACCTGAGGGGTTTTGAAGGGGGGCGGTGGGAGGTTAGGGGAGCCAGGTGGTGGGTATTAAGGAGGGCAGGTATTGCATGGAGCACTGGGTGTGGTGCGAAAACAATGAATACTGTTACACTGAAAAAAAAAAAAAGATAAGGTAGTCTAATATTTGATATTTTATTATTTTTTTTAAGATTTTATTTATTTATTTGACAGAGAGAGACACACAACGAGAGAGGGAACAGAAGAAGCAGAGGGAGTGGGAGAGGGAGAAGCAGGCTTCCCACTGAGCAGGGAGCCCGATGCCGGGCTCGATCCCAGGACCCTGGGATCATGACCTGAGCCGAAGGCAGATGCTTAACAACTGAGCCACCCAGGCACCCCTAATATTTGATATTTTAAAAGGCTGTGTTTTTATTAAGAAAATCCAAAAAATCCAATACCGTAATGGTTTATAACAACTTATTTATTTCTTGTTCACATTATTAAGCTGAGAACTTTGGTCATAGACATCGGAGGCCAGTAACTAAAGCCCACTGTTTTGTTTCTGTGATTTTCACCTGATGTTTGAGCTATTGGTGATGAATTGGGATTTCTGTTGACTGCTGGCATCCCACGTGTCAAATGAATTTCTCTGGCCATTAAAGAGTTCACTTTTGCAACTGACTGACTATAAGAGCCACTGAAAAGGATTGGGAGCGGTTGTCAACATTAATTTTGATTTAGTTTTTTTTTTTTTTTTTTTTTTTTAAGAAAAAATATTGAGAGAATGTTAATGTAAACTCCTTTACTCTTAGCTCAAACAGTCCTCCTTCTGGAAAGGTTATTTTTCTTGGGATTTTACATGGTGTCGTGAGGGAGGAAGACCATAATAGTCTAGCAGTTAGATTAGCAGACTCAAGCATGGTGATCTTTGAGTATCAGGCATATAGATAGCTCACTGTATTTTCAAATCTGAATAATACAGAAGATAGCAATATCTATATTATGATTCCAATATAATGTTGAGTGTTCTTTCATCCCCTACCCCATCCCTCCGTTTCTGTGGATGTTGGGTTAGCCTTAATTGCTGTATGTTTGTGTAGTAGCAACTATTAGAAGACAATTTCTAGTGATATGAGAGTTATTTTATTTTATATATACATTTTTTTTTAACCAGGTTGATGCTAACAAAGACCGATTAGTGACTCTGGACGAGTTTTTGAAAGCTACAGAGAAAAAGGAATTCTTGGAGCCAGATAGCTGGGAGGTAATAAAACCGACTTGAAATGGGATGTATGATTCAAGAAATTCTACAGCAGTTCATTCTACTTTTAACTTTTATTTACCATTATGTTTGCATGTAGAGCCTTACTGTCTTGGCTTTTAGATAAAATGTCACTATAAAATAATGAATGTGATTTTTTTGAAAACTTGTGGCAATTGACCTCTTATTTGTAATCATGTTACATATAATTAGCAGTCTTTTTAAAATTTTACTTTTTCTAAATGTGTCATTCTTAAAAATTAGAAATATAGATACATTGAAGGAATAAATTAAAAGTTACCTGTAATTCTACCTTTCAGAGGAAGATACTTAATTTATGCATTGTGTTATGCTGATTTGGAATTGTTTGTATCTTTAGTATATGCATGTATAGCACACAATATATAGTGTACTGTCCCATTTTTATTTTTTACATTAATTAATTAATCCTTGAGAGAAAGAGAGAGAGAGAGCAAATGAGGGGGTGGAGCTGAAGGAGAGGGAGAGAATCTTGAGCAGACTCCATCCCAGCGTAGAGTCTGATGTAGGACTTGATTTTACCACCCTGAGATCATAACCTGAGCCAAAATCAAGAGCCGCGTCCTCAACCGACTTAATCACCCAGGTACCCCTGTCCCATTTTTAATTTACATGTACACATAAACTCCTGTATCTCTATGCATATTTTTAAAGATTTTATGTTTTTATTTGAGAGAGAGCATGAGCAGTAGGAGGGGCAGAGGTAGAGGCTGAGGGACAAGCAGATTCCCTGCTGAGCTTGGAGCCCATGCAACTCAATCCCAGGACCCTAAGACCACGACCTGAGTGGAAGTCAGGCTTAACCGACTGAGCCACCCAGGCGCCCCATTCTGTCTTTATAGTCTTACGGCATCATACAGTATGAATGTCTTTGTATGTTTGAGAAATTCTGTGTTTTTTAATGTTAGCAGTATTTCATGATGGCATTCCTTAAAAAACAGAGTTTAGAAAAGATTCCTTAGCATGCAGTTGTGTGATTATAGCATAATTTATATAACCATTGGAACAGATTTAGCCATTTGGGTCAATTCCAATTTTTTTACTGTAGTAATTAACACTATGACAACTCTGTACTTATTCATACATCTTTCGGCATCTATAATAATTTCCTTGGGATTAATTCCTAAGAATAGAACTATTCTCAAGGTTTATGGCCATTTTTAGTTTCTAAATATGTTTTATTGAATTGCTCCAGAAAGGCATACCAATATATTCCATAGTTTATTGTGAATACACATTTTTTTTTGTGCATACACATTTTAAAAAGAATAGTTGAGAGGTAGCAACCAGAAGAGTTTGAAAAAAAAGATGTCATTTTCTATACAAAATATAAAGATTACTATTTCTTTTTCTTTTTCTTTTTTTTTTTTTTAAAGATTTTATTTATTTATTTGACAGACAGTGATCACAACTAGTCAGAGAGGCAGGCAGAGGGCAGGGGAGGAAGCAGGGCTCCCCGCCGAGCAGGGAGCCTGATGCGGGGCTCGATCCCAGGACCCTGGGATCATGACCTGAGCCCAAGGCAGAGGATTTAACTCACTGAGCCCCCCAGGCACCCCAAGATTACTATTTCAATTAGATTTTTAATCTGTGGATCCATTTGTCCAGAAAATAGGGACAGGGCGACCAACTGTTTTGGTATAGCCTGTGCTGAGGAGTTTCCTGGGGTGTGAAAGTTTTTGGTGCTGAAACAAGGACAGTCCCAGGATGACTGTTTATCAGCGTAGTTTGAGATTAAAGAAATCAGCTATTTTTTTGGTCCTTTTTTTTTTTCTAATATTTGTAATATTTCTGGACTTTAGTGAAAAAGAAGAAGAATGCTAAGATATTTGAACATTCATTCCCTTTATTGCTTCTGGTGAACTAGATCAATAGTTTTTTTTCATTTTAACATAATTTTAGATTTACAAAAGAGTTATAAGAATAGACAAGGTATTCCTGAATACCCTTCCCCTAGATTTCCCATTTTACTACAGTTATTTTCTCTCTTTATCTCTTTCTCTATTTTTAATCTATGTGTATATGTATTTATATATAACATATATAATGTTTTTGAGAGTTAGTTGCACACAGTGCTGCTTTAACCTTAAATACTTGAGTGTGTATTTTTTTGCAAACAAGAATTTATCTTGCATAATCTTGGTAAAATTATCTGTGATAGCTACACACAGAAAACTCTTTTCCAGTCTCTAGACTTTATTGAGATTTTTGTTAATTTTCCCAATACTGTCCTTTATAACAAAAGAAAATCCAGGATCATACTGAATTTAGTTGTAACGTCTTCCTAATCTCCTTTAATCTGAAACCATTCCAGAGTGTTTGTATCTCATGGCATCCATATTTCTAAAGAGTATAGACCAATAATTTTGTAGTATATCCCTCAGTTTGAGTCAGTCTGTTGTTTCTTTAGGACTCCTGCTTTTGATAGAAATACCACCAAAGTGATGCAAAGTGCATCATATCATGAAGCATATGCTGCTGATTATTTTCATAACTGACAATGTTAATTTTGATTATTTGGTTAAGATGGTGTCTATCATGTTTCCTATTTTTTCTTTTGTAATTTAAATAGTACCTTGTCTAACCCACCATACTGCCAGAATCAGAAGTCAGCATTAAAAAAAAAAAATCACTCGACATCATATCAAAAGTATTTCCAAATACGAATTTTAAGCATTACTTTAATAGTTATGGAAGTGCTTAACTGTTTTCTCAGGAACAGACACCCATTCTTTTACTGTTTATTTTAAAAAAGATAGTGCTGCTATAAACACATTTTTATATAAAGCTTTTTATGTGTTTAAGGTTATTTTATAGGATGGATTCTCAATGTAGCACCAACAAGACCAAGGGAATCTTTTTAGGGCAGTTGATATATTTTGTAGAAGTATTTTTCAAAAGAATTGCATTATCACCATTACCACTGTTTAAAAAAAAGTCTTCGAGGGCATACTTTGAGATTCATTATCTACTAATTTTAGCATCCACTGATAAATCTTGCCAGAATCCATTATTACAATGACTATTGACAAATGGTGATTTTCTAATCATCATTCCTTCTATATTTATCAGTTGGCTTTCTACAGTAAGGAAAAGCTATCCCTTCTCCCATCCCCATTTATTTGAGTGTAAATTCATGGCTTCTTACTTTATTCAATAAAGCGTGAATCCTTACTATCATGATTTATTTCGATGCCCAAATTGCCCCAGATTTGGCTGTGAGTTTCTTCAGACTGACTTTTGTATCCTTTTGGCATGTTTCCTGTCATTCTTTGAGGACTTCCTTACTTTTTATCATAATAAGATGTTCAAGGCTCATCTTGTTCTTTCTCCATCCCACCTCTGGGATCAGCCATTTTTCTGAGCAACACTGGTCCCTTTTAGTGGAGATCCTTATCACAGACTAGGATCTGGGCACTGGATGTGTTCCTTGTTACCAGAGAGTCTTTGCTTCTAGGCTTTGTCAGATAATAGAGTTGGGTAATTTAAAAAACATCTAAATGTGTGTGTGTGTATTTATATATATATACATATATGTATATATATATAATTTGTATTATGTGTATCTGTATATGCACAAATTATACACATACACAGATATACTTACATTCATATTCATCTTGGTATATTTAGGTACCAATATATATAAAACTTGATGAACTCACTGGGGCTCCTGGGTGGCTCAGTCGGTTAGGCATCTGCCTTTGGCTCAGGATGACCTGAGGACAGGGTCCTGGGACAGAGCCCAGTGTGGGGCACGCTGCTCAGCGTGGAGTCTGCTTCTCCTTCTCCCTTTGCCCCTCCCCCACTCATGCTCGCTCACTCTCTCTCTCAAGTAAATAAATAAAATCCTTAAAAAACAAAACAAAGCACAAACTTAGTGAGTTCACACTGATACCTCCTTAAGTTTCAGTCCAATGCCAGTACAACATCCTATCTCTTCCTCTTTCCATATTTCATATGAAACCTGGCTCCTATTTTCCACAATATTATTCCACTTATTTCCTCAATCCTAGGATGTATACAGTGTTTCAGATTGCTAAACTCTGCAAAAAGGAATTTATTATTTGTTTAGATTTTTGTTGTTGTTTTTAACCTGAGCATGTAGTCTGAATACTGTGATCCAAAGTTTGTTGGTTAGTTCTTTTTTCCCCCTTCTGTTTATTCACTTAAAATAAAAGTATAATTTATTTTCCTTTGTTTATAGTCAGTTTGGGTTTTCCTGTCCTTGTGGATTTTCTTTCTTCTCTTTTCTTGAGCGTATGAAACACTGACAAGTTTCTAAAAATCAAACATATATGAAAAAGTTGTATTCAGAGAAATACGATTTCTTTTCCTGCTTTCTCTCTATCCTTTCTACCCAGTTCTCTTCGTTGTTCTATAGGTAATAAATTTTATTAGCCTTGGATTTTTCCTTTTGCTCAAATAAATACATAAATATGTTTTCTTATTTCCCCTTCCTTACTGAAAGTTATATTACGATAGATACTCTTGTACTTTGCTAATCATAGAATTTTCAAGCTGAATCCAACCCTGTTGGACATCCAAGATTATTCTTTCCTCATTTTTTTTCCATTTTTTTCCTTTTAGACATTGGATCAGCAACAGCTCTTCACAGAGGAAGAACTGAAAGAATATGAAAATCTTATCTCTTTACAAGAAAATGAACTTAAGAAAAAGGCAGATGAACTTCAGAAACAAAAGGAAGAGCTACAGCGTCAGCATGACCAACTTGAGGCTCAGAAGCTGGAATATCATCAGGTGGTATTTATAAAATGATTGTGGCATTAAAAGGAATTTTAGGTGCTTTGCTAAAAGCATGTGTTTTTTGTAATATAATATTTCCATGTCCTATTAGCTATATTATTTTAAATTTTAGTTTTTTTTTTTAACTTTTATTTATCAGAGAGAGAGGGAGAGAGAGCAAGTGAGCACAGGCAGACAGAGTGGCAGGTAGAGGCAGAGGGAGAAGCAGGCTCCCAGCTGAGCAAGGAGCCTGATGTGGGACTCCATCCCAGGATGCTGGGATCATGACCTGAGCCAAAGAAATTTTAGTATTTTAAAAGCTGCTTTGTTGAATATTAATCTAAATTTTAGAGTTTGAATATCTCATTTTGGAAAACAGTTTTCAATTAGTTTTTTGTGGTTTGTCAAAGGTCATGAGAAAATAAAAGAATACTTACTTTTAAGACATTCTTTTTCCATGCACTAGGTTGTACAGCAGATGGAACAAAAGAAATTACAACAAGAAATTCCTCCATCAGGGCCTGGTGGAGAATTGAAGTTCCAGCCACGTACGTAACTTTATTATTATTATTTTTTTTGTTTAAGGAAATAAGAATATTGAATAAATTGAAATCTGTGTTTATTACAAATGTAATTTCAAATCATTAATATCTATGGTATTTACTATATATTGGGAAATAGCACAACTTGTACTACAGAAAAATGTAGTACAGAAAAACGTACAGAAATGAGCCTTCTAAAATGTCTATGCATCAGCTCATTTCAAAAGCTATTTAATTTGATAGCTGCATTTATGGTGAAATGATTTATTTCAACATTATTCACAATTCTTATCAGTTATCAATATTGTTAGAGAACACGTTAATTGTAATCTATGATTAGCTAAGTGTATTTTAAAAATGCTTTATATATAAAATTACAGATATTATATACATATATACATACATAATATATATGTGTGTGTGTGTATACACACACACACACACACACACACACACACATATATATATATATATGAAGATTCAGAATAAAGGGAGATACCTTTAAAATGAGAGCTTTTTTTTTTTTCCAAACAGACATTTAAAGTCCGAAGTCCACCAGAACTTGGAAGAAAACTGTTAAATCAACATCTGTGTCATCTTTTTACCACCCTTCCTTTTTTCCTGCTCAATAAATATTTTAAAGCATATATGGAATAAAGGAAGATACTTTTTAAATGAGAACACATCTTTTCAGGACACAGATATTTAAGGATTAAAGTCCACCACAACCAGGAAGAATACAAACTCAGTATCTGTTCTCACTTTCATACCTCTCTTCTTTTTAATTTGGTCTCCTTTAATGATTTAATTCAGTGGCCATAATTATACCATAATTTAATGAAACTATCAGTAACTGTTTAAGTGAGAAATTTCTGTACTGCTTTTAAAGTGAATTTATATTGTCGTCACTTACTCATAAAGATAGTCTTTTATAGGTGCTTATCATCCCCTCTCTTGATAAGTCTCTTTGTTGTTAATAATTCTTCTGAGAAGACCACACTTTCCCCCAGTGTTTCTTGGTAACTTCTTCCTACTTCCAGCAACCTTAACTGCTAGAAATTCTTCTACTGAAGAGCTTTTGCTACCACTTCAGGTCATTTTTGGGTTCATATATTTGCTTTCTACTCTATTAAGATCAGGTTCTGCTACAAAAAAAACCCAGAAAAAACAAAGATAACAGTGCTTTAAACTAAATAGGAATTCTTCCCTCTTCCATAAAGGAAATCTGGAGGTAGGTGGTGTCAGGTTCCTAACTCTCTCCTCTGCTCTCCTCAGTACATGGTTTTTGTCCTCAAGTTACCTCATTCTCACTGTCCAAGATTGCTTTTGGAGGCAGTGGGCAAGAGGAGGAAAAGGAACTTCTCCCCAGTTGCATAGGCTTCCTGGACTGAGTGTTCCTGGAGAACCACACATTTTAACTTACATCTCATTGGTCATATAGCTGCTAGGGAATCTGAGAAATCCTTGTGGCATTGGAACCAGCTAAAAGTTAGGATCTTTAACTAAAGAAGAAGGAGGTTATGTTTGGTACACAACTTTCAGTTTTAACCCAGACAGCTTTATTGGCTACCTATATATCTGTGTACACTCTTCAGAAACATAGAAAACACTCACTTGCCCTGCCCCAAAAGGAAATCTGCCACATCCAATCCATTATTGCATATAGCTCAAAGACCACAATACCCTTGAATAGTCCCCTCTATCAGGTTAGGCTATGGATCTACTGTTCTGCCCATCTACAGACTAAACAAGGTGTCTGCCTCATGAGTACCAAATGCATAATGGTGGGATAGGTACAGGATAATAGCAAAAAATCGACCTTTCAGAAGAGGGGAAAATAGCAACCCCTGATCCGTAACACTTAAAAGGTACTGCTTGGCAAAAATAATAAGATCTCTCTGCTCAGTCTGTGAATATATTCCTTGATTTTTACATCAGGCAACCCCTGATTCACTTTTATGGGAGGAACTCCCTTGTCAAATGTTCTCAGGGGCCCTTGGCACTGCCTTCTAGGAAGTTTTTCTTGTCCATTAATTTTCAGGGATACATCTGAGTGGGCAAGGGAAAGGGTGCTGATCTTGGGGGCTGGGCAGTATTAGTAGTCCAATTCCTGTTGTGCTGGGTTTAGGGGCTTGGGAATGTTTTAAATAATTACAGGCTGTTGCAGGCCAGGTTTGGGGTTTGTGTTTGTTTGGTTTTGGGTTTTGGCAACAAAATTCCCTAGAAACTAAGTATGTTTCTGGTCTGTCTTTCTCAATTATTATAATGAGTAACCACAAAGATCTTGCCAAGACACAGTTTTTAACAAGAACATCATCTTTTACTTGCTGGCTTCTGTGCTCTCTCTCTCCCCTTGGGTCTTAAATGAACGGTACCCACTCGGGACCATTTTAAACCGTAGGCTTGGATGGGCTGACAACAGTCTGAGTCTGATCTCTTTCCTTAGGATGGCTGCCATTACTTGGCAGAAAATTCTTTAGAAAAGGTTGAGGCAGAAAAAGAAAAGGCAGAAAAAGGTTGAGGATGCTTTCGCACCTTCCTTAGAACCCTGACTGATAACTGTTTTCAGTTTAAAGTGTGGTACTGGCTGACTTTTCCAATTTTTCAGGGCTCCAGATTTGGGACTTGTCGATTTATTTTGTAGAGAGCTGTTCCCTCCCATCTGTCTTGTTAGCCTTAGCCTGAGTCACATCTCTCCTGTAAGACTTTGCTGAGGGCTAGAAGCAGCCCACATGCTAGTACTCAGATGTTTTACCACTACTTCCTCTAATACCTTAACCTTATGGCATGAGGTCTCACTGCCCAAAGCCCTGGCTCCTCAACTAAGCTAACTCCGTATTTAAGATCCTTTTACTAGCCGTACCTTCTAGCTACCAAATTCTGTCTAGGTCAGGATTCCTGGTTGTAGATAATGGAATCTTCTTTAGCTATTAAACATAAGGGGCTTGATTAAGGGGTGCAGAGCTCACAGAATCTTTGGGAAGGTAGATGAAACAGAACCTAGGCTGAGCTTCTCAGAACTACATCACAAGAGTGGGCTGCCAGAGAAGCTGCTGCTTCTGGAACAATTCGAGAAGCTGCCTGCCAGCTCAAGACGCCTCCTCCTGCTGGATTAAGGCAGCCAAGAACAGTTGCCAGCTCCAGAACTGAATCATCTCTGCCGAGATTTGTGGTGGCAAAAGTGGACAGATACCTCATGGGCTGCCTCTCTCCCCATGTAATTTGGTTCTGAGCAAAAGTCTCAAGTGAGTACGTCTGGTCAACTGGGCTAATCATATCCGGAACTCTAGTTGCAAGGGTGGTTGGGAAATCCTAGTATTTAACTTTACTACCTCTGTACTACAAGAAGGCATGTTTAAAGCTATTGAATGAGTTAATCTGTTGTAACGTCTCATAATTTTAAAGATTTTATTTCTTTATTTTTGAGAGAACTAGCAGGGAGAAGGGAAGGGGCGGAGGGAGAAGCAGGCTCCCCACTGAGCAGGGAGCCTGATGCAGGACCCAGTCCTAGGATCCTGGGATGATGACCTGAGCTGAAGGCAGATGCTCAGCTGACTGAGCCACTCAGATGCCCAACATCTCATAATTTTACATTGTGTCTCTTCACATTAATAATTTTTTAAACTCTTAGTCCTCATTTGTACAAATTTTTTTTTTTAAAGATTTTATTTATTTATTTGACAGACAGAGATCACAAGTAGGCAAGAGAGGCAGGCAGGGAGAGAGAGGAGGAAGCAGGCTCTCCGAGGAGCAGAGAGCCCGACACGGGGCTCGATCCCAGGACCCTGGGATCATGACCTGAGCCGAAAGCAGAGGCTTTAACCCACTGAGCCACCCAGGCGCCCCTCATTTGTACAAAATTTTTAAATAATGACTGCATACTCCAAAGATACCTTAGATTTTTTTTTTTTTCTTAAATCACAGATCCCAAAATTAAATGTAGCAATCTGGGAAAGTTCTACTTATATATAGCTTTAAAAAAACACAAAAAATCACTCAACAGAGAAATACTGTGTTTCTTTAGAGATGGAGAAGGATTCCTATCTCTGTTGTTTAAATTGTAGGAAACATTTAAAAATGGTCTGGCATATCCTTTTGTTGGTGACTCTTATCTGTGACAAGAAACTGTGATAAGACAGGGATTCACCCAAGGTAAACTTTTTTAGATGGTGGACTGGGGTTCAATCAGAAAGGCATTGGAGGGGCGCCTGGGTGGATCAGTTGTTAAGTGTCTGCCTTTGGCTCAGGTCATGATCACAGGGTCCTGGGATCGAGCCGCATAACGGGCTCCCTGCTCAGTGGGGAGCCTGCTTCTTCCTCTCCAGCTCCCCTGCGATTGTGTTCCCTCTCTTGCTATCTCTCTTTGTCATAAGTAAATAAAATCTTAAAAAAAAAAAAAAAAAGGCATTGGAGACAACAGTATTGTACTACGATTACATAATATAAATATGGATACAGGGTAATCATATGAGAATATATAAATGTATCAAAGTAACATATTGTACATCTTACATTTACATGTTATATGTCAAATATATTCAATTAAAAATATAATTGGAGGGACGCCTGGGTGGCTCAGTTGGTTAAGCGACTGCCTTCGGCTCAGGTCATGATCCCAGCATCCAGGGATCGAGTCCCACATCGGGCTCCTTGCTCGGCAGGGAGCCTGTTTCTCCCTCTGCCTCTGCCTGCCACTCTGCCTGTGCTCGCTCTCTCCCTCTCTCTCTGACAAATAAATAAAAAATATATATATATAATTGGAGAATAATTTAGAGACGTTTCTTAAAATGACCTTTTGAAATGAGTAATAATGGGTGGATAAAACTGTAGACATACCTCACAGTTTTCAGCAAATTTTTATAATTTATATCATTAAATTAGGGGCACCTGGGTGGCTCAAATGGCTAAGTGTCTGCCTTGGGCTCAGGTCATGGGTCTCCAAGTCCTGGGATTGAGCCTTGCGTGTCAAGTTCCCTGTTCAGCTGGGTGTCTGCTTTCCCTGCTCACTCTTCCCCTCCTGCCTGCTTGTGCTCTCTCTCTCTCTCTCAAACGAATAAATAAAAATATTTAAAATGGAAAAAAATTGTTAGCCCAAGTTTATCTATGGACTTAAGGAATTCCAGTTCTTATGAGTATTGGGCATTTATGAGTGAATATTATTTCTTACAGAGTTGCTAATAGTATTCTTTACAGCTCTGTTAGAAAGTATTAGTCCTGTGTTTCATTTATACCATTCTTCTTTTTATTTTTAAAATATTTATTGATTTTAGATTGAGAGAGAGAGAGAGCGCACACGAGTGAGGGGAGTGGTAGAAGGAGAGGGAGAGTATCTCAAGCAGACTTGCCACTGAGTGTGGAGCCCATCATGTGGCTCCATTTCAGGACCCTGAGATCATTACCTGAGCCAAAATCAAGAGTCCTATGCTTAACTAACTGAGCCACCCAGGTGCCTCTATACCATTCTTCCTAATACTTTTTAGGTATTCAGTGTTATTTGATTTAGCTGATCTACTGGTATGTATTAGTAATTTCAGGTTTTGTTTCACATATGAGTTTTCATGAAGCATATACATTTTATAGTATACTTAGGTATATATAATTAAAATTAGATTTTAAAAGATGATAGTCCTCTAGAATATTTGACTTTTTTTTTTTTAAATAGAGTGAAAGGTCTTTTTTTTTTTTTCAAAGATTTTATTTATTTATTTGTCAGAGTAAGCACAGGCAGACAGAGTGGCAGGCAGAGGCAGAGGGGGAAGCACAGCCCCCTGCTGAGCAAGGAGCCCTATGTGGGACTCGATCCCAGGATGCTGGGATCATGACCTGAGCCAAAGGCAGCCGCTTAACCAACTGAGCCACCCAGGCGTCCCTAGAATATTTGACTCTTGCTTAAAGAAACTGTAGTTTAGGAATAGTGGTGGGGCGCCTGGGTGGCTCAGTGGGTTAAAGCCTCTGCCTTCGGCTTGGGTCATGGTCTCAGGGTCCTGGGATCGAGCCCCACATCGGGCTCTCTGCTCAGCAGGGAGCCTGCTTCCTCTCTCTCTCTGCCTGCCTCTCTGCCTACTTGTGATCTCTGTCTAAATAAAATCTTAAAAAAAAAAAAAAAAAAAGGAAGGAATAGTGGTAAAAAAATACTTTGATGTGTGGCTCTACATTTTTTTTAACCAAAATATGTTTATAACAGCATAATTTTCTATGCTAATTGAACAGATTTGTATTACCAAAACCTAAATCCACATCTGTTTTTCACAGAAAAATATATAAAGGAAATTTTACAGTTTCGTAAGAGTGTGGTTTTTAAGATAGCCTAGCTAATAAAAGAGGGGGTGAGAAATCTATTTCCTTGAGGCAGAAATTTTGACAAGCCTAATTCTGGTTAGTGCCTAAAATGTAATCTTCGTTGTACCACACAGCTATAAAACAAAGAAGAAAGCTGAAATAGAGCCAGAGTTAGATGATGAGTTTCATCGTTTTCATGTGAGATTTTTATTATCCCTTGAAGAACCTGCTGAAGAAGTCTGCTTTCACCCTTAACCACTTGTGCCTCAACTTAATACTTTAGTTCTTTTTTTTTTTTTTTAATTGGAGACAAGGGGAATTGAGTAAAGTGCAAAGCGTACTTTTTTGCTCCTTGCAGGTGAAAGAATGAAAGTCTGTAATGACAGCTTGCTTACAAGATTTGAGGGAAATCTGGTCTTGTCCTCCCCCCCCCATGTCATTATCAGGATTCCAATTTTTCCTTACTAGTGTTTAGTTTATTTTTTGAACGAGTAGTTTGCTATGGATTAATACCCTTTTCTTAGACAATCCAAGAAGTGAGCCAGAACAAGCAGCAGCAGCAAGTGGTAAAGACACCAAATTGAAAAATTTGAATTTGTGGTTACTGGCTAGTATTGCCAGCCTCCTTATTAAGACAAAAGCAAAGCAAAACCAATAAATCTTTTCATTTAATTTTAGGTTTTTAGATTTCCCCCCAACATTACCTGTAGAATTATGTAGGAAAAAACCCCCTACATTTCATGTTTATAGATGTCTACAATTTTCCATGCAGAACTTTTAGTTTACATTTTAATTGGCATTAGTCCTATTCTGATGAATGCCACGTACCAGCTTGGTTGTTAGCCAGCCCTTGACAAGTGTATTTTTCCCTAAAAGTTTACCCTTCTATTTAACTTCAGAGCTGTGCATGCCTGTAAACAAATTTGGTTGTGTTTATAATTTATTGGAAGCAATAGATTTGACTTTTGCTGTGCAAATTTCCTTATCTCTTTTTGCTTTATTCTTAGTAATAAGTATATTTTCCAAGACTATGAATATAGATCTTGTAATTAAAATGTTAAAATATTTTATTTTACACTTCTTTTGCTGCTCCATGAAGTTTAAAAAGGGTAATGATTTATATCCACATGATTTTAAAGCTATGACTTGTCTGAGTGCTTTAAAAGTGAGAGAGAAGAAATAAGAATCCATTTAGTTCTCTTTGCTTTCTCCCATGAATCATTGTATTAGAATGTTACTTTTGTTCAATTTTAGTCCACCTTAAATGTAGGTTTTTAGTGATATGAAAATGTGTCATTTAACTAAATTCCTACCCTCATGTTAGAGTTCTTTTGTGTAGAGTATGAAACCCATGTACAGTCTGTGCCATATTCTGTATTTGTCTTATACGATGTTATTTTACCTATTTTACTGTTCACTATTACCCTTCAGTGGTTAAAGTGATTTGAGTTTGCTTTACTTTTGAATTTTACCCTTTATGCTCTTGGTATAGCAATACCAAGATAGATATTTAAAGGTAAATATTTAAAGGTAAATATTTCCTTATTAGTATAGTGATGTCTTATAGATTTTTTTTCCTTTTCTAAAACATTTGCCATGCCTCTTAGTGTTTAAACATTTTTGTGGTAGTATCAAAGCATTTTTGTCAAACACAACAATTTAAAACTCCTGTCATCATCATATTCTTTTTTTTTTAAAATTTTATTTATTTTTTTGACAGAGAGACAGGCAGAGAAGGAACACAAGCAGGGGGAGTGGGAGAGGGAGAAGCAGGCTTTCTGCTGATCCCAGGACTGGGGTCATGACCTGAGCCAAAGGCAGATGCTTAATAACTGAGCCACCCAGGAGCCCCTCATCTTCTTATTCTATAGTATTGAGCAATGGATGTTTGTATCTTTTTTTTTTTTTTTTCCTGATTAACTCTCAGTTCTAATCCTACATACATTTCTTGTTTCCTTTTGTGTGTATGTATTTTCACTCTCTTTGATATTTACAGCATGTTTCATTGAGATTCATGATTGATGCTGTGGAAAAGAAAAACCATACTTGCAGAAAGGCAGAGCTATTTAGGCAAGCAGGCAGTCATTTCTAGAGGGATTTTCTAGAGCTATTTGGGTAAGCTGCAGTCATTCCTGGAAGGGTTCCTGAGTACTGGAGAGAGTAATTCTAACCCTAAACAAAATTTCTAACTAATGAGTAGAGTTTCTGATTCCTCTTCCACAGAGTGAACCAGGTATGGAGCAAATGCATAGCATTCAGACTCTGATGAATGTCCCTTGTCCGATTCTTTTGCTTTTTTGTACCCTCCTTAAGTAATAATAGTTTTTAAAAGTATTTTGTGCATTCCAGCAGACATTTTTTGTCTTGCAGTTGTTTATAAAAGGGGAAAAAAGTATTATTTTTTTGTAATAGAAAGACCATGACATGAATTTTGCAATCTCTGATTAGAAGTAGCATAATTTTTTGCCCAGATGATCTGAGGATTTTTTGTTTGTTTGTTTTTTGTTTTTAAGATTTATTTATTTATTTTAGGGGGAGAGGGGCGTAGGGAGAGAATCCCCAGGCAGACTCCCTGCTGAGCACGGGGCTGAGGTGGCTCCATCCTGCAATCTTGAGACCACAACCCACTAGACCAGATCCAGAAAGCCAGAGTTGAATGCTCAACAGACTGAGCCACCCAGCTGCCCTGATCTGAGCTTTGATTAAGTTCTTTTCTCTCTATGAACTCTCCCATTTTCAACTCTTGTATTGACTTTCCCGCAGCAGTGTTTCTAATGCACCTTCTGAGTCAATGGAGAAAGCTTTGAGTGATATAGAAAGTTATTAGCACCACTGCCGTCAGCTTTTGGGGTGTATTATCAGGCCTTTCTAATGAATTCTGCCCTTCCCTCACAATCCCAAACTATTCATCTTTTCTCCAAGGGAGTCTGTTGTATTACCACTAATGTAGATGTAGAGGTGACTTTATTGAAACAGGACTAATTTATAAAAGATTTATGTGAAATATAATAGAGGCTAGTGTTTTATTTTATTTTGTAGATTTTATTTATTTATTTGACAGACAGAGATTACAAGTAGGCAGAGAGGCAGGCAGAGAGAGAAAGAGAGGAGGAAGCAGGCTCCCTGCTGAGCAGAGAGCCAGATTGAGGCTTTAACCCACTGAGCCACCTAGGTGCCCCTAAGTATTTTATTTTAAGGATAATTTTCAGCCAGTTAATGCCCAGAGCGACTGTTTCATTCCTTTGGGATGGCTCTGGTGACTTCCAGATAAGCTCTGTTTACACCTTTCCATCTAGTGTCAGGGCCTGAGAATGGAAGAGCTCTGGAGGGCCCATTACTTTAGCAGAGGTGGAGGAAGGAATCCTTTTTCAGTGAAGGTGTTTCTTTCTTTGAAGCTGTTAGTCCAGGATCTGTTAGCACACATGAAGCCCTTGCAATTTTCAAAATGTCTGTGTACCAGTTTTTATGCCTCTAATTGAAAGATCATATTTCAGGAGCAATATGTGTACATGAAAGCTTGTGCCTAAAATAGGTGTGGAAGGAACCATTAGTTATTCTGTCTCTTCTGAAAAAAAACTGTGTCCTGGAATTAAAAAGTGACAAAATTTTGCCTTTTGTTTTCATGAAAGAAACCAGTGCTGCAAAATCCATATTTTATCAATATTTATTATGTTTTAAAAAGCCTTGAATAATGATGGTGTATACATCCTATTTTAAAGACCATTTATTTTGTTATTGCTAAATTTGGGGGATTGTGGAATTTTTTTCAATTTAAACACTGAATTAAAAATTTTGGCCACTAAATAATGTGGCCAAAAGTGTTCTGTTAATTTTAAAGTTTGGACAGAAATTTTATTAATCTGAAGTGTATTTAGACTTAATTCTTTTCGGCCTCTTCAGAAAATTGGGTCACTCAAAAAAACCCACAAATAAATAACTGGATTTTAATTTGATAATCAGGAAGACACAGAGACTTTATACAAGTTTGTTGTGTTTATATTTGTTTTTTGATGTTATGTTGTAAAAATTCTCCCAGTGCAATATTTGTCAGAAAATATTATTCTAGTCATCATTTGTATAGCTTTGTTTTTAATTATACTAAAAGTAAAATCAGAAAAAAATATGTAATATTTTGTGTAATTTTCTGGGGGAAAAAGACAAACTTGGCAATGTTGAAAGAATGGATTGTTTGCAAAACACAGTTATAGAGTCGTATAATCTGAGGACCTTAGAGATCATGTACCAAAGAAGGAATTCCTTTTCCAGCATTTCTGAGTACCCAACCCCTGCTTCCAGTTGTAGCATAGAAGTGGAAATCCTAGTGGCTTGCAGAGTGGTTTAGTGGGCAAATATGGAGATTCACCACATAAATTTCTTTGGGGGAAGTTGTTTAATGATGTCAGTAATACCAGGAGAGGACTTCTCCTCAGGTTGACTTCCTCCAAGAGGTAGCAGTTGGATTATAGAATTCTATAGCTGGACCTAACCTTGTAGATCCTTTGTTAAAACTGTGGGTCAGAAACTGTGACCTTCTGAAGATCCCTCAGCAAGTTGGTATCAGTGTGGGTGCCCTGCCCACCTCCCAGTTCTATGCTCTTTCCCCTCTGCATGCTGTTCTGCAGGTACGTGAGAATGTAAACATTTGCTTAGTTACTGACAGTACCACGAAGTCTTCATTCACACCCTGCCTGATCCTGTAATTCTTACAACAGCCCTGCAGGGAAGATTTTACCATCTCCGTTTTAGAGAAGTGGAAACTGAGGTAACTCTTCCACTGTCCCACAGTCATTGATGGTATAGCTGGAACTTGGGTCTTGAGTCCAGGTCTGTCTGTGATTTCCTATAGATTACATACATTTTTTAAAAAAAGATTTTATTTATTTATTTGACAGAGAGAGATTACAGTAGACAGAGAGGCAGGCAGAGAGAGAGAGGGAAGCAGGCTCCCTGCTGAGCAGAGGGCCCGATGCGGGACTCGATCCCAGGACCCTGAGATCGTGACCTGAGCCGAAGGCAGTGGCTTAACCCACTGAGCCACCTAGGCGCCCACATACATTGTTTTTAAAGAGGCAAGGAAAAAATTAAGTAGGATCAATGAGACTCCTGGAATGCAAGGTGCTGGGGCAAGAGGTGTGTACATTTATTATAATACTATGCTCTGCCACGTGCATTCTGAACTTTGTGGTTAAAACTGACTTAAAAGCTGTCCTGGAGATGGTAAAACATAATGATTACTGAGTGAACATTTTAGGTTTTGCTGGAGGAGGTCAGAAGCCACTTTTTGGTTCATAAGGGAAATTAAGGGCTGCTTTTTGATGTTTGACTAAAGTGTTCTGGGGGTACAGAATGTAATCTTAAAATTATGAATGTAAATTTATTTAAATTTACATTAAGAATGTAAATTTATTTTAAAGATATATATATGTGTGTGTCTCCATATATCCTCACACATATATATGTATATATATATATTTTTATGTACACATACACACACACAGGCTTTTTTGTGTGTTTTTGTCTTGTTTTTTAAAGATTTTACTTATTTGTCAGAGAGAAAGCACAAGCAGGGGAGGGGCAGGCAGGGGGAGAAGCAGGAAGGGGGAGAAGCAGGCTCCCTACTGAGCAGGGAGCCCGATATGGGACTCTATCCTTGACCCCAGGATCAAGACCTGAGCCGAAGGCAGACATTTAACCAACTGAGCCAGCCAGGCGTCTATCTAACTATATATGCATATATGGTGTTTTTTGTTTTTTTTTTTTTCCAGAGAGCATGGCGTCCGCTCAGGAGGAGGGGAGGGGCAGAGGGAGTCTGAGAATCTCGGACTCCCCGCTCGGCAGGGAACCTTGGGGGGCTAATCTCACCACCCTGAGATTGTGACCTCAATAAAAATCAAGAATGGGAAGTTCAGCTGACTGAGGCACGGGCTGTACGCGGAGGGCAGACACGTCCTCCGCCGCGCCCCCCGGCATTCCGTTCACCAGCAATGACCACCATCCTCCGCGTGCTTGGCCGGAGCGCCGCCTGGGCGTGAACCGCGGACCGCGCCCGGCCTCAGTTTACAAAGTGACCTGGGCCCTAGGCCCCAAGGCCCGCGCGGGGCCCCGCTTTTGCCAGCCCCGGCCCCACCACCCTCCCCGCCCCACCCCACCGCCCCGTCGCCCCGCCCCTCCAGCCTCTGCGGGCGCTCCCGGCACTTAACGCGCAGGGGAGCGGCCGGGTGTCCCCAGGGTGTGAACGGGGCTCATCCCGACTCACTTCTCCGACTACCATGGGGGACACGCAGGCCCGGAAGTCCGCTTCACCCCTCAGGTGACTCCCTGGGTCTCCCCATCGACTGTCGCTCGCCCGGGCCCGCGGGCCGTGGACATGGCGCCCTTGCGGCTGCTCCTGCTCTGGCCAGCGTCCCTCCTCCTGGCCCTGTCGCACGGTCCACCCAGCGAAGGTAAGCCCGCGGCGCCGGAGGAGCGGGTGGTGGTGGGGGAGCGAGGCCGGGGAGGCAGGCGGGGTGCTGGCTGCGCTCCTCTCCCTACCCGGGAGTCCGACCTGAAGGCCGCCGCCGCCCTTCGCTCATTCAGTTTTTCGTGATGGCTGCTGGGCACCGAGGGGCACCTGTTGGAGCCTGAGACTGGGTGCCTCCTGTGATCCGGAGCCCAGAATGCTCTGTACTTTTCACAGCCGCTCTTTCGTCACTTTGGGGCCTGGCACGGAGAAGAAAAACTAGGTAAGGGTGGGTGGGTGGGGAGGAGTGGAAGGGAGGGAAGTACTTCCCCGGTGCCCGGGAAGGGAGTGTTGCACTTGACTGAATGGAGCCTTCGCCGAGAGTGTGAGGGAGTGTTTCATCCTCCTGGTGACATTCAAACGTCCTGTTGTACTTTCTGGTGGAGGTTTAATTATCAAACAGGAAACCAAAGGCAGAAAGGCATATGAAGAGACTTTTAAACTCACTACTAGTCATAGAATAGAAGTTAAAACCGTAAGATATCACTTGGTATCTTATCAATGGGCGGGGCTGTGCCAAGTGGTGGTGGTGGGGTGGGTGGGGATGTGGGCATTTAGGAGACCCTGGGGTGTCCATCACTAGGGCTATGGATGAGCCAAAGGTGGATTCGCATATGAAGAGCTGGTCATTAACCTCAACCAATGGACTAGCTGTACACCTATCAGTGAGAGAGGGTTTGAAACAGTGCCAAGAGGAGAAACATTAACATCTAACTTCATACTATTTTCATAAGTTTGAGAAACAAAACAAGGCAGTTTTTTTGTTGTTGTTTTTGTTTTTTTTAAAGAAAGACCCTATTAAAGGAGTTTTTTTTTGTTTTGTTTTTTTTTTTTTAAGATTTTAGGGGCACCTGGGTGGCTCAGTTGGGTAAGCGCCTGCCTTCCACTCAGGTCATGATCCCGGGGTCCTGGGATGGAGCTCTGTGGTGGGCTCCTTGCTCCACGGGGAGCCTGCTTCTCCCTCTGCCTGCTGTTCCCCCTGCTTGTGCTCACACTCTCTCCCTCTCTCTCTCTGTCAAATAAACACATTTTTAAAAAGATTTTATTTATTTGTCAAGAGAGAGAGAGCACAAGCAGGGCGAGTGGGAGGCAGAGGGAGAAGCAGGCTCCCCACTGACCAAGGAGAGTGGTCTGGGACTCATCCCAGGATCCTGGCTGGGGTCATGACCTGAGCCACCCAGATGTCCCACAAAACAAGGCAGTTGTAAAGAGAACAAAAACATGAAGGATTAAACATCTTGGAATGGTTGCCTGTTGGGGTGGGGAGGAGATGGAAATTAAAAAAAAAAAAGTATTTCTATACACTTGTAATGAGCAATCCAGAAATAAAATTAGAAAACAATTCTATTTATGAGGACATCAGAAAGAATAAAATACTTAGATATAAGTTTAACAAAAGAAGCATAACATTTTTACTCTGAAAGCTATAAAGCTTTTTTTTTAAAGTTTTATAGTTCATTTAATGACAACTGGTAATCATCAAATTAGCAATGGCTATTTTTAAAATTATTATACTAACTTTGCTGTCATTTCTCAAAGATGATCAGATACCTAGAGTCACAGGCATTTCCCACAAGATGCATCATAAATCAGACTCAGTCTGTCACCAGCTTTGATAAAAGCAGGCCTAGGGAAAGAACTAAGTCTGGGGACACATGCATGATCTTAATATAGCAAATGCTTAGCTTGCTCTGATTATTACAAAATCAGAACAGTGAGAATATTTGAGTTTGAAGATTATTTAAGAGGCTCTAAATAAGTGAAATGGAAAAACATCCTGTCTTAAATCTTTTTAGGTGACCCTAACAAAAACCTTAGACTGAGTGGCTTAAATAATAGAGATTTATTTCTCATAGTTCTGGAGGCTGGGAAGTTCAAGATCTAGGTGCTGACTGATTGGTTCCTGGAAAGGGGCCTCTTTTCTGGCTTCTGGAGGAATACCTTCTTACTGTGTCCTCTGGTGCTGAGAAAGAGATCTATCATGTCTCTAATAAGGACACTAATCCCATTCATGAGGGCTTGACCCTCATGACCTAATTACCTCCCAAAGGCCCTATCTCCAAATACCGTTGCACTGGACATTAGGCCTCAACATAGGAATTTTGGAGGGACCCAAACATTCAGTCCATACAGTATCCTAAAAACAGATTCATGGATTAGAAGACAACATTGTTAAGATGACAGTACTCCCCAAATTGATTTAAAGATTCAGTGCGATTCCTATTAGAATCTCAGTAGACTTCTTTGTAGAAATTGATAAATTAATTCTAAAATTCCTATGAAATTGTAAGTGGTACAGAATAATGAAAACAAACTTGAAAAAAGAAGAATAAAGTTGAAGGATCTTACGTAGATTAACGTGGGGCTATGAACTAAGGAGCCTCTCCAAGACACCTCCTCCCCCACAAAAAAAGGAATTTGTTTTCAATTACTTGGCACCCGTTTGAGAGTACCACACCTGTGTTTTTTCAAAGGTCCCCCATAACCAAGTTCTCTTATTGTCACAGGTTTTCTGCAAGTGGAAATGTCAAGGGAGACTCAGACGGTGATCCTGAATGACAATGTCACTATTGCCTGCAAAGTCCAGAGTGACCACCCCCTGAACATCACATTTATGGGTGTCACCTGGTTTAGGAAGCATCATATGTCAACAACAGAAGTTACAGTGTTTCAGTATTTTGGAGGCAACCAAATGATAACCCGACCTGGAGCCTCTGTGTCTCTATCGAAGCTAGAAAGTGGGGATGCCTCCCTGCGGCTTCCAGGCATCCAACTGGAGGAAGCAGGAGAGTACCGATGTGAGGTGGTGATGACCCCTAACAAAGCAGTGGGAACCATCCAGCTGGAGATTGTGGGTGAGTGCCTGGAGGCAGGGCCCTGAGGTTGCCATGGTGCTGAGGCTTGAGGTGGAGCTGTGGGCCAAACGGAGCAGAGGCTTGGAGCATGGACCAGTGAGTCAGATAGACATGGGTTTGAGTCCTGGGCTTCCATGGACAGTTGGACAACTTTGGGCAAGTTCTTAATCACATAGAACCTCCTTCTGAACAAATGTAATAATACCTACCTAGGAGATTTATTGTGGGGAAGAGTCTATGAAAAATGCAGGTAGCACAGCATAGTGCTTGGCCCATTGTAAGTGCCCAGTGAAAGACAGCTATTTTATTATGATATAATTCACTTAGTATGTGGACAGTGTGTGTTCACTGAAGAGGTGTCTCTGAAAGGTAGCTGGAAAGGAGAGAGATGCTGGAGTTTGGTTCCGTTGATCTGAATCCTGTTTTAGCTTTGCTATTTCTGAACTGGGTGATTGGGCCAGCCATTTAACATTTTGGGGTCTGGATTTTCCCCTGTACAAAATGGGTTGATAAATCATACCTGTCTCGGAACTTAGGATTCCATTAAGTAATGTATGAATAAATACATTACAAATACAGTGCCCAGCTGGGTACTGTTGTGAGGTCCGTGCCCAGTGAAGACTTGCAGCAACAGCAGCACTATGCTTCGAACACCCCTTTGAGCTTTACTTTTCTTTATTATGATGGGTCTGATAATACGTAGATGAGCTTTGAGGGGCATATTCATGTGCTAGAGTTGCCCTAACAAAATTTAACCACTGGGTGGCTTAAATAACAGAAATTTATTTTCTCACAATTCTGTAGTCTAGCAGTCTGAGATCAGGGTATCAGTAGGGTTGTTTTTTCCCCCCGAGGCCTTTTTACTTGGCTTGTAGATAGCCATCTTCTCCCCATGTCTTCACATATTCTTTCCTCTGTGCACGTGTGTCCTACTCTTTTCTTCTTATAAGGAGACCAGTCCTATTAGATTAAGGCCCAAGCTAATGTCCCCATTTTAACCTTAATTACCTTAAAAAAGACCCTATTTCCAAATGTAGTCACATTCTGAGGGACAGCAGTTAGGAGCTCAGCATATGAATTTTAAGAAGCCACATTCAGCCTATAAAAAAGAGACCGTGTCTATGAGCCCCCCAATATTGTACTTAGGACTTTTAATATTTTATACATATTAATGTGGGTGATGGGGGTGTTAAGTTAGGAATAATTTCCTCTGCAGCTGACAGAAAGCTTAAGATAAAAGTATTTTATTTTGTTAGATTTATTTATTTATTTAAGAGAGAACACATGTGTGCATGGGGTGGGAGGAGGGGCAGAGGGAGAGAGAGAATCTCAAGCAGACTCCCTGCTTAGTGTGGAGCCTGACATGGGGCTCGAACTCAAGACTCTTGAGATCATGACCTGAACTGAAATCAGGAGTGGGATGCTTAACCAACTGAGCCACCCAGGCACCCCAAAATAAAAGTATTTTTAGAGGCGCCTAGGTGGCTCAGTGGGTAAAAGCCTCTGCCTTCGGCTCAGGTCATGATCCCAGGATCCTGGGATCTAGCCCCACATCGGGCTCTCTGCTCAGCAGGAAGCCTGCTTCCTCCTCTCTCTCTGCCTGCCTCTCTACCTACTTGTGATCTCTCTCTGTCAAATAAATAAATAAATAAAATCTTTAAAAAAAAAAGTATTTTTAAAAAATTAACAGACTTTAGGGGTATCTGGGTGGCTCAGTGGGTTAAGCCTCTGCCTTCGGCTCAGGTCATGATCCCAGAGTCCTGGGATCGAGCCCCGCATCAGGGTCTCTGCTCAGCAAGGAGCCGGCTTCCCCCACCGCCCCCCTCCCGCCTCTCTGCCTACTTGTGATCTCTGTCAAATAAATAAATTAAATCTTAAAAAAAAAATTAACAGACTTTAGATTTTAAGAATAGTTTTATTTATTTTTTTCTTTTTAAGATTTTATTTATTTATTTGTCAGAGAGAGAGCACAAACAAGGGGAGTGGCAGGCAGAGGGAGAAGCAGGCTCTCCACTGAGCAAGGAGCCCAATTCGGGACTCAATTCCAGAACACTGGGATCATGACCTGATCCAAAGGCAGACACTTAACTGACCGAACCACCCAGGCATCCAAGAATAGTTTTAGATTTACAGAAAAATTGCAAAGACAGTACAGAGTTTTCATATTACTCCCATTTCTGCCCTAACTTCCCCTATTATTAACATCTTGCATTAGTAAGGTATATTTTTATAAATAATGAACCAGTATTGATAATTATTATTAATTACAGTTCATAATTTATTCAGATTTCCTTAGTTTTTAATTTAATGCCCTTTTTCTATTCTGAAATCCCATCCAGAATACCACATTGCTTTTAGTTTTCATGTGTCTTTAGGCTCCTCTTGACTGACAATTTCTCAGACTTTTCTTGTTTTTGACAACGTTGACCTTCTGAGGAGTAGTGGTCAGGTATACCATCGGATGTCACTCTATTGGCATTTCTCTGCTGTTCTTCTCACAATTCACAGGAGTTATGGTTTTCGAAGAGGAAGATCATAGAGGTAAAGTGCCATTTTCATCCCATCCCATCTAATTGAACGATTTATGATTCTTGGTTTTGACCTTAAATCATTTAGCTTAAGTAGCATTTGCCTGGTTTCTCCACCATAAAGGTACTCTTCTCCCCTTCCTTGTCCTGCTATACTCTTTGAAAGGAAGTCACTCTGTGCAGCCCACTCTATTCTAGCCCATTAGGGTAGAGTAGCTACATAATTTACTTGGAATTCTTCTGCACAAGAGATTTGTCTTCTCTCCCCCACTTATTAATCTATTTGATCATTTATTTATATCAGGATGGACTCAAGATAATAATTTTATACATTGGGTTATAATTTAACACTTTATTTATTTAATATTTATATATAAATATTAAATATTTATATATAAATATTAAATATTTATATATATAAATGATATATATAAATAAATATAAATATAAATAAATTATTTATATAATTTAACACTATTTATTTTGTTGCTCAAATTCTTCCAGCTTTGGCCATTGGGAGTATTTTCAGTTGACTCTGTGTCTTTTTGACACACCCTCATCATTGTGGGGTTTTGTTTTGCTGTAGGCACTTCCTTACTTTCTGGCACTACAAGATGCTCCATAGTTTTGCTTTTTCTAGAATGTGATATAATTGGAATTGGAATCATCCAATATGTAGCCTTTTCAGACTGGCTTCCTTCACTTTGTAATAGATATTTAAGGTCCCTTTGTGTCCCTGAGTAACTGGGTAGCTCAGTTAGTTAAGTGTCTGACTCTTGATTTCAGCTCAGGTGATAATCTCAGGGTCCTGAGATTGAGCCCTGCATCAGGCCCTACATTCAGCAAGGATTCTACTTGAGATTCTCTCTCTCCCTCTCCCTCTGCCCCTACCCTCCACTCGAATGTTCTCTCTCTCTCTCTTTCTCAAAATAAATAAATAAACCTTAAACAAAAAGATTCCTCTGTGTCTCTTTTTTTTTGGTGGCTTAACAGCCACCAAAAAAATCTACATCACTGTTGTAACATCAATGTTACTACATCACTGAGTAACATTCCATCGTATAGATATACCTAGTTTGTTTATTCATTCACCTATGGAGAAACATCTTGATTGCTTCCAGTTTTTGGCAGTATGGAATAAAGCTGCCATAAACATTCAGGTGTAGGTTTTGTGTTGACATTATTTTTCCTCTTAATTGGGTAAATACCTAGGAGTGTGATTGCTGGATCATATGTTAAGATATGTATAACTTGTAAGAAGCTGCTGGTTCTTCCAGAGTGACTATATCATTTTGCATTCCTACCAGCAATGAAAGAAAGTTCCGTAGTTCTGTATCCTTGTCAACATTTGGTATTGTTAATTTTTTATATTTTAGCCATTCTTTTTTTTAAAGATTTTTATTTATTTATTTGACACACAGAGATCACAAGTAGGCAGAGAGGCAAGCAGAGAGAGAGGGGGAAGCAGGCTCCCCACTGAGCAGAGAGCCCAATGCGGGGCTCTATCCCAGGACCCTGAAATCATGACTTGAGCCAAAGGCAGAGGCTTAACCCACTGAGCCACCCAGGCGCCCCTATATTTTAACCATTCTAATAGGTGTGTAGTGATATCTCATCTGTTGTTTTGATTTGCAATTCCCTAGTGACATAGGCTGTTGAGGATCTTTCCATTTGCTTTTTTTTTTGTTATCTGTGTGTCTTCTTTTGAAAGATAATTTGTTTAGATCATTTGTCCATTTTTCAGTTGGGTTCTTTTCCTATTGTTGAGTTTTAAGAGTCTAATGTACATTTTATCTTATTTTTTTGAGTCCTCCGTATGTTTTAGGTACAAGTTCTTTATCAGATATGAGTTTTGCAAATATTTCTTCTCAGTCTATGGCCTGTGTTTTCATCTTCTTAACAGTGTATTTTGCAGAGCAGAAGTTCTAAATTTCAATAAAGTGCAACTCACCAATTTTTTCTTTCATGGAGCCTGATTTTGACATTGTATCTAAAAGCTCATCATGAGGGGCAGCTGGGTGTCTCAGTCAGTTTAGCATCTGATTCTTAATCTCCATCTCCTCTCAGGTCTTGATCTCAGAGTTCAAGCCCCATGTTGGGCTCCATGCTGGACATGGAACCTATTTAAAATAAAAACATGAATAAATAAATAAATAAATAAATAAATAAAAGTTCATCATGTTTAGGTCTATGATCTATTTTGAGTCAGTTTTTGTGAAAAGTGTAAGTTGTATGTTTAGATTCTGTGCTCAAACTTTATGTATATGGATGTCCAATTATTCCAGCATATTTGTTGAAAATTACCTTATCTGTGGGCGCCTGGGTGGCTCAGTGGGTTAAGCCTCTGCCTTCGGCTCAGGTCATGATCTCAGGGTCCTGGGATCGAGCCCCACATCGGGTTCTCTGCTCGGCAGGGAGCCTGCTTCCTCCTCTCTCTCTCTCTCTGCCTGCCTTTCTGCCTACTTGTGATCTCTGTCTGTCAAATAAATAAAATCTTAAAAAAAAAAAAAAGAAAGAAAATTACCTTATCTGCAATGAATTGCCTTTGCTTCTTCATCAAAATCAGTTGAATACATTTGTGTGGGTCAGTTTCTGGGTTCTCTATTCTGTTCCATTGGTCTATTTGTCTTTTACCACATTGTTTTGATTATTGTAGCTTTATAGTAGTAAGTCAAGTCAGGTTGTGTCAGTCCTCCAATTTTGTTTTTCTTAACTATTGCATTAACTGTTCTAGGCCTTTTGCCTGTGTACATAAACTTGAGTTAGTTCGTCAGTATCCACAAAACACTTTCTGGGCTTATGATTTCATTGAATCTATAGGTCAAGGTGGGAAGAATTGACATCTTAACAATATTGATTCTTCTTATCCATGAACAGAGATGATCTCTTCATTTATTTAGATCTTTGATTTCATTAATTGGAGTTTTGTAACTTTCTTCGTATGGATTCTGTGCCTATTTTGTTAGATTTAAACGTTTTTCTTTTTTTGTGGGGGAGTGGGGGCACTAATGTAAATGTTACTGGATTTTTAATTTGAAGTTCTAATTACTTATTGCTGGTATATTAGAAAGCAATTGACTTTTTTTTAAAAAAGATTTTATTTATTTGTCAGAGAGAGAGAGAGAGAGAGAGCGAGCACAGGCAGACAGAGTGGCAGGCAGAGGCAGAGGGAGAAGCAGGCTCCCTGCCGAGCAAGGAGCCCGATGTGGGACTCCATCCCAGGACGCTGGGATCATGACCTAAGCTGAAGGCAGCCGCTTAACCAACTGAGCCACCCAGGTGTCCCAAGCAATTGACTTTTATATATTATCCTTGTGTCCTATAGCCTGTTGTAATCACTTACTAGTTATAGTGTTTAATTTTTTTTTTTTTTTTGGTCAAGTCTTTGGGAGTTTTCTATATAAATCATGTGTCCAAGAACAAAGACAGTTTCATTTTTCCTTCTTAACCTGTGTATATTTTATTTCCTTTTCTTGTCCTATTTTACTATCTAGGATTTCCACATGATACTGAATAGGCTTGGTTAGAGGAGATATCCTTGCTTTGGTCCTGTCTTTAGTTTCTTACCATTAAGTACAATGTTAGCTGTAGGTTTTCTGTAGATGCTCTTTTTCAAGTTGAGAAAATTCCCCTTATTCCTATTTTTCTGAGAGTTTTTAACATGAGTGGGTGTTGGATTTTGCCAGTTGCTTTTTCCACGTAATTGATAGGCTGATATAACTTTTCTTCTGTAGTCCGTTGATGTCATGGATTATATTAATTGACTTCTGAATGATGAACCAGTTTTGAATACCTGGATTAAGTCCTATTCAGTTGTAGTGTATAACTATTTTTATACAATGTTGGATCCAATTTGCTAATTTTGTTGAGGTTTTTGCATTCAGTGTAATGAGAGATATTGGCCTGTAGTTTTCCTTTTTGGTAATGCCTTTATATCTGATTTTGGTATTAGTGTATTACTGGTGTCATAGAATGAGTTGGGATGTGTTCCCTCTACTTTTAGTTGCTAGATGAAATTGTAAAAAATTGGTATCATAATTAACTTAAATGATAGAATTCACCATTGGAACCATCTGGGCCTGGTGCTTTCTTTTTTTGAAGGTTATTAATTATTGATTCAGTTTCTTTAATAGATGCAGGCCTATTCAAATCATCTATTTTTTCTTTCTTTATTGATTTATTCATGATAGAGAGAGGGGCAGAGGCAGAGGGAGAAGCAAGATCCCCGCTGAGCAGGGAGCTCAATACGGAAGTGGATCCCGGGACCCCGGGATCACTCCCTGAGCCGAAGACAGACACTTAACCATCTGAGTGAGCCACCTAGGCGCCCCATCAACTTACCTATTTTTTCTTGTGTGAATCTTGGTAATTTGTGTCTTTCAAGGAATTGGTCCATTTTATTTAAGTTATCAAATATGTGGGTACAATGTTGCTCATAATATTCCTTTGTTATTCTTTTTTTAATAGTATCGGTAGTGATCCCTCTTTCATTTATGATATTAGTAATTTTTGTCTTCTCTCTTTTTTTCCTTAATTTACCCAGAAGCTTCTCAATTTTAGTAATCATTTCAAAGCACCAGTTTTTGGTTTCATTTATTTTCTCCATTGGTTTCAACTTCATTGATTTCTGCTCTAATTTTTGTTATTTCATTTCTTCGGCTTGTTTTAAGCTTAAATGGCTCTTCCTCATCTAGCTTCTGAAGTTGGAAGCTTATTAATTAAGATAGTTGACGTTACATCTTTCTTTAATAAAATTTATATTCAATGCTATACATTTCCTCTATTTCTTTTGTTGCACCCACAAATTTTCATAAGTGGTATTCTCATTTTAACTTCATTTAGTTCAAAATATTTAAAAATTTCTCTTGAGATTTTTTCTTTGACCCATATATTATTTAGAATAGAAGTGATTTATTCTCCAAGAAATTTGTTTCCAGCCATCCTTTTGCTTATCGATGTCTAGTTTAACTCTGTTGTGGTCTGAGAACATATTCTGCCTGATTCCTATTCTTTAAAAACGTTAAAGATGTGTTCTATGAGCTAGAAGGCACTTCATCTTGGTGAATGTTCCATGTGAGCTTGGGAAGAATGTATATACTGCTGTTGGATAGAGTATCCTCTTGATAATTTGATCCAGGTGATTGGTGGTAATGTTCCTTTCAACTATTTTCTTACTGCTCTTCTGCCTGCTGGTCTTTCCGTTGACGAAAGATAAGTCTCAAAATCTCCAACTATAATTGTGGACTTGTCTGTTTCTCCTTGTAGTTCTTTCAGGTTTTGCCTTATGTATCTTGACTTTTTTTTTCTTTTTTTAAAAAAAGATTTTATTTATTTGAGTGAGTGAGAGAGAGAGAGAGAGAGTGAGAGAGAGCCGAGGGGAGGGGAGGGGCAGAGGGAAACGGAGAAGCAGATGCCCTGCTGAGCAGATATTTGGGGTTTGATCCCTGGACCCTGGGATCATGACCTGAGCAGGAAGGCAGCTGCTCAACTGACTGAGCCACTCAGGTGTCCAGTTCCTGCCACAGCACCCCCCTCTCCACCCCGTCTCTGTCTTGATGTGTTTAGACCATTCATTTAAAGTGATTATGTATATATGATGTGGTTTTGGAATATAGATGAGGTTCATTGGGTTGAGGTCTGGAGCCAGTGACCAAGAAAGAATTCTTGAGGCGTCTTTGGTGTAAAATGGTGGTTTATTAAAGCATGGGGACAGTACCTGTGGGCATAAAGAGCTACTGCCACAGGGTTGTGAGTGGTGGCTGATTATTTACCATGGGATTGGGGGAGGTAAGGAAAAAGGGAGGTTTCAAGAAAGATCTTTCATATGTTAAAGAAAATTCACAGGATACCAGAGGCCTTGCCATTGTCAAGTTAAGATGGTTCTCCTTCTAGCACGGAATTAACATGAAGATATTTGGGAATTTGCCAGAGGAACATTATACTCTGCCCACTTCAGGTATCTGTCAATGGGCTGCAGATTATAAGGACATTTAGTTGTATCTACATTTCCTTCTGGAAGCTAGGTTATTGATAGAAATGCTTTGTTCTCAGGGAGCCTGGGTAGCTCAGTCAGTTAAGCATCTGCCTTTGACTCAGGTCATGATCTCAGGGTCCTGGGACCGAGCCCAGCATGGGGCTCTTTGCTCAGGAGGGGTCTGCTTCTCCCTGTTCGTCTGCCTCTGTGCTATTTCACTGTCTCTCAAATAAATAAATAAAACCTTTAAAAAAAAAAAAAAGGAAATGTTTTGCTCTTGTAGACCACAAGACATTTGTAAACTGCGGGAGACTCATGTCTTGTAGGATTGTGATCTCTATTTTGTTTTTTCTTCCCTTAGCTTTAGGGCAGCCAGGAGTGCCTGAGGAATGTGACACATACCCCATGAGGGGAGGATTGTGGGGTGTCAGCTTCTGGTTTGACCTCAGCTTGCTTTCTGTTCCCTCATAATACAGTTGGATTAGTATGTATCATTCTACTCAGTGTACCTGTTGTTTGCTTCTTTTCTTTTTGTCTCCCTCTCCTTTTTTTTTAATTAAAACATATTTTTATTGATGATAAAACATATAATTTGCTGCTGATACTTGATGTTACAAACTTTAGGGTCTTTGAGATATGCAGGATCCTTGTATGTACCTGGCATAAACCCCATTATCTGAGCTCTCTTAATTGCTTTTGTGATTTCTTTCTGCTTTCTCTCACAGACTTATGTGCCTTCCATAAATGCATCCAGTAAATGTAGAAATAAACTGGGACAAAAACTGTACATTCTTATCATCTACACATTTTCCACACAAGTTACATTTTTAAGAGGCTCCTTGTAAGGATTTCCCATCAGAACTGGCAGGTCCTCATTACTGTCAACCTGTTTTCTTAAGAGTTTCCCTCTTTCTTAAACAGAGTGTGTGCCTTGCAGCCCTCTCAGTTTTCATCTAATATTATCACCTGGAGCCCTGTTGCTGTGGTGACAAAGGGTTGCAGAGGGGAAGCAATCTTACCATTAAATCTCATTCTTGAATTTGAGCTCCGAGCCCCTAAGCTGGGACCTTCAGAAGCTTTTGTAGGTGAGACCGGAAGGCTAGAGCAGGCTCCAGTTGGCTGGTCATCCTTTACCCAGGTCTTAGAAGGCTCTGGCAAAGTCTTTTCTCTTGAGCATCCTTTTTGTGGTTAATGCACTGGGTATATTTTTAGTTACTTTTCCTCTCCCCTGACAATAGGAGGGGATTTTTCTTGAATCTTCACTGTGAGAACCAGTGTGGGTTTCCTGGCAGTAAAACGCATGAAAGTGTGGTGATCCCCGTGAGACTGGGCCCACATCCTCATCCTTTAGCAGTTGGTAAGAGTCGCTGCTTAAGTTGCCTCTACTGGTATATGGCTCTGACATCTGCTCAAGGTGACACGATCTTGGTTGTGATTCTCTCAGTCTGCCTGTCTCTAGTGCCCTGTCACCTTCATTCTCTCTAGATCTAAGAAAACTTGTTGATTTATCATTTGTTCAGCTCAGCTCTTTTTTTTTTTTAAAGATTTTATTTATTTATTTGACAGGGAGAGAGAGATCACAAGTAGGCAGAGAGGCAGGCAGAGAGAGAGGGGGAAGCAGGCTCCCCGCCAAGCAGAGAGCCCGATGCGGGGCTCGATCCCAGGACCCTGAGATCATGACCTGAGCTGAAGGCAGAGGCTTTAACCCACTGGAGCTCAGCTCTTTTCTTGTTATGACTTCCAGGGTCTTTACATGTTAGAAGGGAAACCAGAAGTCAACAATGGCTTTTTAAAAAGGTAGTTTATTGTCTTTGTATTACACAAGTGTAGCTAACCCAAGGTGGCTCTGGCAGTTCTATGATTATAGGAGACCTAGGATCCTTTTATCTTATTACTTTGCCATTCTCCACACATAGCTACCACCTTACGTTTGGAAGTGGCTTTTCCTTCTCTAGCCGTCGAGCACTATTCCAGCCATTCTGTAGGAAAGAGGAAGCGGGAGAGGAGAGTAGGGCACAGTCCTTTTCTTTAAGGTGTCCTTGTTATTTAAGGATACTTCCTGGAAGTTGCTATCATCATTTCTGATTACCTCTAAATGACGAGGCCCTAAGTTCACATGACTATGCAGAGGTTGAGAGATATAGCTTTAACTGGGATATGTCATGGAAGAACGGAAATTGGTTGTTAGTAATCTCTATCACAACGGTGTTCCAGGGCTTTCCTCAGATTCTCAAAGGTGTCTATGTATGATACAAAGTAGCTTAAGAAACTCTGCTCTATAAAATTGCTGTGAGGGTAGGGGACCCCAGCACATCAGCTGACAGTGAAACCAACATATCCAGAATATTTAGCCTAAGCAGAATCCCATTCAGTATGCTCACCTTTCCTGAAGGCTTGCTTGCTGTGGGTCAGGCATTGGGCTGATAATAAACTAGTCCCTACTTGCCCTTGAAACATGTCATCTCTCTCTTGGTAGCTTACCCAGTCCCCAGCTTGTTTCCAGAGCAAGCCATCGTGAAAGAAAATGAAGAACAACTTATTTCGTGTATGGCAAGTGGGTTCTACCCCTTGAACATTACCATTACATGGAAAAGGTGGACCCAGAAGGATCCCCAGTATGTGGAGGTTTCTGAGAGCGTCTTCACTAATTATACCACCGACAATAAGAATGTCACTAGCTTCTTGAGGTTGAAGCCCTCTCTGGAAGACAATATGACCATCTACCAGTGTGTGGTATGGCATAAATCCTTGCCTACCTCCCAGAGGCTCAACTTCACCTTGACTGTGATAGGTAAGAAGCCTCCTAAACATTTCTCCTGCTCTTCACTTTGAGGTCAGATAACATAAATTTTTGTTCCCAGGCAGTCTTGGGGAAGACAGGGGACAGTGGGAAAGATAGAAGGCTTGGTCTGGCATAACTTAGCCCCAGAGTCAGCAGTCCAGACTAGGTCTCTAAGGCAGGGCAGATGGTCTGGTTGATGGAAAGTGGTGACAATAGTCCTCAGATGGAAACAGGGCTACTTTCAGTTCATGGCAATTTAAATGATCTGGGTGGTCTATATGGCTTGTAGTGTGAAACTTGCTAGCGACAAGGAGAGAGGGGACAGGATCCTATCCATGTCTGAAGATAACAGTCTATCAGGGGCCAGGGACTCCACCCTGCCAGCAAGTCTTCTGCTCAGGCCCCAGATCACTGCAAACTGGTGGCTGGTAGAGGCTAAACCCATAGTTGTATCTTATGGGTTGTGCCCAAGATGGGGAGGTCATTGTAGGATGGTCCTGTAGATGCCCAGGACTTTCCCCAGGGACATGGGATCCTTAGCTCAAAATCTACAGGTCACTATAGAATCCCTCTTGCTGGTGGGATGAGGTCCATAGAGCTCATATCTTGGCTTCCATGGTCATGGCTATGGTCCCGGGTGGGTATGACCCTACTGGTCTACTGCATCTGCCTGGAGCTAAGAGGGGTGTAGAAGGCAGTGTCTGACCAGGCTTCTGGGAGATGTAGTCTGGGTATTCAGGATGGTCCTAGAGGGAGAAAGGAATTGTTCTTAGAAGTAAGGGCTAAGAATGTGTGTGGGTGGTTGTGTGTGTGTGAAGAGATGTGTGCAGAGTATGTGTGGGGCATGGGGAGTATGAAATTGAAATATGCTTTGCGTGTATGGTATAAGGGGGTTTTTCTGTGTTATATGTATGTTTTAGTCCATTCAGGCTGCTGTAACAATTTGCCACAGATTGGGTGGCTTAAAAACAACAGAACTTTATCTTTCACAGTTCCGGAGGCTGAAAGTTTGTGATCATTGTGCCAGCATGGTTGGGTGAGGACCCTCTTCTGGGCTGCAGACTTCTTATTGTATGCTCACATGGTGGAAGGAATGAGGGATCTCTCTGGGGCCTCTAGTATAAGGGCACTAAATACATTCACAAGGGCTCCCCACTCCTGACCTAAGCACCTCCCCCAACCCTGTCTCCTAATACCATCACATTGGGCACTAGGATTTCAGTGTATGAATTTTGAGGGACACGCATATTCACTGTATCGCAGCAAGATGGTGTAGTAGTTTGGAAGCTTTACACATCGCATGGCATGTGTGAGTGATATGTGATGTTTGATATTCCAGCATCTTCTGGCAAGTGCTAAACACGCTGTTTGATGGTGAGGGGTATGTGTGATAGGAATGGAGGGTGCCAAGGAGGGTGACATGTGGCAGAGGGTCACAGGAACCAGGAAAATGACATACAACCACAAATCCTAGCAGTGGTTGTATGGCTTCTGGCTCTGGCCAGGAGGTTTTTTCCTTAATGTTATTTTCCTCTTTCTCTCTGCAGAATCTGACAAGACAGCTTGTACTTCGAAGTACGTTTTACTCTATGTTGGAATAACCTTTGTAATTGTACTGATTTTATTTATTTTTTGGAAACAGGTAAGTGGTTCCAAAGCAAAGTTTAGCCCTGTGTTTTGGAGTTGGCTTTGGGAGTTCAGAGATTATTGGCAGGGGATGCTGTTGAGGAGTTCTTAGGATTGATATGGGGGTATTCTAAGTGTGGTGTGTGTTTGTGGTGGGTGGCTTTTTCTTTCTTTCTTTTTGTTTTTTGAAGATTTTATTTATTGGAGAGAGAGGGAGAACACAAGCAGGGGAAGAAGCAGACTCCCTGCTGAGTAGAGAGCCCAATGCCGGGCTCCATCCCAGGACCCCAAGATCCTGACTCAAGCCAAAGGCAGATGTTTAACAGACTAAGCCACCCAAGTGCCCGGTGTGTGGCTTTTTCTTTTCTGATCTCCGTGTGGTGGTTTATGACTCTGGGGAGATGCAGCATAAATCCCCTCTGTGTCTTCCTAATATACCCATTTCACTGTGTCTCAGACATGACCTTACCGGTTCAGACCAGGTTTTTGAACCATATATGGGCTGCTCTGCTGTTCCCACATGCAGATACTGTGGCTCAGATGTATGAAATCCTTCTTCCAGGTGCTCATATTTTGTCAACTCAATGGGATAACTTATCACCAGATTTCATTGGTTTAACCAGGGATTTCTAACCCTCCCTAAGTGTTTCCAAACAAATATGTTTTCAAACATGTTTATCCCTCACTATTCCCCAAATAGCAAACAAAACAACTCAAACTGTAGAGGCCTGAGAGACAAGTGTAAGCATGTTGGTTAAAATTGTTCTACCTAACAAAAATGCCCTCAGTTATTTATGGACCTTCGAAGGCAGAACCTGCGCAGTAGCTAATACATCTCATTATAAATGCCTTAGGAAAAGGACAATAATCGGTTAATTTTAAAAAAAAAAGGCTATTTGTTTATTTAAAAATTCACCAACCGATTCATGGGATCTATTCTTCTGATGGGACCGAGGCCAATGAGACAACTAGATAAAAGTGGTTTTCAAATGTTTCTTGTGATACTTGTGAATGTTCTATTTCTTGCCTTCCCCTGGCTTCTGATAATCCAGCGGCTATCTTGATAACCTCACATTTGGCAGTGATATTTTTTGAAAAAGAGACTCAAGTCTTTGTGATTAGCCTGGATTCTGTGGTGGTTTGCAGTCTTGGCTCTAAGTCTTCACCCTTACTCACATCCATGTCCTTTGCTAGGTAATTTTGTAGTGTCCTCCAGTGATGGGCTGTCCCTGAACGTGGGGCTCAACCCTGTGGCTCGCTTTGGTCCGCAGAATGAGGCCAAGGTGAAAGAGTGCCAGTTCTAAATCTAGGTCTCAAGAGAACTTGTGTGTTTCCACTTGCTTTCTTTGGTGCTTCTGATATTAATAAGAGGAGAATACATCCGAGTTCTGTCTGTTGGGGGCCAAGTGACACCAGCAGTTAGAGCTAATTGTGCTAGGAGAGGCCAGTCTAGGTCACATGATGGCCCACAACTCCCACTCAGCAGAGCCAACTTACAGTGCATGAGAAATACATTTTTTTCTTTTTCAAAGCCACTGTGTTTTAGGCTGGGTTTTACACAGCAAAATCTAACTGATACAGCTCCTCAGGCAGTTGAGTTTTGACTAGAAAGTGTGGTTGCTCTGGAGATGTGCTGCTGAGACCCATTAGAGAGAGAGCCTGTTCTGGAGCGTACCCAGCCAGCATGCTCCAGCTGTGGCCTGTCAGGGACCTGCGCAGTATTAGCCGAGGTCATGCTTTCCCTGGGCAGCCCCAGAAAAGAGCTGAGAAATGCAGGTGTCTTTGTAGCTACCCTGAGACTTTCTCAGACTTACACTGGAGTCTGGGGCTCTTGCTACCCAGTCCTTCCTTCTTTCTCCCTTTACAGATATTACACCTGTATCGTGGTCTAAAGGCTTTGCCTGCATACTCAGGTGCCCTCTCTCCTTTATCTTTTATAGATGCTACACCAAAGAAGATATCCCTTATTCTCCGTCTTGAAAGCTTGTTCTCAGAACACTCAAATTGACATAAGAAGGACTGAAGAACTATAATGAGGTGCTTTCATTTTGATGTATTTGTGGCTTATTCCAATGGCGGAACCACTGGAAGAACATTGGAAATTCTTAAACAGAAGCAGCAGTAACAACAAGGTTTCTCAGTGAATGCATCTGTAACTGAAATTACTTTTCCCAATGCCTTAGATAACTTGCTCAAGAACAGACTGTTCAAGCTGCCTTCTTGGTGGCCTCCTGCCAATCAGCTTATCCAAAAAAAGAAAGCAGTGCTCTCCAAGGAAGACATACAGATGGCCAACAGACACATGAAAAGGTGCTCGATATCACCACTCATCAGGGAAATCAAAACCACAATGAGCTACTACCTCACACCTCTTAGAATGGCTTGTATCAAAAAGACAGGAAACAACAGGTGTTGGCAAGGATGTGGAGAAAAAGGAGCCCTAATGCACTATGTTGATTGGAATGTAAATTGCTGGTAGCTATTATGGAAAACAGAAAGGAAGTTCCTCAAGAAATTAAAAATAGAAATACCATGTGATCCAGTAATTCGACTTTTGGATATTTACCTGAAAAAAATGAAAACACTAACTCTAAAAGATATATACAGCCCTATGTTCACTGAAACATTATTTACAATAACCAAGATATGGAAACAAGTGTTACTGATGGATGAATGGATAAAGAAAATGTGAGATATATTATATATATATGTATGTATATATAAAATATATATAAGATATATATGTATATAAAAATGAAATATATATATAATGGGATATATATATACATATATATATAAATGTATAAATAAAATGAATTTTTATTCATCCATTAAAAAAAGAATGAAACCTTGTCATTTGGACCAATACGGATGGAACTTGAAAGTATAATACTAAATTAAATAAGTCAGAGAAAGACAAATGCCATATGATCTCACATATGGGATCTAAAAGCAAAAACAAAAACCTAAGCTCACAGATAACAGAGAGCAAAATGGTGGGTGTCAGGGATGGAGTGGGGTGGATGAAATGGGTGAAGGTGGTCAAAAGGTGAAAACTTCTGGTCATAAATTGTGGGGATGTAACATACACCACGGTGCCTATAGTTAATAGTACTGTAATGCATATTTGAAAGTTACTAAGAGTAAATCTTTAAAAAGTTTAAAAAAACTTCGGAGAAGAAAATATTTTTATAACTATGTATAGTGACAAATGTTAACTAGACTTATTGTGGTGATATTTTGCAATATATACAACTACAGGATCATGTTGTACACCTGAAACTGATCTACTGTATGTCAATTATACCCCTCCCTCCAAAGTTAACACTTACTATTTCTAGACTGTGACCTGTTTCCTTTCACATTCTACTTCTTAATTTAATGAGATCCACCTATACATGCTAATAGAAGAATAAATATATGCAGCTGCACTTTTAACTTAATATCTCTGAGTTATTCTTTGAGTTATTCATTCTCGTGGCTAGTGAAGAGTAGAGCTTGGATTTTTGATCCAAACTGCCAAGGAAGATCCAGGGTGGGGTTGGGGTGTGAAGAATAAGCTGGATCCTTCTGTCTAGAGGATAGGCTCACTCTATACTGTTCTTGTCTGTTCTTAGGGGATAGTTCTGTTGGTTGGTGTGTTTGATCATTGCCTCATTTTCTGTAACTGAACCAAGGTGGGTGATGCTATTCCTAATTAGATCTGTGCACAGGCATCTCATTCAGGACAGAGGTTGACAAGGCTGTGGGGAGTCTCAGGCCAGGTGTTAGTCATGCGTAAGGCACAGTGAGGTTCTGAATGTAGTTATCAGGGAATGTGCAGTTGTATTTCAGGTTCTTTGTGGGGCAGAGAAGCCCTGTTCACATCTTTACTGAAAGTCAAAGTAATGACCCTAAACACAGCTTTTAGGTCACTCAGGAGGGTGTAGGGGGCCACAGTGAGCTCATTCATGGGCTTAACTGACATTGAAGACTCTCTTCCAGGGCTGACTGACTAGAGGTAGAAATCCCCATCGCGGAGCTCCTGCCTGAGGGTGATTTAGAGTGGCCTCTAGTGGCGGTACTGGGGATTGCGGTATCGCTTTAGTTGGTGCCTATTTCAGAACATTCATTAGAGGAGGCAATGAAACCCAGGAAGTAGAGATCTGGAAGGAAGAACAGGGTAACAGTTAGGACTGTGGAACAAAAGAGGCAGTCCAAAGCCATCCACAGTCATTGAAACAGAGGGATAAAAAATAATGACACCCTTTGGAAAAAGTAGCAAGGCAGTTGAGATTTTAAAAGAAATTATAATAGTCTTATAGAGATTATAATAGAGTAATAAAGTAATATAAGGGAAAATAAAATTATATGGGAAAATGACAAATGGGATCTTTGTATAGGGAGATAAAACATCAGATGTAAAATGTAGGGGATTGTAGAATGGACATTATTGATTGAAAGGGAATCTATGATGTAGGGGGGAAAAAGTGCATTAAGGAGTTATTAGGCACAGAAATGAGTGTGCTGGTCAGACCTTCAGAGACCTGAAGAGGCACAAAAGAGGCAGAACTATGGCATGATTTTCATTCTACTTCCAAGGTGAATGGGAGATCAAGGACATAGTAGGAATTCGACAACAAATGAAAATCTCAATCAGAACTGTACTGCATTTATTTCTCTCGGGAGTAACTTCCCTTCCCCAACAATGATGGTGTCATGAGAAAAACTGGACTTGATCAAATGAAGTAAAGAAGAATACACAGAGGCAGGGCTACCTGGTCTGTTTTTGCTTCACCTTGAGTGCCGACGGTCTGGGGATGAGTTTGGGACTTTGTGCTGCAAAGAACAGTACTTTCATGAAGTAGAGGCACGTGACTCGCAAAAGCTAAGGAAGGCTTTGTGTGCTGTTGATCCGTACTCCTGTACATTATTGCTTCTCCCAATGAAGTACATAAATTACACAGATGCCTAGTATTTTTATCACCTGTTCCACTCATTGGTATCAGTGCCCGGAAGGACACAAGTTCAAGGGAAAGGCAGAAGTTTGCACTCCTTGCACCCAAGCCGGCCAGTCTAGGCACCCTGCCTTTCATATCAATCCAGAGTGAAGCTTTCCCAGAGTGGAAACGGGAGCATGGAGGTAACACCTTCTTCCCTTTCCATGAAGGTATATATGATGCCCCAGGCAGGTGGACATGGCAAAGAGGATGCCAATAAGTGCAACAAATCCACTCTCTGGAACCCAATTCTGACTTTAACCCCATCACTCTGCCTTTTCCCAGCTCCTTTCAAGCTGGAACAGATCTGTTGTGCTTTAGACCTGCCCTTATCTGGAGTGAACATAACTTTGACATGCAGAATTTGTGTCTTCACACAACATAGGGTGTCTGATACCTGAAACTGGGGAGACCTCAGAGGTGAGCTCAGAGACCTGTGGGGAGTCAGGGGCTACTCTCTTCCTCACCACCCCTAGGGAAGGATGTTGGGGAGGATCTCAAGTTTAGGATGGAGCTGGGGAGGATGCCACCTGGGGGGAGAGAGTGGGTTTTATAGAAGCTGGGTGTGTCCTCTCCAGCAGAAGGGCTGTCAGGTCCTGGTGTCAGTCCTGGGCAGGTTTCCAGCATGACTAGTGGGCTAGTTTTTCCAGACCAGGAATTCAGTTTCACTATAGGAAGATGGTAGCTTGGCTTCCCTTCCCTTTTGAGCTCAGCAGCTCCCTCCATGCTTGGAACTTTCCAGCTCCTCCCTGAGCTAAGCCTTAAGGCTAGGAGGTCTCTCTTAGGGGTGGAAAGACTGGGATCAGCGGCTCTGATTTTCTGGTCCAGTAGCCAGCAGGTGGCTACTGTGGCCAGCAGGTGGCGCTGAGCCCTCAATTCTCTGGGTTCACCGACACCGGCCATTTACCGTGGAGGAGGGGGAGGAAGGTTACTTTGAATGGGGTCCCAAGAAAGCTGCTGCTGAGCAGCTTCTCATTAAGGGAGTGTGGCCTTCTCCTGGTCTTATGGACAGCCAAGCTGAGTCCCAGGAACCGGGCACTGTCTCCAGAACTCTGGGCTGACTCTGAGTAGCTTCTCATTCCTCTTCTTCTAAACCACAAAATGGTTAACATCAGGGGACTATGTGGGTGCAGGATGGGGCAGCTTAGAGCTTGCACCAGCAGCAGCAACTTCCTGGCTCTTCAGCCCTGCCTCTGGAGTAGCCCGGGCCAAGTTCTCACTGATCCTGCCCACTGCAGACCTCAAACAGCAATGGTGATGCTGGCTTATTGTCCTATCATCATTCATTCATTCATTCATTCACTTGGCACTTACCTAGTGCCAGGCACAGTGCTGAATCAGATATAGTCCCTGACCTCAAGTAGCCACAGACTTGGGGATGTCACAATCTCTTTCATTCGTGAAAGGAAGAGTGGATTGATGTGGTAAACTTCATTACTGTTTAATTTAAAAATAAATTTCCACAGTCCCCCCAACCTTCAGCAGCCACCACCCTGACCGGTCAGCAGTCATCCACATCGAGACAAGACCCTCCAGCAAAGAGATTACAACTCACTGAAGGCTCAGATGATCGGTAACACTTTTTAGCAATAAAGTGTTTTTTAATTAAGGTACATACATTGTTTTTTTAGACATAATGCCATTGCACACTTAACAGACTACAGTATAGTGTAAACATAACTTTTATACGTGGCGGGAAACCCCAAAACATTCATTTGACTCTCTTCATCGCAGTATCTGTTCTGTTGTGGTGGTCTGGAACCAAACCTGCAATATCCCTGTACCGCAAAGCACATGACGGGCCCACCTCTTCCCTGAGCACCCCGCCTTCCAGCAAATCCCAGGAGTGCAGGTCAAGCCGAGGGCTCTAAGCCTGGTAGGTGCTCCAGAACTGAGATGGCCAGACAGGCTGACAGGGCTGGGCGGGCTGAGGCAGAAAGCTTAAAGTCTCTCGGAACTGGGTGCTAAGGGTCAGCCTCAGGTCCTTTTTCTGGCCGCCTGGCTAGGATCTGCGGCACTTTTGGAAAGTGGGCCAGCAGCTGTCAGTCCTTGCCCTCCATGTCCACTAGTGTGCCCCCTCCTTCCCCAGCAAGAACTGCCCAGTGTTTAGGGAGGTTTTATTGATAGCACAGAAGGCAGAATCCCCGGCAGGTGTACGTAGCTCTGCTCCAGGAGCCCTGTCTAGGGTCAAGCCCATGAGGACCAAAGGCCTCTTTGCATCAGAGGCCTCACTTGCCTCCAGCAGCCTGAGCTTTCCAACATCTCCTTTTCTAGGAGACCCTTCACAGCCCCCTCTGGACAAACAGACCCTTCACAAAGACCCTTCACAGCCCCCTCTGGACAGATAGTGAGTGACAGCCACTGGTGGAGAGCCAGAGTTCAATCTGTATGTGGGCCCTGGACCCCTCTCCTCAGCCTTTTTCTGCTTGACATGCCAGTGTCTGCACCAATCCATCCCAGCCTCCTGGGGCAGAGACAGAATGGGAGCAGGCAGGCCCAGCAGCCCCTCCCCAGGGAAGCCTTGTTGTCAGGGCACAGGGCAGGGGCACAGGGGCCCATCTCCTCTTTCCTGTGCCTGACCAAGGCTCAGCAGAGCTGCGTGTCCTCACACCACTTCCTCTTCACCTGAGTCGGCCCCAGGGAGGGGAGTCTGATCAGTCTCAGCCTTCCTCGTCTGTGTTGGTTCCACACCTCTATTCCTCCAGCTGGAATACACTCCTTCATTGATTGCCCTCCCCAGCTGGCAGGTCCCACCCATTAGGCCATCACTTCTTCAGGGACCAAGAGTGGCTGGTCATCTCTTGGGGCCACCGAAACAGAGCAGCAGGTTTCCAATCTGGGGACTGTTCCTCCCCAGCCACCTGCCCAGCCTGCAGTCAGTTGATCATGGGGAGGCAGAACTGGCGGGAGACCCAACTTTAGGGTCCAACACTTCCCACAGCTTCCCCAGCCTGGGGAGAGGGGTGGGGGGCGGTGAGCCAGTCCTGAGCTGGGGCTGGGAGGAGCAGAGACAAAAATAACCCAGCACAGGCTTCCTCTGAGGCCAGAAATAGACTAGTGACAAGTGCCTTGTAACACCATGGGCTAACAGCAGGGGGGAGGCTGAGCTGAAGAGGGCCCAGCCTCACACCAAGACCAGGCCTGGCAAGGGGCCCACACCACACCCACCCTACATACCATACACACGGCCTCTGTGCACACAAGCAGTGTGGGGACCCGAGCGACCAGAGCTCAGGACAGGGAATCAGGAGAGATACTAAACTTGGGTTTGGTCTTGGCCACAGCCACGCTGCGCTTGCGCAGGGGGCCACGGGCCGAGGCGAGGGTCAGGGCGTCCAACAGACTGCGGTCCTCATCAAGCTGGCGGGCCGTGCAAAGCGGCGTGGGCACCTTGATGGTGTTGCCAAATTTGGAATAGTCCACGGAGTAGCGGCCATCCTCCTCGGCCACGATGGGTACAAAGCGCTGGCCCCAGAGGATCTCGTCGGCCAAGTAGGAGGTGCGGGCCTGGGTGGTGATGCCTGTGGTCTCCACCACACCTTCCAGAATGACAATGATCTCGAGGTCTTGGTGGTGGTGCAGGTCAGTGGGTGCCAGGTCGTAGAGTGGGCTGTTGGTGTCAATGACGTGGTAGATGATGAGAGGAGCCACGAGGAAGATGCTGTTGCCGCCCACACCGTTCTCCATGGGGATGTCCACCTGGTGGAGGGGCACCACTTCACCCTCGGGGCTGGTGGTCTTGCGCACCACCTGCATGTGGATGGTGGCACTGATGATCATGCTCTTGCGGAGGTCACCCACGCGCAGCATGAAGCAGAGGCGGCCATGGCGCACCGCGATGACAGCATGCTTGCTGAAGATGAGGGTCTCGGCCCGCCGATGGGCCTGGGCCGTCTTCATGAAGATGCAGCCCAGCATGATGGCATTGATCATGAGCCCCACGATGTTCTGCACAATGAGGATCAAGATGGCCAGCGGGCACTCCTCGGTCACCATGCGCCCGCCAAAACCAATGGTCACCTGGACCTCAATGGAGAAAAGGAAGGCAGAGGAAAAAGAGTGGATGCTGGTGACACAGGGCACAACGGTGCCCTCGTCAGGGGCCAGGTCACCGTGAGCGAAGGCAATGAGCCACCAGACCATGGCAAAGAGCAGCCAGCTGCACAGGAAGGACATGGTAAAGATAAGCAGCGTGTGTGGCCACTTGAGGTCCACCAGCGTGGTGAATACGTCCTGCAGGAATCGGCCCTGCTCTCGGATGTTCTTGTGCGCTACGTTGCAATTGCCGTTCTTAGACACGAAGCGGGCCCTCCGCTCTCGGGCTCGGTACCGGGGCTCCGCGGGGTCCTCTGCTAGCCGTGTCAGCACATACTCCTCAGGGATGATGCCTTTTCGGGACAGCATGGCTCCAGCAACCACGGGGGAGAGGCTTCCCCCATGGGGGGCGCTCCCCTGACCAAGCCTTGGGCCTCACGGTGGGGTTTCCTCCCCGGGGAGCCCTTCCACTGTGGGACCACCCTCAGTCTGTGCTGGCCTCACTTCTCAGATGCCTCCTCAACCAGACTTCTCCTCACCTCCGACTGGCCTCTGCCTCTTTAAACCAGCCTCAGACCTCAGCCCACCTACCCATTGCCTAGTGAGTCTCCTACCCGGCCTGGGCCTGCTCCCCACCTTGCCTGAATCTCAGCTCAACTCTCTCCCACCGCGGACTTTCCCTGGGCCTCCCGCTGAGGCTCCTTCTCCCCACCTGGGTTTCCTTCTCAACCCACCTCCTCTACCTTGGAACTTAGCACCTCTGGATCTTCCCAACTGGCCGGACCTCACACAACCCCCACCGTTTCCCCCGCCTCACTCACTCCCGCTCCCGGGCCCCCTTCCAAGCTCCAGCTTCATATTCGGACGACCCCCGGCCTCGCCTCCAGGTATGCCCCCTTTTCTACCCACCCTCCGCAGCGCCCCCGCGGCCGGTCGGATCCCCCTCCAGCTCTGTCCTTTCTGTCTCCTTGGGCTCCTGCGCCCTCCAGAGTCACCACTCCACCCGACTCCACTCCAGATCCCCTCGCCCACAGCGCAACCTGGCCGGGCTCACTCACGGTCGCGGCCTCTCGGCTCCTCGCCGGCCCACGCAGGCCGGCGCCGCGCCCCCGCCCGGCGCTCCGCTCGGTTCCGCCCCGCCCGCTCGTCGCCGCGGCACCTGCTCCTGCTCCTCAAGCCGCAGCCGTGGCCTCCCCGCCCCCACTGCTGCCCGGGCTTCCCAGCGGGTCGTCCTTTCGTTCGTGCGTCCGTCCGCCCGTCAGTCCGTTGGTCCGCTGAGACCGACCTGTACTAGATGGGGGCAGAAGATTGAGGGCGAGGGCGCGGGAGGAATGGAGTGGGGGACGGGAGCCGCCAGGGGGAGCCCGACCTATTCCTGAGATGGAGGAGGGGCGGGCACGGGCTGAAGCCCCGCCCCCTGGTCATTCACACCCACCCCCACGCCCCGCCTTCTTGTTCCAGATTCTGTCCGGCCTGGAGGGGTTGCCCAATCAGAGGGACAAAAAGAGGTTCCTCCTGCCCACGCGGGGACAGGGAGGGGAGCCGCGACCCGCTCTTTCAGTCTGAGGACTGCAGCCCCTGTTGGCTTGCCTTTCCTCCTCCAATTTCCCATTTTCAGGGGGCCCAGTATGCACCTCTCGTGCAGCATTGGGCTTTGCAGGTTCCCAGCGAGAGGAGGCTCTCCAAACCGGTGACAGCAAGAGGTTAGGTGGCCTGAGGATTCCTCAACTGACTGCTTCTTCTCTTTGGGGGTGCTCTTAATCTCTTCTGAGTCATAGATCCTTTGAGAATTTGATGAAAGCCACAGACTCCCTCCCCAGAAAATAATGGATTTTAACTAGCCAGTGTAGGAACACAGATTCGAAAAAGCCCAGAAGTCTGGATGGTTGCATCTTCTTTTTTTCAAAGGTTTTTATTTATTTATTTATTTATTTGACAGAGAGATCACAAGTAGGCAGAGAGGCAGGCAGAGAGAGAGAAGGCTCCCCGCTGAGCAGAGAGCCCAATGTGGGGCTCCATCCCAGGACCCCGAGATCATGACCTGAGCAGAAGGCAGAGGCTTTAACCCTCTGAGCCACCCAGGCGCCCCTGGTTGCATCTTCTTAATCACTCCACAACTACACCCCTGTATTTTAAAGAGAGTTTGAGCTACGGACACTTGTTTTACACCTCCTTACACCGGCCGCCTGGTCTCTTAAACCTTAGGTAATGGGAGGAATGTGGGTCTGAGGGGCTGTATTAGGGTTGGCTTGGGAACTAGGGGACTCGAGCTCTTGACCTGAACATGAGTGGTGCTTCTACTGCAGGCATCAGTCTAGGGTTGCCCTGTGGCTTGGGCCCCAGTTCTCAGCTGGGAGAGAAAGCCTGCTAGGTCTCTGTTGTTGGAACAGTAATGGCCCCATCCCCTCTCTGAGGCTCAGATCTTTATGTAGCCCTGACCCATGTGTGTTCATTTGTTGGAGTGGGAGCATGAGGCAGGGCCCCAAGATGGGGACAGTGGGGATATGGGCCACAGTGGGACAAATATGATTTTCATATTGAGCTGTCCTTTCTGTCTCATACTCATCTGTAGGCAGAGTCAACACTGCTACTCAGGATAAGTGTGAGCTTGGGCTGTATTAACAGAGATGCAGTCCCTAGAGTGGGGAGGGGAGAATAGGATGATCAGAGTGGAAGAGTTCAAGGAGACAAGGTTACACAGGAAAACTCTGAGGCAACTACATCTGTTCAGCCACCGGAAAAGGAGGCTTAGAGAGCCCCCTAGGGAGACTGGTACTTTTGCAGAAACCCTAGTGGTCCAAGGAGGGTGGACTAATAGTTTTATGTGGCCCAAAGTATAGAACCAGTACAGACACTGAGTGGAACGGAGGCAGGTTGTGATTTCACATATGGAAGAGTCAGTTCTAATAACCAGAGATGACCCGTATCTTTGGAGTATCCAAGTCAAAGGTGGCAGGCCATCAGGGATACTATAGAGAGGTTTGGGCCAGAATGGCCTTGGGCATCTCTGCAAGACTTAAGTATGGACATTGCCCTGCCCCTGCTACTTCCCTTCAATCCCGTGGGGTGTGGTGGGCATAAGGTGGGGGTGGGGTTAGGAATCTTCTCCTTTCCCAGGTTCTGCTCTTAGGAGGCCCTTCGGTAGAGAGGGTTGCCCCTAGAGACATCTTAGAGCTGGAAAGGCAAGGCCCCACTTCACAGCGTGGCCCTGAGGCCTCAGCTGTTACCTGCTCTGCCCTTTGTAGGAGGGTGGGCCCCTTACTCAAAGAGCTCAGCTTCCTGCCCTCCTCCATCCTTACCTTCTTATACTCAACTCCCCCAAATACTGAACTTGTCAGCTCCTTTCTCACTCAGAAACCTTCTCCGCTTCCCTTTTGTTCATAGGCTTATCCCAGACTCCTTATCCTGGCATTTAAGGCCCTGTGATCTTATGCCCCCACCCCTGCCCCATGGGCCATTTTCTCTAACTGCCTGTCTCATTCCCACCCCTCTCATGCCCAACTCACATCTTGCCTCCCCCAGGCAGCCTACCAGGTCTTACAGAACTCTCACTTCCTGATCCCCTCTGGCTCTTGGAATATCCAGAAGGTCTGTGTTGGGCCTCTCTCCAGTGACTGGAGGGTCGTCCTTACATTGCTCTGATCCCATAGCAACCGAGAGGGACACAGTCCCAAGACTCCTGGGTCTGCACCCCAAAGCTGGGATAGCCAGTACTGGAGTCAATGTGAAAATGATTAAAACATGATATGTAAATGAGCACCTGCCATTTCTGGGCTCAAGGAGGTGTGCATTCCTGCTTCACGATGCTGATGGAATCCAAGGATATCTGTTGTTTTGCTCTCCCCAGTGTCTGGGTCTCAGCATCTGGGTGACTTGTGGTATATGCATCGTGCTTCCCTCTGAAGGACCACCCTTCTTCCATTCTGAATGCCTCTCCACGGGCGTCACAGATGGGGACATGTGATCCAGGCCTAGCCAGTCAGTGTAGCCTAGCCCTCTGACCACAGTGCTTGGGTAGAGGTAGGGGTATGACCTAACTTGGTCCATTGAAATTTGCTCCCAAGACTTTTGCTGGGACTCTTTTTCAGAGTGGTAAGTGTATAAGCTGGAGGGGCTAGTGGCCATTTATCATCACGGAGGGAGGGGAAGACAGAACCCAGAAATGGAAACACATGCTTGTGGTCGGTCAGAGGGCTGGATCCAGCCATACCTGAAGCAGTATACCTTCTGGCCTTCTCCATCACATAGGGTAATGAATTCCAGTTTTTAGTTAAGCCCCTTTGAGTTGGGTTCCTGTCATTTGTCATGGAAGTGGTACTAAACCAAGGTACCCCACAGTTTTAATCCAAGAAATAAAGTGAGAAGGAAGGGGACTATTTTGTCTAATGAGATAATCACAAAAATGCAATAACCCTTGTTACGGACTGAATTGTGTCTGCCCCCCCATCTATTTGTTAGAGCCCTAAATTCCTGTTGATGTCCCCCAGCATGACAGTATTTGGAGATAGGGCCTGTAAGGAGGTAATTAGGTCCTTAGGAGAAACCAAACCTATGACACCTTGATCTTGGACTTCCAGCCTCCAGATCTGTCAGAGGACATTTCTGTTTAAGTCTCTTTGGCCGCAATTTTGTTAGCCTGAGCAGACTACTCCAAACCTCATTTCACAGATAAGAAAATGCACTTCTGGCCACACTCACAGAGCCTCATGTCTGCTGGACCCACAGGCCACCCAGTCCCTGCCCACCAGACCTGAGGTCTCCAGTAGGAAACAATCAATCTCTTTATTTACAAGTGATTTACAGTTAGAAAGCCCCGGTGGGAGGCGGTGGGAGGGGGAAGGCTGGGGCTCGGGGTGGCACTTGGGCTCCAGGGGCTCACTTGTCTGCACGGACAAAGGAGGCAAAGACACTGTCCTTCCGGCTGAGCAGCTTCTCTGGCTTGTCGAACTCAAGGATGGCACCGCGTTTCAGGACAATCACCAGGTCTGCAGTCAGGATGGTGTGCACGCGGTGCTGGATGGGGCAGGGGGGTGCTGGTCAGGATGGCGGGGGGGGGGGGTAAAGGGAGGGGCGGCTGAAGGTGTCCCTCCTGCAGTTCAGGGGAGGAGGCATGTGGATGGAATGTCCCATCTCTGTGGCCACTGCCCTTCCCTGGGGTGGCTGTGACCTCAAGCACTCTGTCCACTCATGACACCCTCTCCCCTTACCAAGTCTCAGCTCTGCTCTCACCTCTGGGCTTCAAGACTCAGGGATCACCTCAAAGCCCAAGCCCCACTACCTATAGAGAAGGTAGCCTAGCCTAGCTCCCAGGACTTTGGGATAGGGGAGGGCCTTGGAAACTGGGGAAAGAGAGGGGGATCTGAGGGAAGTCCTCACCCACCCCACGTCTTGCGGTCCAGGTTCCCTTCGAGCCCTCCAGATTCTGCACCGTCACTTCAGGGGCCTCTCCTGATTACCAGGCCCAGGTGAGTGCGGTGGCTGCCCTCTGATGGCAGCCTCTAGAGGCCAGCCCTCTCTCTGGGTGTGACCCCACACCCCAGCCACGGGCCCCTTACCGCAATGGTGACCACGGTGCGGTCTGCGAAGGCCGTCATCACCACCTTCTGGAGGATGTTTTCCTGCCAGGTGGGAGCAACACTGGTTGGCTCATCTGCCTCGGGGATGGGGTTTGGCCTGGCTTTGGGGATGGGGGCCTACGGCTGTAGTCCGGCTCCCATGGGATCCCAGTCCTAGCCCACCCCTCCCTCCATCTGTCTGGTCCTTGTCCCCATAGGACCAACCAAGTTCTAGCATTCAGGGGCTGGACTCAGGCTGTTGGGGGCTCAGCTCTGTGTGTGTGTGTGTGTGTGTGCTGTGTGTGTGTCTGGCTGCGCTGCGTGGCAGGTGATGAGTGTGAAGTCTTGTGGGTCTGTGTACAGCTTGTGTGTTTGTGAGCTAGAAATGTGCCCCAGCCCTCTGCCTTTCAAGTGGCCCTTGATGTTAAAGATGACTTGAGCTTCGGGACCACTTTGTGCAAATTTCACCCTAAGACCCCATGACAACCCCCTCCAAGACCCCACCCCACGGCTGTGCTCCTGACCGACCGTGGCCATGTCGATGGAGGCCGTGGCTTCGTCCATGATGAAGATGCTGGTCTTCCTCACAAAGGCCCGAGCCAGGCAGAACAGTTGCCTCTGGCCCTGACTGAAATTCTCCCCGCCTTCCGTGATGATGGCATCTGAAAACAGCCCCGGGGGGGCAGAGTGGGGCTGAGTTAGTCTGGTGCTGGGAGTTTAGTAGACAGCATGGCTTAAGGGCATTAGGAAATGTATGTACAGGGCAAATATGCAGGGGTGTGTCATGAGGCCGGGGGTGTGCAGGGCGGCTGCACTTGACCTAATGACACAGGTGCCATCTGCAAGAATTATAGAGAAGAGCGCTCTCTGCAGGGGTGCGCAGCCGTGGCCCCGGGTTGTTCCGAGAGGGGGCGTGTGCACTGAGTGTGTGGGTGCTGGAGCTGTGTGAGGGCACCAGTGGTGCGAGTCTCTGAAGCCAAGGCTTGGCCGGCCCTCACTGCCGCGGGGGCTGTGGCAAATACTTCAAGGCTCTGCTGTCCTCTGAGGGTAGGGGGGCAGAGTCTTCCCTGCACCCTGGAGGAGTGACCCCTGCCTGGGATGTCCCCCTCTGTCCTCTCCTTCCTCAGGGCAGAGCTGGGCAGGCTGGTGGCAGCCATGGTCAGGGCCGAATACATTGGACTTGCAAACTGTGTCTCACAGTGACACCTGCTGTCACCCTGCCCCCTCGTCCCGGGTCCCTCGGGAGGAGCTAGCCCCTGAACTGAGCAGTCGTGTGGCCTGGGACAACTCACATGACTTCTCTGAGCTCTCGTAAGGTAAAAGGGCACACGGGATGGTGTCTGAGGTCCTGCCAGGCCCTAGACTAAACCCTAGGCAAACCTCAGACACGGGCGTGAGTTTTCCCTCCTAGCCCTCTGGATGTCCTTGAGTGCCGTCCTGCTGCTTCACGAGTAGTTACCCAGGCCTCCGGGCAGCGCCTTCACCACCTGCTTCAGCTGGGCGATCTCCAGCGCCTCCCACAGCGTGCTGTCAGAGCACTTCTTCTCCGGGTCCAGGTTAAATCTGGAGGGGGCCACAGAAAGACCCCTTAGAGAGGGAAGCAAGGTGCTGGCTCATCCCCGGGGGCTGGCAGAGGTCAAGGCTGGGGAAGGGAGCAGTGAGTGAGAACTGATGGCCTCGGAGGGCCTGGCTAAAAGTAGGGGGGCAGCAAGCCGGGGAAGCTGCCTCTACCAGCGCCCACCTGGGGCTCACCGGAGAGAGAAAGGTACAAGGGTGGAAGTGGAGGGACCAGGCCAGCCCATGGTGCCCAGAGCCCGAGCAGGGCCGCCTCCCCTGAGACGGGTACCCAGCTGAACGCTCTGGGCCTCGCCCACCAGCCCTCCTCGCCTCCAGCTCCCAGGTGCCCGGCCTGGGACGGGGTGGTGGACCGCGGGAGTGTTGGGGCTCACCGGATGGTGCCGCTGAAGAGGACGGGGTCCTGCAGGATGATGGAGAGGCGGGAGCGCAGGGTGTGCAGGGGCAGTTTGGCGATGTCAATGCCGTCGATGATGATGCGCCCTGTGCGGAGACAGTATCGGTGGGACATGAAGGAGTGGGGGGAGTGGGTGGTGCCAGGGGCAGGTCCAGCCTGGGAGTGTGGGTCCCATCGAGGATGTAGTGGGGGCTGGAGAGGGCAGTGATTGCTGGGCTTCCTGTGACATCTGACCATACACCAGGACTGGGGTCCTACCTGGTGGCTACGGGCACATGTGGGGTGCCTGTCACACCACTCACCTTCGAACATGTCCACCATGCGGAAGAAGGCGAGAGAGAAGGAGGACTTCCCACTGCCTGTGCGGCCGCAGATCCCAATCTGGAAAGAGGAGCAGGGACACAGTGAGTACCTTGGGGAGCTGCTGGTGCTCGCTCCGGGCTGTGCAGGCACTGGAGGCCACAGCATCTCTTTGTCCTGCCTTTCTGACTAGCTTCTTTTTGGCTAGGGCTGGGTCCCAGCTTTGGGCTTGCTTTCTGGGTCCAGAGGGACCTCCCATGGGGACCCACAAGCACGTGCTGGGTGAGATGTCCATTTCCCCGGGCCTGGGTGTCAGTCTTGCTGTGCCTGGTACAGAGCTGCAGGGGAGCTGGGGACAGTGGTGCACAGTCTATGTGTGTGGGTAAGGGAGGGGGGCCCGGGGGTGGCTCATCGGGGTTTACAGGGGTGTATCTGTGTGCCATGCCTTGAACTGAGATAATCTCTGACCCCATGGCTTCCCGGCCCACGGGTACCAAAGGAAAAGACAATGAGGGACCAGTACAAAGACAGAAATGGTGACACAGAAGGACAAGAGAGGTAGGGGACAGATGGGAAGAGCCAGAGGCAGAGAGAGAGGTAGGTCTAAAGGTCAGGGAGAGTGAAATCAACAGCCACAGACAAAGAGGGACAGAGACAAAGAGACAGAAGGAGAGGGGCCCTGTCAGAGCAGGGGTGGGGCGTGAGGAGGCAATCCATCAGAGAGTTGGGTCAGAGTGCCAGGCCGAAGCTCCCTCCCTAGGACAAGCGAGGGGCCTCACTGTCTGTCCCCAGGACCTGCTCTGAAGCTCAGAGGCAGTGCCCTGGGAGAGCCCTCTCTGGGGTGTCCGTCTCCTGGGTGAGTGGGTGAGGGCAGCGGAAGGAGCACGGAAGAGGGACTTGGGGAGAGGGGGCCTGAGCCTTGTCAGTGTGAGGGGCCCTCCGCCCTGCCACCCACTGACCTTCTGTCCCGGGGAGATGAGGGCGTTGACGTGCTTCAGCACTGGCTTCAGGGAGCTGTCGTAGCGCACACTGAGGTTCTGGATCTGGATCTTCCCTTGGTCCGGCCAGTTCTTCGGGATGAGCGAGGGCGCTGGGGGCCAGACCGGGGTCAGCCAGCAGACTCAGGCGGCAGCCGGTATTCAGGAGGGCCCCCCTCCCCCTGACGCGCCCCTCGTCTGGGCCTCTCACCCAGCAGCCCCTCGTAGCTCTCCGCTTCTGTTTTCAGGAGCCCATGGATGCGCTTCACGGCCCCCAGCTGGATCTCCATGTCCGCCAGGTTCCTTACCATCCAGTTGAGGTAGTTGGAGACCTGCGGGGAGTCAGCGAGCGCTTGGCCCAACCCCGGCCACCGGGATGGCTCTTCTGTGTGGGCCAGGGGCCCTCAGTGTCTTCTGCTGGCTCTTCAGGGGGTCTCCCTTGGAGGCTCGGGGGTTACAATGAACATGGATCCTTACCTGTCTGGGGCCCTGGCTCTGGGTTAGCCCTCCTGCCCACAGGGTCCCCCCTGCATCAGACACAGGAGCTTGGGGTAGGGCCTGGAGGGCATCTCTGAGATTCCCTGAGTGCTGATATCTGAGCCCTCCGCTGCCCCAGTCTGCTGCTACTCACCATTAGAGCATAGGTAAGGCCCAGGCCCACCAGGCCAGCCGAGAGCTCCCTGTGCAGGGAGTTGGAGATGGAGGTCACAGCCGCAATGAGGACCACACAGGCACCAATGTACTCCTGCGGAGGGAAGCGAGCCGGTGTGGGCCCTCAGGGGTCGAAGACACAGGGGTCCCCCAATGCACCTCACTCCCTTCAGGGAGGGGAGAAACTCAGCAGAGACTCTACCCTAGCCCAGCAACAACACCTACACATCATCAGACATGCAGGAGGCCTTGAAGGCCGGAGCCCCAGGAGATGACGTGTGCACAGGTTTCTGCTGGCCACCCCCAGCCATCCGTGCAGGCCTGACCAGGCAGCCTCACCAGCTGGCCCACACAGGTCTTACGGCCCACTTCAGACACACCCTCGTCACAGTGAAACACACAGCTCTTCTGGCTACTGGCGCACACCTCAGGTGCACAAGCCCCTGGGTGGGAATGGGGAAGAGGAGGCTCTGGTCAGACACAGGGAGGGAAGCGGGGCTGGGAGAAGCAGGAGGGCTTGGTGCCCGCCGTGTATGCACACACAAGCTGCTATCCCACCCTCTCTTCCTGCCCTCTGGTCCGTGTTTGGCCCTTGCTCTGGCTCCACACCCCTATCAGAAGCCCTTGTTTTGGGGCCCAGGGTGGGGGTGGGTGGACTTGCCATGCGGACTTCTAGCCATCTGTTAGCAGCCGTGAGGAAGAGGGAGGCGATGTTATTGGAGTCCGTGTATTCCAAGAGCTTCTGCTGGAACTTAGCCTCATACCTGGAGGGAGGATGAGGAGGGCCTGAAGGTCACACGGCCCCCAGGCCTCTCTTCACTTACAGAGAAGCAGCCAGGAAACATGCCGCGTCTGGGGATACGAAGGCCATTCTCCTCTGGCCGGCCCTCCCAGCAACTTGCTTCTTGATTCAGATTTGTCAAGACTCCCACCTACTTTAGACTACTGCTTTCACCCCAAGACCCATTCTTCTCCCTAGGGTCTCGCTATTACAGTAAAGCACACTTCTGACGCTTACACGCCCAGGCCAGAAACCAAGGAATCATCTGGATTCACAACCAAGCCCTCTCCAAGACCTCTCACTTCTGCCTCCAAAGTAGGCCTTGCTCCTGCCTGCCTCTCTCCTGCTTGCTGCCCACCATAAACTCACCTGGCCTACTGCATCAGCTTCCCCGTAGGTTTACCTGTGGTCTCCCCTGCTCTGCTAACAGCAGCTGGAGTGATCTTTGTAAATCATAAATTACATCCCATCTCTCTCCTGCTTAGAATATCAATGGCTTCAAAGCCAAAGAGCCACCTCCTTGCCGGGAGCCTGTGGGAGCTCCTTCCATGCCACAAATCCCCTTGCTCACTGCTTTGCAGCCACAGAAATTACAATAATTTATTACTTGCCCTTTCTCAGTTTCGTCACAATACCAAGGTCTTTCTCGCCCCAGGGCCTTTCACACGCTGTCCCCTTGGCCTGGAATGCTTTCTCCTCTGCTCTTCACAAAGCTGACTCCTCTCAGCCTTCAGGCTTTACCTCAAATGACATCTCCTCAGGGTGGCCTTTCCCAGACTGTTGTTCTCCCTTTCCACAACCTGTTTGTTTCATAACCTCTGTTCATGTGTTCATTCCTCTAGCTGCTTATCTCCCTCACGAGCTGTAAACTTATGGGAATGGAACCCATGGCTGTTTTGTTCACCAGGGCATCCCTAGCACCTGGCACTGTCAATAAATACTTGCTGAATGAACAAGTGGAACCTTCCTTGACCCTCTAAGGTAGATGGGATCTCTCTGTACAAGGAAGGAACTCTGGAGTCTTCTTTCCTTCGCTTGTGCCCTTATCATGTTCTGCTTGCATTACTTTGAATGGACTTGGTTTTTCCTCTCTCCGTAGTCTGGGCTCCTGGCCTCACTCTCCCTGGCCACCCCCTTACCCCAGGCTGGCTTAGCTGGGCCCAGAGGAGGTGGCAGAGAGCGCTTGTTTCATGATGAGTAAAAGAACAAATCGAAGCCAAAGCTGTCTTAGCAATGGTCTCAGGGAAACAACTGGGGACGTGGAGGGCTCAAGACAAGTCTAACCGCGCGTTTGCTTTTCACTGTTGGAAGGTGTTTGCTCTGCTTTGATTACTGCCGGGTGGAGGGGCTGTGCCTACCCGCGTGTCTGAGGACAGCACAGTGAGTCTCTGAGGTGTGAGAGAGTGTACGATCGCACAGCCACGGTGGTGTGCTGTGGCTGAGGCGAGCGTGCAGCCCCATCCGAAGGGTGTGAATGAACACGTGCGGAAGTTGTCTGCTTGCTTGTGCACGTGTGTGTGATGGGCAAGCCTGAGGGGTGCGTGTGTGTGAGGGTGTGTAGGAGGTGTGGCTCTGGGGGATAGGTGTGTGATGGTGTGAGGAATGTGGAGAGTCCCAGTGTGGGCCGTGCAGACTTTGGATTCTTAGCCTTCTTACTTAAGGGCTGTGTGCCAGGACCAAGACTCCGTTTCCTCATTAGTAAAATGGGGACAGTAATTGTTCCCACCTGGCCTGAAACAGCCTCTGAGCCAACACTGAGTCGGGGGCTGGGGTACTCTGGAAACTTTTCTGGGAAAAGGCATGGCTTGCTAGAGAAGCCAAGAAGGTCCCAGAGGCCTGGGTTCCAGGCCTAGCACTGGCTCTGCCCATGTGTGTGACCTCAGGTTGGTGACTCGGGCTTGTCTGTTGAGCGTGGCTGCTCGAAGCCATGTCAGGGGGCTTCTGTGAGCATTCAGTGCAATAATACACATGCAGCCCTTAGCACAGTGCCTGGCATGTTGTTAGGCACACAATCAGTAAATGCTAGTCAGCTTTCAACAGGGCAGGCTGCTGGGCAAAAGCCAATGAATTAAACACACACAGGGAGGACCAAAACATCCTTCATCCACATGTAAAGATCTCCCAGTGTGTCAGTGTAGAGGGCATGGGAGGCCTCACCGGGCAGCGGCTCCCCTGACTGACCACAGGCGGCGGGAGGTGGCATCCACTCAGATCCTACTGAGAGGGTCTGGCCCTCTGGAGGAGAGGCACAATCCCTCTGCCCCAGGCCCAGCCCGAAGGCTGCCAGGACAGCCTGCATAAGAGCAACAGTACTAAGGCTGAGTAGAGGCCAGGCTGAGGAGTGGCCCCAAGAGTCAAAGGACCTGGGAAGTGCAGGCTTGAGACAGGAAGGGGGCTCGGAGGAGACCTGAGTGTCATGCCAGGTTCCAAGGGGCTTCTGTGCGGAAGACGGCACAGGCCCGTCCAGGGAGCAGAGCCAAGGCCAGGGCAGAGCTCTGTGTCACTTTGCTTTACTCAGATAAGACCCCTAAGAGGACATTTCACTGGCACAGATGGCCCAGGGACTGAATGGGGCCACAAGTGCTGCACTGGGGGGCTGGGCCCTCTCTTAGAGCTTTGGGGCTTGGAGGGAGGAGACACAAGCCTCCCGGAATTCTCTTGGCCGGTTCTTGAGCCCTAGGGTTACTCCTGGACATGGGACTTGGTGTCGCATGCTTACTGTCACACCCTACACAGCTGTGTCATCCTAAAAATAATCTGGAATTACTCTCTGAGTGAGGCTTAAAGACCAGAGTCCAACTATCTGGGGCAGGGGCCTCTGGCCTGTTTTTTGAGACGCTCAAATACATCAGACGGAGGCTGGGGCAGAGAGCAATGGCCCGTCTACTCCCCAGGTGACCTCAGATGCTCCTGTCCAGCCCAATGTCATGATCAAGGATAGGAAGCAGGGGCACTGAAGTTTTGGGAGGGAATTCCCCCAGCTCAGTGAACTTTTCTTTACCCTTTGATGCTGGCTCCAACAACATCTCCTTCATGAAGCCTTGGGTGAGTGCCTCCCTTCTGTGATCCCATAGTCCGCACTCCTGTTTCTCTCTGACTACCTGTCACGTGGGTTTCTCCTGACCTGCTCAGAGCTGGGATTATAAATGCCTCCAGGACAAGGACTCATCTGACTCATCTCTGTCTTTTTAGTGCCTGGCTTGGGTTTTAGCTCAGTACCTGTTTACAGAATGAATGGGCAGATTCAAGTCTAGGCTTTAGAGGACCTTACACAGGAGGGGCTATGCAGTCCCTCTGAGCCTCAGCTTCTTTACTTGGGAAATGGGAATAATCACATTGACTGCCTTGGACTGCAGTGTGGAATGAATGAGACCAGCATGTTAATTACAGTGTCCAAGTCACTGGCAATTCTCAGTACCAGATGGCCTCAGGGCTGGCTCCCATGATGGAAAAGGCTTTCAAGCGTGGATATGTGAGCATATACTTCCCAGCTTTGTTTCTTTTCATGTCCTGCCTTAGTTCACAGAGGCTCTGGAGTTGGCTGCAGGGCTGAGATTTTCCTCTCTGGATCAAACAGTGGAGCCCACTGGACCTGACCCACTGGGGGACATTGTCGAGGCTGCAGGGCCTGAGGAGGGGTTGGGAGACGCGTGTCCCAGGCCTTCCGAAGCCAAGCCCTGACACCCAAATCACATGACCCGTGGCCCCGGCCCCACCCCACCCACCCCCACCTTGGGGTAAATCTGGTACCTGAAGGCCCGGATGGTGGTGAGACCTTCCACAGTTTCAGCAAAGTGGGAGAGCAGGGGGAGCTGCGTGGTGTCGTCCAGCTGCTGCAGGTCCCTGTGCAGGGAGCAGAGCAGAATGGTCAGGAGGTGGGATGCAGGGCTCAGCCGGGATCTGAATCCCAGCTCCCCCTGCCCAACCACTGTGTGAGCAAATGGCTTCACCTGTCCCAGCGTCTCCCCTGTAGAGAGAGGGAAGCCAGTGGTGCCACCCCAGCAAAATCCTCAAACAGCATGCCAGGGCAGGCGCTGTGACTGCAGGCACCGTCTGCCTCCCATGTGTGTCTCCCTCACTCTGCAGTAAGGCAGGGCAAGCATGGTGGGTTCTCTCTCACGGGGGGTGGGGAAGATGGCAGGGAGCGACCTGAACCTTGAGACAGCTAGCGAAAGGAGCAGAAAGACCTAACGCAAAGCTTCCAGTCCCTTCCGGCTAACCACAATCAGTTCAGGCACATCACGGGCCGGTATCTACAAGGGGAAATGCCAGAGGTTTCCACGGCAACAAGGTTGCCCCCTGCTCCCCACAGCTGCTCATTGACAAGCACATCAGTGCCAGGGAGATCAGGCTGGATGCGGGAGTAAGCGTTCCTGAACAGACTGTCCCCAGGGCAGAGTGGATGCCTGGGGCACAGGGTGGTTTCTCTGGCAGAAGGAATGAACTTTGTAAAGCAGCTTGTACAGTGCTTACAAAGCCACAGTGATCTGTGAACACTGATGGGCTCCTTCTGGGTGCCAGGACATTCTACACTCTCCAGCATACAAATTGTGATCCATATGGGCAATGTAACTGTGGTCAAAATGTATCTAAATTTAATTGTTTGTATTGATAATCAGCATTTTGGCTCCAGTTACTAATCAACTATGTACACTTGGAAAAGGTACTTAAGCTTTTGATTATAACCTGCGGTAAGAAATGCATTTCATACTCCTAATCGGTGCACGTGCACACACACACACACACACACTCTCCTACACGACCCAAACAAAGGTTTTGTGAAGCAAAATTTACTGATATTCTGTGCATACAGTCTGACACTCTCTGTCCAATTTCATTTGTTATAAATGCTGGCTGTGATCTATGATATTGATTTCATGACCCCCTGATAGATTGCACCTGGCAGTTTGATAAGCGCTGGTCTAGAAATTCTTTCAGATTTTCCTGAAAATCATTTGGACAGAATCACCCCAGAAAGAACTTCTGGAGACTGTTCTTAGAAAATTTTGAGTAGGAAAGGAGCCTGTGTGAGTTGAAGGCTCTTGAGGGCAAATGTGATCACTGTGAAAGGCTCCCTCGAGTCAAGGCTCCCAGGCACGCTCTGGCCACCGCGGGCTGGGAGGTACCTCGGCCTGGCAGGCACTGTTGCCATAACACCCCTGCCATCAGGTGCCCTCGATTTCATGTATCAGCAACCAGCCTGGTCACTGGACTCCTATAACCCTCCTGAGAAGGATTTTGGCAAAAATGAATGAAAAATGAAGGGCATAAAGATGTGTATACATCCTGACTTAGCAATTCCACTCCTGACTGTACCTCCTAAGGAAATAGTTTTGATATTAATGGCAGTGTGTGTGTGTGTGTGTGTGCGCGCGCGCGTGCGCTCTGACAGGTGGTTACATCAGGCTGGTGGAAGATGAATCTTTCTCTTTCCTTCATTTCTATGTTCCTTTTCAGGGGGAACACAACTCTACTATTGTTTGATGATTACTCTAGTAAGAGTACCCAACTGCCCATCGCAGAGCACCTCCCATCCCCCCTCCGCTGAGGCTGGCAAAGGCTGCCATCACCTGGATGCCACCCGGAAGTACTTCTGGATGAAGTAGCACACCACGGCCAGGGGCAAGAGGGCCACGAGGAACACCGGCGTGACGTAGGAGATGACAGCCAGGGCGGAGACGCAGAGCAGGGTGGAGCGGCTCAGGCACTCCAGTGTGGATGGGATGTGCTGTCGGAGGGGAAGGTGAGACAGAGAGGTGAGTTGTGGTGTTTTTCTTCAGTGTGTTACCTGCCGCCATGTTTTGCTCTCTCACAGGCACATGTCTCATCTCTCCAGCTACACTGTAGGCTCCCTGAGAGCAGGAATTGTTTCCTGCTTTGTTTCCTCACCATCTAGTACGATGATAAACCAAAAACACAAGCTGAATCGAAAGGAATATTCCCCACAAAAGCAGTCACCTTGGTTCAGACTACACTGGAGCCTTACTGATGTGACCAGGGGGTAGGATGGAAGCCAAAGGGCTGCGGTTTCCCTCAGTCTTATCACGACAGCTTCACAGGGGCAGCCCCAGGTCCTCAGGCAGCCTTGTAATCAGATTGGAAGCCACTGGGTTGGTCTCACAGGGCTCTGAGCACCAGATCTGGGGAAGTCAGCCCCAGAGAGGGGACGTGTGGGGGCTGGCCTCTCTCTGAACTGGGGAAATGGGTCACAGTCTTGTGTACCTGGTCGATGGTGTTACAGTCAGCGGAAAATCTATTCAGGATGCTTCCAAGGGGCGTGGTCTCAAAAAACCTAGGGGGCAACCAGAAGAAGTTAGTCATCCGTTTATTGGTTTCCTTCCTGTTTATTGAATGAGGGTAGTTATTTCTTTCATTTTAGTGTCTCTGGGGTCATTTCTGGGTCTAGCTTCCTGGGGCGGCTGCCTTTGCAAGTCTGTCAATACCTGTCTGGCCTGTGTCCCTGAGAATTCCTACAGCTGCCCAAGGGGTGCCGCCCCTCACTAACTTCTCTGGCTCTCAAGCCCACGTATGACCACGGCCCCCTTCCTCAGCTGCTTGCTCAGCCTGCCTCGCTCAGCAGCTGTGCTGGGGATATCGAGTCTTCTCTAGAGGGACGATCTGCCAGGGTGAACCGGGCCCTGGGGACAGCCTGCCAGCGGGCTGACCCTGCGAGGCTACTCTGGTTGTCATCACTCTGGCCATGACCCAGAGCAGCCCCACCCCTAACCAGAGGATTTCAGAAGCTCTGCTCTGGGACAAGTAGAGGGTGACTAAATGCTGGGGTCATGTGTGTGGGCCACAGAAATCTCATGAGACTGAAAAGTAAAAAGAGTCATCAGATGGTGAGGCCTGGAGTTGACAAGGGGCCAAATAACCTGGTTGCCTGTCGTGCTTTAAAACCGAGTCAGCCGGTCGATTGGGTAGGGACCACCTTAGAACTGTTTCACATCAAGCGGCCTTTGGGATTTTTATCCATCCCATTGCAGGAGAGGAAAACATGTCCCCATGTCCCCAGTGTAGGAACCTGCAGGCTGGCTGAGGGAGGAGGGGGAGAGCTGAATCTGTGGGTGGCGACGGGCAGATGGTACCTGCCGGGGGAAGGGAAACTTACATGGACGCGGAGCCTGCAGACGCTCACTCTGCTGAAGGGCTGTCGTGACAGTTAGATGAGTGTGTGTGGCTGAGTAAATGCTGGTTTTCCTTTCCTTCTGCCCCAAGGAGGGCACTTTCACACACACTGTCTCCTTGAACCCCACCCCCTCCAGCCTGTGACCGAGGTTGCATATGTCCACTTTATAGACGGGAAAACTGAGGCCCAGAGAACAGTGATTTGCCCAACAGCCCAGCATGGCTCGGGAGAGGGGTACCTCATGGGAGCCAGGATGATCCGGTTCAGCAGGCTGCGATGCAAACTTTTGGCCACCTTTAGCCCCGTCCACTCTACTGTGACAGACGTGACAAGGCACAACACGATGCCCAAGCTGCAGAGGACGGTGAACACCATGGCATAGACCGTCTGGTCCAGGGCGCACTCCTGGGCCGGGCAGAGAATGAGACAGGGTCCTGGGGGTGTCTGCGGCCCAGCCCTCTCCCCCTGATGGCCCCGGCCCTAGGGCGGCTGGCCGCACCTGGCTGAGCGAGCAATTCCCGGCCACAGGGCTCAGGGTCAGGGCGCTGTCGGTCCACTTGGCCAGCCAGTAGTCAATGGCCACCAAGACCATGTGCTTGAGCAGCTGGGAGAAGACGAGCAGAGACAGGAGGAGGACGCCGGCGGATGACAAATACTTGGCACAGGCTCGCCACGGGATCTTGGCCCGCTGGTGCAGCACCGAGGACAGGTTGTCCTCCTCCTCACTCTCAGCTCCCTCCTCTGCAGGCCACAAGAACCCACCCTGTGGCTTCCCATTTTGTGTCCCTCTGAGGGCGAAACTGGGGCATGTTATCCCCACTTACAGATGGGAAAACCGAGGCACACAGAAGGGAAGGGATTTAGTGGAAGTCACGCTATCTCACCACCCCCAGAACACTGAACCTTTGTCTCCCCGTGGTCCATCAAACCTCAGGCCGTGATCTCACTGCTAGTCCCACTGCCGGTACCTTCCTCCTCTTCCTCATCCTGTAGGAGGCCATCTCTTGAGGACATGGCCCGGGGCAGGCCCTGAGATGGCTCTGTGGCTTTTCTCTCCATGACAGTCTCCTGAAAGACAGAGGGAACCTGGTCAATGTCCTCAGAATGTGCAGAGGAAAAAAAGGGAAAGTGGAGGGCAGCCACCCCTGGCAATGACCAGTGTCATGTTTCCAGGGTGCCCCCACCTGTGGGAAGGTCCAGATAGACACAAGTTTTTCTTGCCAGAATTTACTCCTTCCCATTTATCTGCTAACAATATCCCAAATGTTCTTGTGGGAGACCATCTCTCCCCTATTCTTTAGTCCCTGTGACTCAAGTGGACTGATCATTCTCCCTGGCTCTGGGGCTGGGGACAAGACCCAGGGCTGGGCAATCTCACATTCCTCATCCCTGGACACAGTGATTTAGTCAAGGTGGGCACAGGACCAAAGTGGACAAAGGAGAGTTAGCCTGAGGATTTCTGCTGTACTGTTGTGACAGAGGTGTTGAGCTGGGAGAATGTAAGCCCGAGGCTGCTGACAGCTCTCTCGCCACCACGAGAATGAGGATGGTTTGAGGGGAGCAGAGCCAAGGAAGGAGAGAAACAGGTTCCTGATAACTACCTGGATCCAGCTGTACCTGAAGCTGATCCTTTTTACTTTCACGAGCCAGAAAGTCTTTACCTCTCTCCTTTTCTGCTTTGCCAGTTTGAGTTGATTCCCTGGAATTTTATAACTGAATGGTTTCTGACTATTTCAGGATAAGGGGAAAGCATCCACCTGAGTCTGCCCTGAGTAGCTAGAATAGGTACCGGCCCTCCTCTGGTAAGAGAGAGTTCACACTCAGCTCTCACATCTGTCCTTTGGGGGGTTCCCTAGGGCAATGAGGGCAGGAAGGCCTTTATGTGTTCAGGTTCTAACAGAAACTTCTCCTCAGAGGGAGGCTGCCCCGCCCTTAGGACATACTCACCTTCTCCAGCTCTTGGTCCTGCCGGTTCATGAGGGTCTTCCAGTGCTCAAAGAGCTGGCACTCAGACCTCTGGAAATCCTTGAGTGTGCCCTCCCTCTGGATGGTGCCGTCCTTCATGGCAATGATCTGGAAAGGCAGAAACAGATCCAGCCCTGGGGCTGAACGGGAAGGGGGTGTGGCGGTCACACCCCCACCTCACCAGGGAGTCTGAGAGTGACCTGCACTCATCCTCTCCCCCACCATGACTGGCTGCTGGCTTTCCCACTGTGGTCCTCACCGACACACTCCCAGTGTCTAGAGGTCGGTGCTTCTGGGAGATAATTCTCAGTGGCTGTCCCAGGATTGCTAAGAGGTTTGCAGAGCAAATTAGTGGCTCTTGGTCAAGCTGTTTGATTCCTTGCTAGGATCCCACCAGGGGCAGCTGTTTTTACACGCTCAATAGCTAATTGCATCCTACCTCTAGCACCTCCTGACTGCACGTCTGGTAGGTTCCACCAGTGGTTGACAAAGTACCTATTGGTCTAAGGGTGAGTGGCCATACCTCTTTGAAATCATAAAACTGATTTTATTTGAAACATTCAATGTTTCCCATTCATAGACACTCGTCATTAATTCAGAGACCCTCCCCAGCTCCTTTATCCCCTGCCCCCAACCCAGCTGCTTCTGGGGTGTGAGGTGCGATGCCGGGAGTCTTGCTCTCTGACATGTCAAGGAACCAGTCATGCCTTTGTCTGCCTTCTTTGGACTAAAGATTGTCCCGAACTGCCTTGCCAAGGTCACCATGGAAACTCAGTCACACACCTTCTGCACCCGTTATAATAGTTTAAAAAAAATGGCTGTCTGTCCTTCCTTTTTCACAGTAGAGGGAGAATTTTATACCACATGTAGAAGGAAGATGTAGGCCCATTTAGCACAAGCTTGAAGATCAATTTTCAGGGGCAAATTTATACAGGAGTCTTGCAAGGCCCAGATTTTAAATTCACATGATTTCAATCTTAAAGTTTAAATGCTTTCCAATTAGGGGCACCTGGGTGGGTTAAGCCTCTGCCTTCGGCTCAGGTCATGATCCCAGGGTCCTGGGATCGAGCCCCGCATTGGGCTCTCTGCTCAGCGGGGAGCCTGCTTCCCCTTCTCTCTCTGCCTGCTGCTCTGCCTACTTGTGATCTCTCTCTCTGTCAAATAAATAAATAAAAAATCTTTAAATGCTTTCCAATTAATTGAGAAGTAACTGTTGTCTACATATTGAGGAGTACAGAAAATTGGTTAAGGTGGGGTTTCGCAAAAAAAATGCATTCTACTGATAACACTGAAGTTTCCACTACGATTTGCATTATTTGTTTCCATATTTTCCAGCTGATCTTGACTTAAATGCATCCAACCCTCAGTGGGTCAGAGGGCAGGAAGATGGCTCTCCCATCCAAATAAGCATTCCCGAGGCCAGGGGAGATGAATCATCAAACTAGGCCATAAGTAGAAGGTAGGAATTGAGTGTCTGCTTCTTTCTGAGACTTCTTGGTGCCAGACTTGCATGTACCCACAGGGGCCCCAGGTGAGGACGGGAACGTCTGCAGCTCTAAGTGATACCAAATCCTTGGCCTATATAGGACCTGCCTGAGCTACCCTGCCTGCTTGGAGCCATTCAGCATGGATCTCTTCTGCTTTGTGGCCCTCAGGAAGAGCTATGGAGACACTGACTCCTTTGAAGATATCCCACTGCCTCTCCCACCTCAGCCCTCCATAACTTGGCCTCCTGTGGCCCCTCACCCAATCTGCATGTGGCAGGTACTGGAGCTTGTGGGTCACTAGGACCACTGTCCTCTTGTCATCCTGGAGTAGCTCAAGGATCCCGGCTTGCATCAGGTGGTCACTCAGATGGACATCCAGAGCTGAAAAGGGGTCATCCTGGGCAGAGGGGAGAAGGTGGGGGGAAGGGGAAGGGGAGGGGAAACAGAATAAAACCCCTCAGAGTTATACCAGCTCTGGTCCAGGGACTGACACTGGTTAGCTGTATGGCCTTGGACAATGTACTTAACCTCTCTGGGTTTTAGATGTCTCATCTCAAAATGTGGCTGTTGTCAGTCACTGCTCTCAAACAGACTTAATCATAGGCACTTCCTGACTCCTGAACCTTCAATAGCTCCCCATTGCCTTTGAAGTCCAATTTCCTTAACATGATGATCTAGACCCTCTACTACCTGCTCTGTCAGTCTGGTCTCACTTATCTGTCCTGTCCAAGCTCCCTGTATTCCAGGTTTCCAGAGAACTGGCCACTCCAAGGTTTTTAACCTATGCTTTTTCCTCTGCCCAAAGTGCCATTTTACCTTTTGTCCGCCTGGTGACTCATCCCTCAGTGCTCTATCCTTGCTCTTCCTGTGTCCTTTCTTGACTTCCATGCCTAGCCTTCCCTCCTCTCAATTCCAGTTGTGATAGTTATCTGTCCACTCCTATGAGGGCCCCAAGAACCGGCACCCCTTATGCCCGTGCCAAGCAGAATAAGAGCTTAATACAACTTCGCTGAAATAAACAGCAATATCCACTTTACTTCTTCTAACAAGGTTATGTAAAGCTCACACGAGACCGTGAATAGGTTGGTACTTTGTAAAGGGCTATGTCAGAGGGTAAAAAAGACTATGAACCTTTATATTTTGAAGTGTGTTTCATGGGGAGCATTTATGTGTATTGAGGGCAGGCGGGGGAAAGAATAAAACCAGGTTCAGAGACCCAATGTTCCTTCTTCTTACTCCCCACCCAAATGACCTTCCTCTGCCCTTCTGTTTAACTGAATTCCTCTTCAAGTTCTTTCTCCAGGAAGCTCTCCCAGATTATTCTAGCCCTCACTGTCGTCTCCTTAGACAAGTCTCCTCATAGACTGTGCCACAGTTTGGCTTTCAACTGGGCTGTGGCTCTCCAGTGTGGGTGAGATCTCTCTCCCTAGTTAGACTCTACCTCTTTGAGGCCAAGAGCTGGCTCTCCGAATTCCTCAGTGTCAACCAAAGCACCTAACACAGAACTTGGCATGAAATAGGGCAGATATAGCTAATAAGGGAATCTCATGTTTGACTCTTAATGGTTATCTGGAGTGCTATGTTGAGAAGGATTCTGAGGCCAAGTTAAGTTTCTCAATGAAACTTAATGTGGGGTTTCACAGAATTGCTTTCATTGATAATGCTGAATTTTCTATTACTATTGCTGTGATCAATTAGCAATGTCTGCTCTGGGTATGGGATGGGAAGCGGCTTGTACATTCTATGTGTTCTAGCAGGGCTAAGTACGGTCTGGGGCTGTCCTACAAGGAGGCAGGCTGTAATTACCACGCATCTCCCTTCACAGCTGCTGCAGAGTTCAGTGCAAAGTCCACAGTGGGTCATTTGCACTATCCTTGCCTCAGTTTCCCCATCAGCGATTAGCTGCTATCTCTGGCAGGAGAGGTTTACTCCTGGAGAGGGAGTTGCTGGGTGGTGGTGGTGGTGTGTGTGTGTGTGTGTGTCTAGGCAGTGAGTGTGTGTCTAGGCAGTGAGTCAGGGAGGCCCCCGAGGAGGACACCGGCTAAGACACTCACCAAGAAGACAACGTTGGTGTGCTGGTACAGGGCTCGGGCCACACTGATTCGCTGGCGTTGACCACCAGACAGGTTGATGCCCTGTGATCGAAGGAGAGGAAAAGTCACACTCTCAGAGCCCCTCAAGAAAGACTGTCCTGGCCCTCACTTTTTGACTGTGAGCTCTTTGAGAGGGAGGCCTGGCTATCTCCACCTCTTTGCCCCCTCCTCACCGTGAAGAGAGGAGGGACTTATACAGGTTTACTAAATTCATTCCAAAGTGGAGAGCGGGATCCCCATGTCTTTGGAGATTCATCATGTAGGGACCATCTGACCGGTGACAGCTCAGACACAGGAAGTTGGGATTTAAATCATACAGAAGGACAGTTGTGGGAGAATCCCATACACCTGAGCTTACGGAGGAGGGGCCCCACCTGGCCAGGGTACACGAAGGAGATGACCCTGGGCCTATTGCAGTATCCTGTGGGCCCTTAGAATACACGTGAGGCATGAATGAGGTGATACCAAGTCATCTCCAGCCCACGAAAGCACGAGTTGCAAACCTGTCGAGGACGGCCAGCAGCCCAGGGCTTGAGACCATTCTGACCTCACTGAAGGCAGCTCTTCCACCTTTCCCCTCTCTTATTTTCCAGTCACCTGCTTTCCCTGAGAATCATCTCCGGACATGCTGGGGGTCAGGGGAGCTTGGCCCTGCCTTGCACAAAACCCCATAGAGGCTGCTACTAACCCGTTCCCCAATCTGAGTCTGGTCTCCATGGGGCAGGATGTCGATGTCCGGCTGCAGGGAGCAGGCTTCGATGACCATTTTGTACCTGGAGTGGTTGGGGGGGTGGGGTGGGAGGGCGGACACAGCTGGTCAGCCTGGCCAGAGTGGGGCCTGACCGAATGCACTGGGCCATTCGCTTTGGGGCAGCTGGGCTCAGGGAGAGCCATGGCCTTAATGGCCTTCTGCCTGGGTGCAAGCAAACACCACGTGAGTGTGAAAAGAGCTGAGGGCAGCACCTCACAGAGTCTTGGGGCCAGTTAAATATTTGAAGGATGAAATTGGATAGTAGCAAATATGCCACGTAAGTGATAAGAGGGGGCCCCGGGCCCCTGGGCAGTGGGAGAAGCTGCGGCCAGAGCCCACACTTGGGGCACGGCCAGGGAAAATCACTGCTGGTAGGCTTTGGCAGTAATGATGATGGCTGATCAAATATTTGGCCAGCCTGCTCCTCTCCTACTTCCCTGGGCAGCTCTTAGCTTGGGCAGGTGCCAGCCAGGGTGCATGGAGGCATCAGAGTGTCTGGGTGACATGTAACTGGGTGTCAGGCAGCCTTGGATTTGAGACCCATTTCTCTCACTTATTGGCTGGGTGGCCCTGGGCAAGTTACCAAGCCTTTCTGAGCCTTGGTTTCCTCCTTTACAAAAAGAAGGTAATCATAGTAGCTGCCTGCTGGGGCGGTTGTGAGCATTAGAGGAAACCACGCATAGAAAGAGTGGGACACTGCCCTTGACACTCAGGAGCTCAGTGGATGGTAACCATTATTATCATGGGAGGGAAGATAGCACATGAGCTGCAGAGCTGGTGTAGGGAACAATGGGAAGCTGGGTCAGCCTTCCTCTTAGCCCCAAGGGAAGGCACTGGGGCTTCCACACAACGCCCTCACACCCACAGGAGCTAGACCAAGATATGCCCAGGCATATCTGAATCATTTCCAGGTGCGCCATATGGAACAGGCTAGAATCCAGATAAGCATCCTGGAGAGCAGGATGGCTGGGTATGGGAGATCGATGGAGGTGCAAGCAGCCGGCTGGGGCTCGGATGCCGGGGAGGGCTGTCTGGGACTGCCCCTGACCAGCTTCTCCCCTCCCCCGGCCTGTCCTCCTCAGAGAGGCTTTTACCGTTGTTTGTTGAAGGGACTCTCAAAGGTGATGTTCTCCTCCACAGTGGCATTTAGCAGCCATGGTTTCTGAGAAGCATAGGCCACGGGGCCTCTCTTCCTGGAATAAAGCAGGTGGGAGCAGGGGAGTCCTTCTCAGGGGCTTGTATTCAGAGGCAGTTGTCAGGCAGATGGCTTAGACCGGGGAGGTGGTGCATCTGGCAGAAATCTGTGTGGCCTCCAGCTGGGCTTGGGTGCTGGGGTCTTGGCAGACTAGAGGGAACGGGCTCTCAGCCCTGCCCTGCCCTGCCGCCAACCTGTCCCACCCCGTCACCTGTTCCTCCTGAGTCTTCACCCAGAACTGGGAGAAGCCCAAAGTGTGACCAAACCAAGTAATCCCTCAACCCCTAATTTCCTTCTTCCCTGAGAGGCCCTCAAACCACTTGATTTTGACACTAACAGGTAATTGTCCAAGTGGAACTTTTTAAAAATAAGCAGAGCCAAGGAAACCACACTTAGTGTGATCAGGTTTTTGCAGACCAAAACCAAGGGGTGGGGTGGGGGGAATAAAAATGATCTGGTGTGAGGGGAGCAGCTTGAGGCCTCTGAATCATCTGGTGGAGCATGGAGCCCCCTGGGCCTCTACCCCGCAGCTGGGCTGGGCCCTGGGGAGCTGCCTTCAAGAGTTCTGTGGCTCCCATGGAAGAACCCCTCTGAGGCAGCCTGCCCAGAGGACGGCTACCCCCCATCACGGTACCTGACGTCCGAGTCAGCCACTGGCTCCCGGTCTGGGCTGCAGCAGGAAGAAAGGACGTAACTTCAGGGCTCCCGTGCATGCACCAACTTCTCCACAGACACCCAGGCTCCTTCAAACCCGGCGTGAGGGTGCCTTTAGAGCCCCTGGGACCAAGGATGCAGCCACCCATGTTGCCTGGAGGGGTGTAGGGTGGGGCTTGGCTGTCCTAGGGGAGCCTCTGCTGCCCGACCCTGTGTAGTCGCCCCAGCATGTGTGAGGTGTGTGAGGAGGGCCCCAGCCAAGAGGGAGAGTGGGGGAAAGGCACCAGGGGTATAAGCGTGTGTGTGTGTGTGTGTGTGTGTGTGTGTTTTGGGGGGGGGGGTAATCCTGTGTCAGGAGTATGAAGGCCAACATGTGCTTCCTCCAGACTCCGGCCTCTGCATCGGGGCTCCAATGCACAGACTCGTCTCAGACAGACGTGGCTGCCCAAACAGCTGGGGCAGGGAGGGCTGTCTGGAAGGAGCCGGGCCAGGCCTGCAGCTTGTGTGTGGGAACGTTCGGCCCACAGAGCTCTCGCGGTGGCAGCCAGAGGGCCGAGAAGGGCTCGGAGGTGATGGGAAGCCTCGTGTGGCCCTGTCAGCAGCCGGTGGTGGAATCTGGGGGAATCTGCTGGGAGGGGCACAGTCAGCTGCAGCGTCCACGTGCCCTGGGCGGCCGGCAACCGCTCTGGTGTCGCCCTTCTATCCCGCTGTTCTCATCCACAGGTCAAATCTGTCACATAATGTCAGCTGGGCCTTTTGGCTCACGAAGCATGGTCACTGTGGCTAGAGAGGCTGGGCCTATCATCACACCCAGGCACTTGGGGACAAGGTGGGAGAAAGGGCAGAGGAACCACGGAGAAGTGAAGCACTCCAGGGTCAGAGCGAAGGCCAGGAGCGTTGAGTGTATGTACAAAGTTGAGTCAACGTTCCCAGTCCTGGCTTCATGCTGCCGCCTGGGTGTCTGGGATGTTCTTGGGAGCTGTGAGGTTGGGGAGGGTTGTGAGGGTCTCGGATCCTCATTAATCGATTTTACTTGGACTTTTTCAGGCCCATACACTAAACATAAAGCTGTAAGGCCTCATTTTCTGCCTGGCTTGGGGGCTATCCACCTCCTCTCTCACAGCAATGTTTCTCAACTTTTTTTTTTTTCAGGAGCACTCCCTAGGACCCTTTAGACAGAGCCTTTTTTCCCCCTTTCTTTTCCCTGTCATTTGTTTTCCAACTCCATGGTTTTTAGTTGAGTCACAAGGTCGTGCAAGCATCACCGCTAATTCCACAACATATTTATCCCCTCCCCAAAATAAATCTGCACCCATTAGCAGTTACTCCCTTTCTGCCGTCCTACCAGCCCATGGCAAGCAGGTAGCTGCTTTCTGACTATCCCCCGTGACATTTTAATTAATTAGTTAAAAAATTTTTATTTTTAACTAGGCTCCATACCCACCATGGAGCTTGAACTCACGACCCGAGGTCTAGAGTCTCATGCTCTGCCGAATGAGCCAGCCATTTCATTCACCATGAAATTTTTAAACTGCAGATATATTGTATATATGTTTCTATATTATATGACCTTTGAAGGCCACAGACTGGAATGTCTAAGTTTGTTTTTTCTCTCCAAGAACCAGACTTTGCCCTTGTTGTGAAAGTATGCCTTATTGTGAGGCCTGGGGCCTCTGACATGATGTGGGCTGCAGACCCTGCAGTCCAGACTTAGTACCCCACCCCCACAAGACCTTCCAGTCCCCCAGCTTCTTCCCTTTGTTGGGACCCACTTCTAACCCAGTTCCGAGGCTGTACCTGGGGTCCTCTCCCGTCTCATCAGGAAGGCTGCTGGGGCACAAAAGGGAAAAAGCAACACCAAGTTACTCTCACTCCACTGCATTTCTCTCCATCACAAAGGTCTTTGGAGAGCAGCCTATCCCTGCCACTCCCGCCCTTCCCAACCCTCCCCAGTGTCCCCAAGTGGCTTCCTCTTCTCAATCTCTGTCCTTCCCACAGCATCTAGATGAGCACCCTCCAAATAGCAAGGGTTAAATCCGTGTTCCTGGCCCGGGCTCAGAGCACAGCGAGGCGGGCTGGGCATCACGATGGTTTTCCATTTGGGAAAACAAAAGCTCAGAGAGGCAAAGTGACTTTGTCAAGCTCAGAATCAATTTATGTGGTGGTTTCAAGCTGTAGATTGGGACCCAGTAATTGGGTGTGAAGGAAGTGAACTGGAGCTGCTCTAAAAAAAAAATGTGCACAGCATGTGGTTAAGATGTGTATTTTTTGGTGAATATTTTTTCTCGTATCTATCAATACATGAATGTAATAGACTGTGATGTAAAATGAGTTTCACACTGTGGATTATAGTAAAAAAAAATTTGAAAAGGCTGAGTGAGGTGACCTGAATTTTGATGCTGACTTTGCCAGTGTTCTCTCTCCTCCCCCAGACCACCTCTCAACCTTCCAGAAGTAGCCCTCTGTCAAGAAAATAGGTGTTTCTGACATGCACATTTGGGGAAAGACAATCGGCTGTTTTCATACAGATCTTACTTTAATCACATTAAAACCAGCTAACATTTATATTGAGCTTTTAAAAGACTGTGATAAACACTGTAATAGTATCATCTTTTATAAGCTTTAAATAATCACATGAAGGAGGTTGACTTTGACTGTCTCCACTTTACAGACAAAGAAAGTGAGGGTCAGAGAGGTTAAGTAACTTGCCCAAAACCACACAGCCAGCAAGTAGCAGAGGAAATAGATCTATCTATCTGACCCTAGAGCTTCATGCTCTTAATGACCATGCTACATTACTTCACTGTGATTGATCAGGAACACTGGGATGGACAAAACCAGGGACGGAAAGGAGACTGATGAATTCCTTTCTGTCCCTCGCTGAGGAGCAGAGCTGAGAGATCTTGATGAATGTGTAGTCTCACGTCCCCTCAGATTCTGTTCTCTGATCTCTGGGGTCTCCTTTCATTCTCTCAGCACCAGCTAACCTTGTGTTCTCCAACCACCAGATTGCTGTAATTTCTGGGCAGCTGCTAACGTGAGACAGATGAAAAACCAAAGCTTACAAATTCCAACTATGGCCACGGCCCAGAGGAGCTTGTCTCTGGAATCTTCCTGCCTTGCCTGCTTTCAAAGTTGCAAAAAGCTGCTTCCAGAGTTGTCATTTACCTGGAGGAAAGCACATCTGCGGACTCCCTGAGGACCCCAGGACACAGGGAGCACTCCTGGCCCTAACTCAGTTCGCATCATTGTCTGGGCTGCTCAATGAGCCTTTGTAATGGACTACCGAACTCTCTAATCAGCTCCTGGGTGAGTCTTTCATCCCCAGTGGGATTTTAAGGCAGGAAGAGCATTTTTTCCAGCCGCCACCTTGCTTAACGCATGAGTGACCCGTAATATAGGGAGGTTATTAACTGACATCTTCGTCATTTGGGGAGAAGGGAGGAACGGAGACTAGCACTCACTGAGGGCTGTCCTCATGCCAGGCACAGTGTGAAGCTGTCATCCACAGGACAACACTCTAAAGAGGTGTTAGTATCCCCATTTAATAGATTGGGAAACTGAGGCTTAGAGTTTGCATGACATGCCCAATGTTACAGTTAGGATGAAGGGAAGCTGAGGTATGAATCCAGGTACATCTTCGCCTATTTCCAGTGTAGTCCCGCCTCCCTAGAATAAGCCTCCCCAAGCCTTTGTGTGTAGATGTTTCCATCTGAAAAGTACAAGATGGTACAGGTGGCATGTCCTTTCTCTCATTGATTACTGGGGTCTTAAATGTGTTGGGACCATTTCATCCCTCCTCTTTCCGTACCTTTGGAACCAAGCACTGAGCTGAAGGACAATTCCCCCCCAGTTCTCCAACCCCATGGCCTTCCCTCCAATCAGCTAGGAGCTGGGCATGTGTGTGCACGCACCAAGTGGCATCGAGGCCCAGAGCACGTCCTCACAGGGCTCCCTGTCTGGTAGAGCAAATCAGACAGGTACAGAAGTCAAGATGTTATGAGTTATGAGTCAAAAACCAAGTAGGAGTAAGAAGGTATTCTAGAAATTTCGGGGGAAAGGACCCACAAACACTTAGCAAAATGCATAGAGAAAAGACTGGAAATGGGTGGTTTTTACCTTCTTTATACTTGTGTAAGTTTTCTAATTTAATGGACATTCTTCTAGAATCAGAAACAATGTAAATTTAAAAAACAGTTTGGGGGAGAAGAAATCAGAGAGAGTGTGGAAAGGCTCCAAGAAGTCAGAGCTGAGATGAACTCTGAAAGTGGGGGAGGACCGAGGGCAGACAGGGAGGGAATTCTAGGTTGGAGGAAAAGGCAGCACAGGATGGCAGGCAGCACAGAGAACTGGAAAGAATATGGGATCTGAAGTGCATCTGGAGGAGTCTCTCGACTTGCTGGTGTGAAATCTTTGGCAAGTCCATTCCCTTAGGGGAGCCTCTCTTTCCTACTGTATAAAATTGGGGTCATGGCACAAACCTCAGTGACACTGGGAGAATATGTTATAAACACAGCTTTGAGCTGGTCGGAGGCAAGGTGTGGGGTTGCAGAACTAGGGGATCACCCTTTTGGCTCCATGCTTGGTCCCAAAGATGCACACGGAGGGGGAATCAAATGGGTCTGCCACTTGCAAGTTAAAACTTTTGGGTCCCCATGGTCCCTTCATCCTGCCCCAACAGGTCTGTAGCTGCCTTGAAATGTTACTTTTTACCCACAGAGCACTTTCCAATTAATGTCATTGGGTCCTAACACCAAGTCTCCAAGAGAGGAAAGCATTTTTCTCATCGTCCCAATGAAGACACCAAAACTCAGAGACGTGAAATAACCTGCCCAAGGTCACACAGCAAGCAAGGGGCAGACTCAGGACTATGGCCAAAGACCACTGGTTCATCACCTCCATGCGGGGCCCCCTGTCTTGTCTGCTTACCACCTCACCACATCTGCCTCCTCCAGGAAACCTGGGGTCACCTGAGCCCTTTACCCTTCCTCCCCACAGCCTCCAGGAACTGCAAGGACAGATTGGACCACAGGGCAGATTGGACCATAGTCACAAAAGGAAGCTGTTTCTCACCTCCTGGGGCATCAAGGGTCTCGGGAGGCAGCCTTCCCACCAACCCCCCACAAGGCAACAGCATTCTGAGGGCAGCCCAGGGCAAGCAGGACCCAGGCCGCCTGAGTGGGCACAGACAGAATAACAAACAGTTCCTACGGGGACGCCGCGGCAGGTGGTGGGAGCAGGGGCATCAGGGAGCTCCAGGGAGGCTGATTTACAGTTCCTCCTCAGGAAATGGAACGTTCTCCCACCCAGTGCTTCCTCAGGGCCCTGATTCCTGCTGGCTCCCTAGGGACATTTAAAATCATTCTGCTGTGGTCATTAATGGCCCTATTCCTCATTTCTAGGGAAAGAATTTCACGGGAGTATATCTGCTAATATTAACTTTTCATCAAAGCGTTTTCTTCTTAGGTATTAAGGAAAGAGTTCACAGATTCCCAGGTTGATAGTGACCTGAAGCAGAGAGCTGCGCGCTGGAGGGCACCTGCTAGTAAAGGGCATGTTGGGGAGGCATGTGGTTCTCCCTGGGACCTGGAGCCGGTGGCCCATGTGCTGGCTCTGCCCAGGGCCGCTGCCCTCACAGGATGGCCCCTCTGTGCCCCCCTGGGGCTCTGTCTGCATGCCTCTGTCCACCCAGGACCCATGAGCTCCCTGGGGTAGGTCTTCTCCTTTGCAGTCTGCACAGAGAAGTTCACAAAATACACCTGTGCTGGGGACTTGGGGGACAACCCTTCAGTCCTGTCCTCAAGGGGCTCTGTGTCATGGGAGAGACACATTAGCAGGTAATCACACCACAGTGCGAGGTACGCACAGACAGGATTCCCACTTTCCAAACGTTGGTGGGGAATTGCGTGGTGGAACTCCGGGTTAGGAGAACAGCATAGACAAAGGCATGCTGGAGGAGAGAGAGGTCAAGACACATTTATGATGGCGGTCTCTGGAAGGTCATATATTGTTCCCGGTTTGTTCACTTAGCAAAGGAATTCATTTAGCAAAGGCTCTAGGATAGAGAGACAAATAAGATCTGGTCTTCTTGCCCAGGGAGCTGACTACCATCTCTCCTGAGAGACAGGCCAGAATGCACTCAAGAGCCACAGGGGAGTTCTGTACCTGCCATAGAAGTCCATTGTTAAAGAATAATATTTATGATAATATTTATAGGGCATTTGCTACACACTAGGTTAAGCCTCACATCAGCCCCATGGGAATAAGAGAAGACGGGGCCAGAAAGGTCATGGAATTTCCCAAAGCGCAGAGCTCACACCCGAACCCAGGCAGTCTGCCTCCAGAGTTTTTGCTCCTGTCTGCTCAGCCACACTCGTCATTTGTTCTTTGAAAGAATAAATGAACGGCCGTACAAACCAACCCATCTCTCCAGAGTATTTGCTGTTCTTTGCCTCCTAATCCCCCAGCTCCCAGCCCTCTGCCCCCTGGAGCTCTTCCTGGCTGCCCGGTCACCAAGCCTTGGTGGCGGTGTGGACGAAAACATCGGGGCAGCCTGCCATTGCCCCAGCCTCTGGCTGCAGACAGGGCAGGCCTGCAGGAGAGGCTGCCAGGTTAAATGCTATTTTGCTCTTGGCTTGCTTTCCAAATGCAGCCTCCCCCGAGGACCTGGGCCCAGTGTCTGAGGTGTGGAGCTTGCCTTCAAGGGGCCCTCGACACACAGCCCCCACACTTCACTCACTCACTGTCCACAACAGGTGGGCTGGACAGAGCTTGTGCATGTCCCGGATTTTGAGAGGCAAACAGCAGATGAAGGCAACTGAGTCATGTCTATCCAGACTCCTTCTCCCAGCTGCTATACACTGTAATGGGCTCCTAACTGGTCTCCCTTTCTGCAGCTCCTCCCTTGCTTCCTTCCCGCCCATGCTTCCTTCATCACCAGTATGATTCCTCTACAGCCTTCAGGCTAAATCTTACTTCCCCAGGCCTAGTATATAGGGGTGTCTGAGCCAAGCCCAGCCCCCTTCCTGCTGTCTGCCACTGTGTCCCACACCTCCAGGGCTCCAGGTTCCAGAATCACGTTCTTCTCTATCAGCACACCTTTGCCATCCTGATACTCCTGCCTGGAACACCTTGGCCACAGAGGTCATTGTTGTTCCTCTGTGCTCAATTATGGCCCTGATCTCCTTTCCATTCCCGTAAAAGCAGGGGCCATGTCTTAACCATCTTTGCCTTGTTGTTGCTGTGCCAAGGGTCTGGAACACAGTAGATGCTCAATAAACAGGGGTGAGTGAATGCATCAATGTAGAGACTGGAGTCTGAGTTGCGTGGCAAACCAAGTCTCACAACTTCCTAGGGTGGGCTGCAGGCTCCCCGGAAGTGGCTCGCTTTGCTTGGGAGGGACGCTGCACCGTGGAGGACGGCAAAATGGATCCTGGAGAAGTGAGAACATTTCAGTACCACCCCCTCCCCCAGACTCAAACCTAGCCAGGAGCTGGGGCCCTGCTGCCTGCTGAGAGCAAGGGTCATGAGGACAGAGCTGTGAGCACCTGGGCAGTGGCTCTGAGAACGAGGTAGGGAGGTATCCTGGCCACAGAGGGCGGCTGGCCTTGGGACTGTCTGCCTAACGATTTCTTCACACTGCCCTTGAGCTCCTGCTCTCTCAAGCACTCAGTAGAAAGCCCGTGTGCTTGAGCACCTAGGGACAAATCCCACTTCTGCCATTTAAGAGCTAGGTGGCCTCGGGTCGCTTGCTTTGCCTCAGTTTCCTTATCTGTTAAGTGGGGTTAATGATGTCTACCTCACAGAGGTTGGTGCAGGCAGACTGACTGAGACAATGAAGTAAATAAAGGGCCTTGTCCCGTGCATGGCACATAACGGCTGCTCAATGTTGGCTGCCCTAGAGAGGTCCCTTGTATCTCCCGGGCTGGGGCAGAGGCTTCCAGAGACAGAGGTGGCAGTAGTCAGACCCTGAGGGTTGGCAATGCTTTGAGAAGAGGTGGGGGGGCAGGGCTGAACCCCAGCCAAGCATGCCTCCTGCTTCTGCAGAGGACAGAGAGGGCTAACGATGCTGTGAGGACACCCGGGGTTGGAGGCTGGGAGAGGAGATGAAGAAACTGGAGCCAAGGGATCAGGCCCGGGGACGGTGTGGGGGGGTGGAGTGGTGGTTGACCCATGCTGAGTGGGTCACAATCCCAAGAATCCAGGGACAGCCCCAATCTCCGGGCTCCTTAATCCCGTCTTCCCTTCGCATACCTTCAACCTTCAGGGCTTCAGAAGATACATACCTTCAACCAACAGGGAAAGGCTCCTCCCTTCAGAGCCCGGAGGGACAGTTGGTACAAAGGGTTTCCCCAGTCAGGCCGTGTTGAGAAATCCCCCAAATAAGATGGGGAGTGGAGGCAGAGACCTTTCTGTCCCTGATGGAATTCAGATTCCAGACACAGAAGTCACAGGAAACCCAAAGGGTTTGTCTGCCAGCTCACAGCCCCACTGAGGAGGAAAACTTGCCCTGTTGGATGCACCATTCAGGGACATTTTGGAAAAGAAGGGGATGGAGGTGCCTACAGGTCCTCAGACACAGGACCCAGGGTCTTTCTCTGTGCTCCGTTCTGTACTCAGGCTTATGAAAAACCTGATCTCTTGAATGATAATCTCCCCCTAGAAATGATTGCAGGGAAAGCTCTGCTGGATTGGCTGTAAACTTTATTCCTGAATGCGGGCTCCGAACCCGTCAGGTCCCCCCTGCCTTGGACTGCGGGTGTCGGGGCAGGGGGGCCTGAGCTAGGCCCCCCCCCGGGCTGCTGTACACCTTTCCCACCCTCTTCATTTCTCTGCCCTGCTTTGCTTTTTAAAAACCTTCTGTTATATGTATCTTTTATCAACTAGTTTCAAGTGGTTTTTTTGGAAGTACGTGGGTATAAATAATAGATTCATGATTGACTCAACCTGAGGTTCTGGCTCTTTCATTCAGATAGGGATCTTTGTGCGGAAACCCACATCTTGTCTGTGTTATCTTTGGCTCCCCAAAACACCCACAGGGCGGTTGGCGTTGGTTTTGCGGATAACCAAGCTGGAAACCAGTGTTTGTGCCGCAGTCCCCCACACAGGGAGGGAGTTCAAGTTCCAGCTCAGCCACTTATTAGCTGAGTGAATTCGGGCAAAGGGTTTAACCCTCATGGATAAAACAAGAACTGCTGACAGTCCTTACCTTGCTGGTTGTCATAAGGATTAAGTGAAATTATGCATGCAGAGGACTTAGCAAAGTACTTGGCACACAGTAAGGGTTTAGTAAGTACTAATGATGATGATGAGAATAACAACGAACAGCACTGGTGGAGTACCCGGTAAGTGCGTGATGTGCCTTCCCCCGAGGACAGCTGAAAGAAAGGCTGCCCTCCTGTCCATCGTCTGCTCTCCCCACTAACTGAGCCCAGAAGATGCATTTAGTACCTGTTCCAGAAGACAGCCCCTGAGATCTTCTGCATCTCCCCTAGGGTGGCTAGGAGGAGCGAGGACTTGCCACAGCCCACCTGCCCCACGATCATGGTCAGCTGGCCTGCAGGGAGGGTGGGCAGCAGATGGGACTGGAGCAGGAGGGTGTCTGACCAGTTACCACCCAAACAGACGGGCAGATACACCCAATCCTGGGACCCCCGTTTGCTCTCCTCCTACCTAGAATCCCCCTTTGAGCCCTTCTTTCTGGAGACCTTCCCAGGTCCTTCCTCTACCAGTGAACCCTGCTCCTTCCTAAGCACCTGCTTCTTCTTTCTAGTGCTCCCCAGGGCGAGCCCAGCTCCTCCTGGTCCCAAAAGAGGCCACTCTGGCTCCCCTCTCCATCCCACCTCCATGCTTTGCTCATGCTACTGCCTCTGCCAGGATGCCCACCATGCCTCATGACCCACCAGGGATGCCAGGGATCCTGCTCATTCCCGGAAACCCCAGCCCTTCCATAACGCCTTCCCTGGCTCCTCAGGACCGCTCTTCTTTTTGTGAAACACCCGCATGTCTGCCGCAGATGGTTGGATATCAAGGCCCTGCTGTCTAGTCCTGTCCTTGCTGCTGTACTCCCACCAGCACGTGGACTTCTAGAGGACGCGGCCCACCACTCTCTAGTGTTCATACCCCAGAGTACCCACCAAGAGTGAGCACTGAGCAGGTACTCAATACATGCCAGTTTTTCTTTTTCTCCCCATGTCATTCAGTAGACATGGGGAGGGGACCCTTCCACTATCCCTCAGATCATGCTGGAGAGGTGAGCTGGGCCATACCTCGGGGGATGCGGATGGTGATGTTGGACAGCGTGGGGATTCCATCAGGGGTCCACGTGAAGAAGCCTCCAATGATCTTTATTGGTGGTAACCCACCGCCCGAAAGAGAACAGAAGGGCAGCTGGGCTCTCAGTGTGAATGGTCTCTTGCCTCCCCCCTTCCCAACGAAAGCCAAAACCCACTGATTTCAGGCCTTGGATCTTCTAGGGCAGGGAGAGAGAGAGAATGGCCTCCTCATGCTGACCCCTGCCCGAGGCACCCTCTCCAAGAGGAGAGTTACGCATTCCCCCGTTCAACAGAGAAGGAAGAGTTGTCCCTGGTTTTGGGACCTCTGTGAACCCTCCCAGCAGGCAGGGTGACCTCCAGGGCAGAGGACTCATCACATAGGTCTCTGATGCTGAGTTCCCTCCTGGAGACGGTGCTGGGGGGCCAGGCATGGGGGTGAAGGGTCCAGGACTCACCTGGACACACCAGTTGTCAGCATCGCCGTCTGCACTGGGGGTCAGCCTCTGCAGTGGGGCTGTGAAGTTCCGACAGTCCTCCCGGGCCGGATGCTTACGGTTCACAACCTTAAGGGGCTGGGAATGGTCAGGAGGAGGTAAGGGACCGTACCTCTGGGAGTTGTGCAGGGAAGGGAGTCCCCGTTCCAATGAGGGAAGGCAGAAATAGGACATGGCAGGGCACAAGGTACAGGCACTAGAGAAAAACATTGAGAGTGACTGGGGCAGGGGGTGGGGGGAGGCAAGCACACTTACCACTGCCTGGTACTTGCTGGCTTGGCCCTGGGGTGCAGGCTCGCGGGGAGCACACTGCTCCTCACGGATCTCTGCACTGGACAGGAACTCGCTCAGCTTTTGCACACTGTCGAGGAAGCACATAGACACCCCTCACCCTTCCCAGGGGCAGAGGGGAGGAGAGAAGGAGGAGGGGACGGCCTGAGAGAGGAGCTCTGAGAAAGTTCCAGGTCCTGCGGCCCTGTCCCTGCAAAGCCCATACTGGAAGGGCCCAGACCAGTGGACATCTGTGGTGGGCAGTCGGTGTTACCTGGATTTGTTAGTGTTGACCAGTATGTGGGACTGGGTTAGGGTCTGGGATAGGGTGAGCTTGGTTAGTTTCAACATTAGTTAAATGTTAAGGCTGGTTCATTGGTGTTGGGCTTTATCAGTTATTGTTGGAGTTAAGGTTGGTCATTGTTAGGGTTGGTTAGGATTGGGATTGGTTATTAACAATAGCCAATGTTTACTGAGCATGTGCTATATGCCAGATACTGCGTTAAATGCTTTATAAGCATATAATTAACTCCCGCCGGGGAAGGTGTCATTATGCCCAACTCAAGGAGGAGAAGGCCTCAGATAGCCTGGGGTCAGCGAGATTAGGACTGTCTGCCTATGGAAATGCTTCTGGGTCAGCACAAGGGATTTCTGACATGGGCAGTGTCCTCGAAACCATGGTTTCTATATAGAATCACAGAGCTGGGCTGGGCTGGAGAGGAGGGGTGGTCATTAGATGGCACAATGTCAAGGCCAATTAAACTGAATCATCCCAGCCAAGCCTGGAAATGGGAGCTAATCTTTGGCCTTCCCTAGTTATACACTCCTTTGACCACAGTTCTGCTGAGTTATGCCCCCTTCTATCCTTGAACCCTGGACAGAGCTTCCTCATGTGAGTTGCTTCTTCCATCAGTGACTTGGTTCCAACAGCCATCTCTCCTTGCCAGCTTGCAGAGGACCTGCTAGTGTCTCGTGCATCAGGAGAGGTCACTTTCCTCAAGGCTGAAGGAGATCAGGTACAGAGCACGTTTGTTACTGTCTGGTCCCACCGGCAATGGGTGATGGCACAGCCGGCTCTCACCAGAGGCACGCCAAGCCCTGGCCTTCCAGGAGCTATTTCAGAGGTTCTGGGAGTTCTTCACACTCCAGGTATGGAACTCCCCAGCCAAAACCTCAGCCCCTCACCCTCAGGCTTTCATCCCCAAGAGGATGGCACCGCTGGAAGAGCAGCCGAGGGGCTCTAGAGCCCAGCAGTAGGCGCCTCCCGGAGCTGCAGGCTAATGAGGGACGGGACATGCAGGCACTTAGGGGAAAGCTGCTTTACAGACCAGGGTCAGGAAGGCTCTGGGACCCGTGGAAAGAGGAGGGGATGTTCAGCCTGAGGAAGACAAAGATTCAGTGGATACCATGCAGGGAGGCACAGTGCTCATTCTGGGGGGCTCTGGAGGATGGACCCACCTACTGATAGGTAGAATTTATGAGGAGATACAAGTTTTGCCTCAACATTGCATTTTTTCTCTCCTTTCTTTTTTATGGAGTTATCTTGCCAGTGCCATTGAGTTCCCTCTCCTTGGAGGTATATAAACCAGCTGCCTGATTCCTTCTCAGGGATGGCGTGGAGGGGAGCCACACAGGGCTAAGTCCCTCTGGCCAACTATGACCGCCTTCTGTGAGGCCCAGGTCAATAGGGAAACATGTCTTGGACCAAATAGCTGTAGTTGTCGTGGTCACAGGTGCAAACCCTGGGGCCACCCCATGAGCTGCCTGTCCAGTGTCCTTGCTGGACCCTCCCCTCACCTGACGAGAGCTTTGACTGTGGACCGGACGACACTGGACAACAGGAAGAGTGGGGTGACCAGGATGTGAAACAGCGAGAGGGAGGCGAAGGCCACCGAAGGTGAGAAGTCGGCCCCTTTGAAGAAGCTGACATGGCCCACGAAGGTCTGTGGACACAGGCACATGTGAGATGTGTGACTCAGAGCCTGGGCCTCTCCCACGCAGGCAACGCTCAGCCCTTGGGCTGGAACAGGGGGCCCAAGGAGAAATTTCAGTTCGAGACCCCTTCATCATCTTCAGTCAGCTCCCGGAAACGTCTCCAGCAAGTTTAGGACTTTAAGCTGGGGGGTGAAGGCTACTGCCCCCTGTCCTGCCCCGTCCTTGTCAGGATGACTGGAGAGGAGCCGTCGGGTCAGGTCAGCTCTGCCCCCTCGGACAGCGGTCCTCAGTCAGGGAAAATGTCCTCACGATCATTCCCAAACCACCTCCTCTCTGTGCCCGCCCCTGGCTACCTGGCTGGCTCAGCAGACTCTGTTACCCAGAGTTCCCCAAGGAACCAGGCCAGGACCAGCCCAATAAATCATGTCAAAAGTGAATTCCCAAGTGTCCTTGACAGGCTGTGAACTCACCACAGCTCAGGGACACTGGCCCCGGGGGGAAACAAATGCATCTTTTTAAAGAACTCTGGCCGTCACAGAAGCCGGATGGGAGCCCTGGGCGGTGGGGGCCTGGGCCTTTCTGGAGGGGCACACTTTGGGCCCCCACTGCTGGGCTCCCACATGGCTTGGGGTCAAATCACTCCATTGTAATATTAATGACACGGAGAATGGTTCATGCCATGTTCTTAAATTTCAAAAAGCAGGTTACAAAACTGCATGTATGGCAAAATCCTATTTTTGTAAAAATGTCATATGTGCCTTAAAAAGAGACTGGAAAGAAACACATTAAAGATGTTGCCAATGGGATTACGGGTGATTTAAATTCTTTTCATCCTTTCCTTTCTGAATTTCCCAGCTTCTGCAATAAACATGTCTTACTTTTATAATTTAAGAGTTTGATAGCTCTTTTTAAAAGACAGCGAGATTTCTTAAAGCCTAAGCCGTTGGTCGTCTGGGCCCGGAGGGCCTGGAGTCGGGGACAGATCTGCTCCATATACAGACGTTCAACCTTTTGCCCTATTTTCAGTCCCACTGCTGAGAGCATCATGCAAAGTCCTCGGGCAGAAAGGCCAAACCCTGGGCAGCCTCTCGCTACAGACACGCTCTGCCACCCACCCCAGCCGGAGACGGGGCCGGGATACACTTACGATGAGGACAGCTGCAATGGGGATGGCCGTGTTCATGAAAACTGTGGAGGAAGCACAAGGGAAGATTAGTGGGAGGATGAGATCACTAAAAATGAAGCTGCCCAGGGTGGCCCGGAGGGAGGCAGTGCTGGTGCAGGGAGTCCTTTCTCCAGCCGGCAGGGCGGAGCCGGGCAGGGGAGGGGCAGAACGCTAACCAAGCGGTCCCTCTGGCCCCTTACCCTGCTTCCCTCCGACTCCTGTCTCCTGTGTCTGAGACCTCGCCTCTAGACAAAAGCTTAAATGCTTCTATCCTGTTCCCCGGTGGCTAGTGTGAAGGATGCCCTGTGCGCAGTGGTGAGAGAAGGTGAGAGAAGACCGTTACTGGGCTTCTGTGAGGTCAGCAGCACATGTTTCTGGGGGTCCTAAGTTGTTGCCCCTTCCTCTGCCTTGGGTCCCTGTATCCCTCCAAACCAGGTTTTCTCTGAGGCTTAGAGGATTCCTAACTTCTCAAGGATCTTGGGAAGGATTTCAACCTCCCCCACGCTGAGGTATGAGTAACTGAGGACAGCTTAAAAGGGGTCTCTCTTGGCTCTAAGGCTTAGCGGCCAGGCCCAGGTGGGGGGCAGCTGGTTTGCTGCAACAGGGGTCCCCTCCTTATTCTGTTTCAAATGTGGCCCTTGGACCTTTCAGAGGGAGCCCAGAGAGCAAAGAGAGCTGGACTTAAGTCAGAGAAGGGTGCAGTCCCTGACCTCGGGCAGGTCATTTACCTTTCCTGTGCCTCAGTTTCTTCACCTGATTTTTGTTAACTTGTACGTCCTTGTTCACACACTCTGGCTTCCTCCAAGGTAAGAGGGGATAATGCAGGGTATAGGCTCTGTGAGCCCGGGTGCTTCCTGAACATCACACCTCAGCTTAGCTCTGCCCCACGGGGCCTGCTCCTCTGGCCCAAGGCGTGAGAGGCTGGAGAGAGCCCTGACCCCAGGCCTAAACTTCCAGAAAGCAGCCCCCCTGGAGGAAGAGATGCCTATTCTACCTGCTATCTTCCCATCTCCTCTCCTTGCTTCCAGGAGCCTCTTCCAGACCAGCCTAGAAATGAGTCTGTTTGTATAATTAGCCAAATTAACGCAGAAGCAGCCAGGAGCCAGGGAATCAGCCTGGGCACATGGCCCCTGTGTAATGCATGGTGAAGTCTCCGGGGACACTCACAAATTACAGATGGCCAACACCATTCCGAGAAGCTGACTGTCTACTTATTCCTAGAATTCCATATCAGCAAGTCCATACACAGTGTATTCCGGAGATGTGGGAGCCCAAGTGAGGTCAAGAACATGGCCTCTGCCCATGGTGGGGGGTCCTTGTCTAAGGGGACAGAAATTTGCTCTCAGGAAGCCCTGGTTATGATGGGGAGACAGGAACCATGCCTCTAGGGGGTTCCCCAGCCGACAGGAAAGACATTGGGCCCACATTTGGGGGACTTCCTAATCTGATGAGGGAAGCAGTCTCAGCGGTCTGAGAGTTCCCAGTCTCACGGAGGAGATCCAGCCGGTGCCCTTGGGGGGTGCTGCTAATCTCTCTGAGCACAAGGCTTTTTATCGACACCGATATCATACCTGACCTTTAACTGCCCTCCCTGAAGGAGGTGCTATGGTCTCAGGGTACCCTCCACAGTGCTACAGCCCTCCCTCAGGGTCTCTGGCAGGAGGCAGTACGAACATTATCAGTTTTCCTACAGCATAAGGGACCCAGATTGGGAACACAGGACATAGCAGAGCCATCACGGGCTAGAGAGATGGAGGGAGAGGAGGACACCAGCAGGCCTGGGCCCTTGACCGTCACCGACCGTATGGTTCTAAACATTGGGGTAGCCATGCGCATCCCCCTCCAGGGCCAGTTATTCCAGAAAACTCCTTCCAGGCAGGGGCCCCCGTCTGTTTCTCTCCTGCCCGTCCCCATCGGCGAGTGCCACCCCGAGACTCCCTCCCACACATCTGGGGCTCAACTCCACGCTCAAGAACAGACCAGAAGTTAGGTGGCAAATTGGTACAACTCTGCTGAGAAAGCAATCTGGTGCTCTGCTAGCTAGAGCCACACAGAACTTGAGACCTTCTGATCCTGTAATCTCTCTCGTGGGAGTTTCTCTTGAATCCTCACTCGGGCGAAGCGCAAAGCCCGCAGCAAGATGGCTTTAGCAGCAGCGCTATCTGTCACAGCAGAACAAAACCACAAGCACAGCAGTAAACCGCCCGAGACGAGGAAACTGACAACATTCAATGCCAAGTGGCTGTTTTAGTAAACGTGGTACATCAACTCTAGGGGAGATTTTGCAGTCAGAAATGTGTGATAATTGGTATTTTGGTCTGCTGCATGTTTTCTCTGGTCGTGAAATTTTTTTTAATTTATTTTTTTTCCGAATTTTGTTCCTTATTCTGAGCCCCTTTGAGGAATGACACAAGCTATAAATAAATTTGAAAATGAGTTTTCCAACGCTGATGCAGCAGTGTGGAGAATGTATATGATATAATTAATTTCTGCCTGGTTCTGTTGTTGTATGGAGACGTTAGCGAATGACAATGTAATTTTCCACGTCCCTCACCCTCTCCTGGAAGGACAGCCTTTGTGCTGTGAACTCTGGGTCCCGTTCAGGGCGGGCATTGGGGGAAGAGAATCACCAGCTGCCAGTGTCGTCAAGGCCTCCCTGAAGACCACCCCACTGGGCCCTGGGGTGGACATGGCTGGAATGAGGGGGCACTGCAGGCTCTGGTGGGTCTCTGAGCTCGGCAGACATTCCAGTATCCTGGTGAGGATGGGGGAAGGGAGTGGGTTGTCCCAGCTGTCACGAGTTGAAGACCTGAGGCCGAGCCTCTGTTTTCCTGTACCCCATAGAGCCCCGTAAGACATTGAGGGTGGTGGGAACTATGACCAAGAATTGAATTCTCTCCAACTTTGGCATGGGGTGGGCTGACTCATTTTTATTTGATCTGGGGGGGGGGGTAGGTATGGCGGTGGCGGGGGGAACATGATAGTGCTCAAATCCTAAATGCTAAGGAGCAAGAAGTAATGTGAAGAAAGTTCTGAGTGAAAGCAGATTAGAAAATCCTGTGTGAATGGGGTACCATTTCGGTAAAGTGTAACCGCTCTGGGTCCGTGCTGTTTTAACAACCTCCTCTCCAAATACCCTTTAAGAAGTATTGGGTGGCTCAGTTGGTTAAGCAGCTACCTTCGGCTCAGGTCATGATCCCAGCGTCCTGGGATCGAGTCCCACATCGGGCTCCTTGCTCCGCAGGGAGCCTGCTTCTCCCTCTGCCTCTGCCTGCCACTCTGTCTGCCTGTGCTTGCTCTCTCTCTCTGACAAATAAATAAATAAAATCTTAAAAAAAAAAAAAAGTATTCTTCCAAAAATGACTTGTTGAGGATCTTCTCTGCCCCGGGTGTCACGTTGTATCCTGGGGGCATAGTGATGAACAGTCGTGTCCACTCTGCATACCCCCCTCCTCCAAAAACAAAGCAGACAACAAATCAACCCAAACCAAAGCAGGGCTCTCTGACTGGCAGCTCCCTCCTGCCCCCTCCATCTTTGCTCCAGGAAGGCTGCCTGGCCTTGTGGGCGCCCCAGCGGGCACCACAGGACCAGGAGCTTTTCATTTCCACCACACTGATAAATATTTCAGAGGCCATGTGTCCAGGAGGCACAGCCAGCCATCCGTGCCTCTGGCTGGTTTCATGGTTGTCTCGGGGGAGGGCGGGGGAGGGGCTGTGGGCTGCGGGCTGGTCCTATCCCATCCATCTGGATGGTCGGTCAGCAGCCTGGGGGTGGGGGTGGGGGTGCGCTGCTGGCAGTGGAGGCCTCGCGGTAGCAAGGCCAGCAGGTACTCCGATTCTGCCCCTTCCCAGACGCACCAGCCTGGCTCTCCCTCAGCCCCCTCTCCCCCCCGGCAGGCTAGGGTCGGCAGCAGCCGCGCACTGTGGCTGCTCTGGCCCCTGGGAGGAAGAGCAGACTTTGCAGAAGGAATTCACAGAAGCTGGAGGAGGAAGCGGGACCTGGTCTAGAGGTCACCTTGCCTCACCGGTCTGAGGCAAGGCCTCCACGGAGAACGACAGTGGTAAGACTCGCCAAGAATAGCCAGGGCCCGGTAGGTGCTGGCGGCCTGAGAACGGGGTTCGCCAGCACCATCCTGCCCACCCCCATGCCCCCATCTGTGGCACAGTTGGGCTTGGAGGTTTGTCTTTTGGTTTTTAGGACAAGGAGGGCCCCCCTGCCTATGGTTCAGACCAGCTGGGAAGACCAAAGACCCTTGACCACAGAACACTCGAAGTGATGGCAAACACGCCTATCCTTTACTACGCTCTTTCCGTGGTTTTCCTGCACGATCTGGTCTTGGTACCCTCTCTTCACCGAATTATGTTTCAGTCTTGAGCACACCATCATCCTTCTCACCTCTAGGCCTTTGTGTCTGGAACATTCTTCCCCTCATCTGGCTAAACTCGAGTCAACCTTTGGGCACCTCTGACAAGGTTTCCTTGACACCCACGACCCGTAGAGACTAGGTTGAGTAAAACACTATGGACACCTAGAATACGTCCACTATTCCTCTCACTTACAACACAGTTGCATGTCTGGCTTTCCTATGAGACTCTGAGGAACCCACAGGCAGGACCACAGTTTCTTCTCAGCACCACATCCCCTGTGCCTGGCACAGGTCCTGGCCTGTCATGGGCGCTCAGTAAATATTTATCAGATAAGTGATGAGAGAAACAAATGAGGCCAGGGTCAGGTAAGTACCACAAAAGAGAAAGCAGGGCATCTGGAACTGAGCCCCTGGCTCTGGCCTCGTTCATGGTCACTGTTCACGGCACGGTCTCTCTCGACTGTGAGGCAGAGGATCGTGCTTGGCCCCTCATTAACGCACAAGGCCCTGGTAGAGTCTGGCACAGAGAGAAGGCTCTGGGATTGGTGCTGAATGAAGGACACCATGAACCGGCAGCATGTCTGTGGGTCCACAGGACCCCTTTGTCACTCCTGCAAAGCTTGTCTTCGAATACATGGTGGGGCTGGACACCTAGAATCACCTGCTTCTGCAGGGAAATAAGGAACCAACTTCTCAGGGGAGTGGCCCCAGCACTGCCTCCAGCTTTTCCCCACTTTATTTTCTGCTCATTGAAATCCTGCCCACCCTACAAGGTACAGCTCAAGCCACTTCTTACATGAAGCCCTGGTGAGCTCCCAGCCCACAGGGGCTTCCTTCTTCTCTGTTCTCTGCCATTTACTGGCTGAGGACCTGGGCCAGTCATTTCACCTCCCTGAGCCTCAGCACACGGGGACGGTAGAGCCACATAGCTCACGAGGCTGCGGTGAGGACTAAGTGCCATTAGGCTTGCCAGGCGGCCAGCCCAGGGCTGGCCCACGCTGCGCCGTGCTCCATACCGCACTGTCTCACACACGGCAGCTCTGACTTCTCAGCAGAGCAGAAGCTCCTGGAAAACGGGGAGCACCACTTATTGTCTCTTGTACCCTTCCCAGGGCTTAGCACAGAGTTGGGCACCTGGGGCAGGGCTCACTCGACCCCTGCTGAGGGACCTGCATCTCTTTTTCTTCAATTCTGGATTTAGATGGTAGGGAAACTATACCCATTTCCTTCTCAGCCCCCTGACCTGCCCTGCCCTGCACCAGCTCAGGGCTCTGACGGCGAGAGCATCAAACAGAGCGTCCGAGGTGCCCTAGTCTGCCCGGCACACGAGGACCAGCTGAAAGCCCAGCAGCGGCCCTAGAAGAGGGACTCTGACTCTGTCAGGAAGAGGGACTCTGGGGCTCTTCTGTGGCGCCAGGACCCCATGACTGGCGCCAGGAAAAAGAGAAAGGAAGATGCCCCATTACCTCAAGCTTAATGACCTGTGTCCTGATCCCTGGTGACAGGGAGCAGAAGGCAGGAAGTGCAGGAGGAAAGAAGCGAAAACACACTCACAGCTTATACCTGCATCCAGGAGAAGCCCCTCCTGCCCCGCCTTCCCCCTCCCACGGCTGATGGACAGACTCATCCCAGGAAGGGCAAACACGGGTAAACAGCACTTAGCTTTCATCGGCCTCCCAGAGGGCACTTCCCTTTCTCTCCCACTGTCCTCTTCCAAGAACCAGCCTGGAATGCTCTGTTTATCCTAGCTCGCTGAGCTCTGGACAGACTGCTGCTTGGCTCCAGAGCCCCTCACTCCTTACACAGTCACCTCAGCCCCTGACAACCAGGCGTCTCCTTTCCCCACATCCTCCTGGCCCCAGGACCTTTACAAAGCCCTGGCCTATCTTCTGGGGTCTCTAGAAGACAAAGAACACCTACTAGATAGGCCTCAGTGGGCTAGCCTGGGAACCTAGGCATCACACGATGTTGTTTATACACAGTACATCCCAGGCTGTGGTCTGGGATGCAAGAAGCGAGCAAACCTCTCCCAGGAGCAAAGTAGCTGTGAGCTGCTCCCATCTACAAGACCTGTGGCTGCCCCTACTTAGCTGCAAGGAATATGGGGGGCCTAGTGCCCCCAGTTTCCTTGCTGCTTCCCTTCCTTATCTCCCATTGCAGCAGTGGGAAGCTTGCCTACCCTACCCTGTTATGCTGTTGCTGGGAGAGGAGGTCACCCGGCTGTCGGGGGGAGCCCTCCTTCACCTCAGCAGCTGTTCCCACTGACGAGATGTCTGGAAGCCAGGTGTCCTCACCGGGTTATATGCGGTGTGGGGTTGCTGTTACCACAACCGGGCCTGGAGGCAGGCAGAGCTGGCAGAGAGGAGAGTGAGAGGGCCTGGGGCTGCAGGCACTGGTTTCTCTGAGCTCCCACATGTTCCTTTCCAGTTTCTCCTACCAATCCTGTGGAGTTCTCCACAGGATTGAGGATGAGGGTGCTCAGAGGCCCCAAACACTGCATGGGCAGGGCTGAGGGTCAAGGGGAGACACCAGGAACCTGGGGTGTCTTGGTGAGGAATCCAGGAAGCCGTGGCTGCCTGCCACATTCACCACTCCATTCTGAGAAAAGCAGGCCCTAGCAGGATTCTCTGCAGAAAGGCTCCATGACTGGTGCCATGGATGGCAGCCGGCCTGGCCACAGGACACCATGATCTGGATGGACACTGGGAGGTGGGATGCTTGGGGTGCTCAGTGTAAGCCCTGCCCTGGGAGACACTTCAGCTCAGATGCTGGCCCCCTGGCCCCACCAGACCCTCTCTTTAGCCAATATGAACACCAGGAACACACAGACGACCTGAGTGGCCATCTCATTCTCCATGACCCTATCTGGGAGGCACACCCAGTGCACCCTCCCAGTGAACCCCAGAGCGGTGTTTCTTCCATGGCACACTAAAAGAACCCACTTCAGCTGGGGGCGGTGGTCAGCCGAGTGCGTCCCTCCTAACTTCCTCCCTCATTTCCATTCCCGTCAGAACCCATTCTTGATTGTTTCTCTCCTACTCAGAGAAAATCATCTGAAAATGGTGCCCCAGAGTGTCAAAGTTTTCCTCACACCACATGGGTGCCCAGCCATTAGTGGAAAGATAGCAGGAGGCTCCAGGGGATCTAGCCTGAGCCATGCCATTAACCTCAGGAGTGGCCTCAGGAAGACACCCAACTGGCGCACCACCCCCCTTTTCACATCTATAAAATGGTTCTCTCAACTGGCAGAAAGCACTTTCCTTAGTCTCCTTGTCACATTCTATGGAACTTCCACAGATCTAGCTTTTAACTCACAAACATTCTCTTCAGGTATGTTAATTCATTTAAGCTTTACACCTGAGTCGATTTTGTTTCTTTTTTTTTTTTTTTTCCCTCTCTGGGGGCCTCTCCTTGGCCCTTCCTGCCACACTGGCTCTGAAACTGGACAGGCAGGAAACCACCGTGAAGTCCGCCAGCCGCTAACTATCTCCATCCCAACCATGCACTTGGGCAGCAAGCATAACAAGGTGGGTCGTGGGAAGCCACTAGACCAACCGTAAGATCAACTCGGGCCAGGATCCCATGGGTCACCTGACTGCCATGAGCCCTGGCCTGACCCCGCCCACCAAATTAATTTTGATAACTAAATTTGTAATTTTCAGAAGTCCTTTTGACTCTCTTCCCCCGATACTTTTCTGTTTTACCCTGTGGGTTTCATACCTTCCTTTGGCTTTTCAATTATTTTGAACATGCTTATTTTATGATCTCTTTCAGACTGTCCTATCATTTCCAGGTGTTGAAGGAATAATTCTCCTATCGTTTTGCATCCGATGGCTCTTACTCAAGTGGTACATTTTCCCCTAGTGGAGCCCCATGTTCTTTGGAAAGTAGTTGTAATATGTGTGTCTGCCAGGACGGTAGGAGTTTTCCCAGTTTTGGTCTTTTTTCCTGTATACACACACACACACACACACACACACGCACACACACACGCACACACACATATTCTGGGCTTAGGGTTTCCTAACTACTTAGATTCAGTCCCTACATCTGTGAGTGCCTCAAGTTTGAACTTCTGTTCTTTAAGAACATACCCCGGGTAGATAGAAGCTTCCTTATAGCTGCCCCAGGGAAGCAAGTTCTCACACCCCGGAGAATTCAAAGCTGTTGCTGTTTATTCATTTACTGCTGCCTCCCAATAAGATACCAGTTCAATGGAGTATAAAAGACCTCCCTTGTCTTTGTCATCACTGTGTCGTGAGGGCCAGGACAGTGCCCTGGGCTCAGGAGCCTGTTGATATACATTTGCTGGGTAAGTGACTGAGGACACTGTGACTTCTCGGGGCTCAGCTCCAAGAGACAGTTTGAGGCTCCCCTGGGTTGGGTGATGCCCAGGTTCCTTGCCTCTGTCGCCTCTCCTCCCGTCTCAAGCCCTGACCCCCTCTCCCAGCACATAAGCAGCAGCGCGTGGGGCTGGCCAGTCGGGGGCACTCACTGGAAATGGAGGTGTACACAGCAAAGGCTCTGAGGCTCGTCATCTCCTTCTTGCGGGTCATCTCCACGCGGGCACGGAAGATGTTCTCCCAGGCGTACAGCTTGAGCAGCTTGATGCCACGGAGCATCTCGTTGGTCTGCTTCAGCCTCTCATTAGAATACTCCTGCCAGGGGCCACCAAGTCAGAAAGGAGTGCCCCCATCCCGCCCAAGAGGAAGGAGCCGAGCGAATGCCCTCACCGCTTCACAGACAGTGCCCAGCTCCTGTGCCCACGGGCACACCCCCTGCCTTCTCCATTCATCCCATTCCACAGACAAAGAAACTGAGGCCTGGCCCGCGAAGTAATCTGCTTTGGGTCCAAGAGAGTGTGGGTGCATGCATGCATGCGTGGGCGTGTGTGTGCACCTGCATATGCCTGTTGGGTGGCATCTGGGGGGAGAGAGGGGAGCCTCGCTGACCTGCAGGGAGAGGGAGCAGGCAGCCGCATGGGGAGAGGATGGGGAAAGGGGGCATGAGCACACCCGGATGCTCACTCACCAGTGTGCTCCTCTGGGCCTGGGAGAGCTTGGTGGCCACAAAGTACTGCACGGGGGCCAGTAGGATGATGACAGCCGCCCCAATTAAGGCACTGACTCCGAGGATGTAGTAGAGGAGAATCACACCCACGACGATCTGAGGGAGGGTCATGGGGGTAAGTTTCCTCTGACCCAAAGGCTACCCTGGGGGGGGGGGTGTTGTCAAAATCCCTCCTTCCCCAGTCCCCTAGGGAGGGGCTTGCCTTGGTGCCCAAGTTTCTCAGCTGTCTCCAGGGGGCCAGAGGAGGAGGTGTGACAAAGCAATTTCAGAAAAAGGTATTAGCACAATGGGGTCTCATGCAAGCTGTGCTTTTGGGGGGTGGGGGGGCGATCGCTAACTGTGTTGATCTGCCAGCTGGCTAAGGCAGTAACTCTCTCCAAATCTACCTTCCAGATGGGAGTCTCAGAGCTGAGCTTGCACAATGGCTGTAACAGCACCTTTTGTTCTGTGTGCTCCCTGGCGAAGCTGAGAGTTCCCTCCCGTGGGGAGGAAAGTGACATATGAGCACAGGGGTGCTGCTGCGTCCGTGCGGGACAAAACCGGTCCGGGGGCCGGCCATTCAACTTTCACTCTCAGGCTCCTAGCATCTTCTAAAAATAAGAGATGCATTGTCTTCTATTAAGCTAATTATTACGTATATAAGAAAATGAAAATGATCTCTTAAATTTGTGACATGCTATAGAGTGAGTGGTCTTTGGATTTAAATAGAGGTTTTTATAATTCTTAGAGGCAGATTCACCCCATAATCTGTAATATAGATCCACGTATGTATAAGAAGGCTGGTGCCTCCACATGTTTAGTGAATCTGGCAAGTATTCTCTGAGAGGAAAATTCTTCTGTTTCTAGCTTTATGCAAACGACCGCCTGCTTTTGAATATTGATGAGAAGTGTAAATTGCCCTTGCCAGCCCCTGAAGCATCGAGATGACAATTTCTCAGGTTGCCTTCAAAGGCAGACAGCTCTAAATTCAGGCTTATTCTAAAGGAACAGATGTGCTGTCTTCCTTAATTGGGGGGGAAAAAAGTCTGCCTGGGTTGGCCCTGCACTCCCCGAGCCTTACACGAAATTGGCAGTGAGCTCCTCGCACTACCTCAAGGACAGAGGAGCGGGTGGGCGGCTCTGTAATTTCTGTGAATCACAGAACACCTCTTGTGTTAGCGGGATCTTAGGGGCTGGTGAGTGACCCATTCATCCCCTGCCTCCTGGGATTTCAGAGGTTAAATGCTGACACAGGGGTGCAGAAGAGCACGTTAGGAAATAAAGAACCCCCACTCCTGCCCAGCTCTGCTCGCATCATCCTACCCCCAAATTATCCCTGGCATCCAGTCTCTTCATCAGCTGTCCTCATATGGAGGCCATTGGGGCATCACTCAGCAGCCTGTAGAGCCAGACACCAAGGGGACTCCCAGAGTCACCACGGCGGCACCTGCTGGGGGTTGGTGCCTGAACCCCCACACCTCCAAGTGCTGGCCGCTGCTGGAACAGGACCGGGAGACACAGCTGCTGCTTCTGCCAGGCTCCTTCTCATCCTCCACCCGCCCCTTGTCATGCTCCCCAAATTATTCTGTCCACTCCTCTATTGTGCAGGGTTCTGCGGGGAACCCCCTGGAAGAATAGACCAGAAATCAGGGATTCTGAGTATGCAAAGCAAGTGTGGGGAAACAAGGACTGTTGTAGCCCCTGTTTGCAAGTTAAGAAAGTGATGTAGTAGTGGGGAGATTATAGGCCCTGGAGTCTGTAGGACTGAGTTTGAATGTAGTCCTGACACTTAGCTGTGCAACCTTAGGCAAGTTACTTAACCTCTCTGAGTTTCAGCTTCTTCAACCTTGAAATGGTGTTTTTGTTGTTGTTGTTGTTGTTTGTTTGTTTTTTATTTAAGAGAGAGTGGATATAGTGGGGCGTGAGGGCTAGTGGGAGGAGCAGACTTCTCACCGAGTGGGGAGCCCAACATGGGACTCAATTCCAGGACCCTGGGACCATGACCTGAACTGAAGGCAGAGGTTCAAATGACTACATCACCCGGGTGCCCCTAAAATGGGGATTTTAATTCCACTTAGCAGGACTGCAATGAAAATTAAATGAATATATATACCTAGAATGATACCTGACACATGGTTAGAGATCAAGACCAGGTGGCAAGCCTCTTCTTACAAACAAGTAAATAGGCCTTGTGGGAACTCTGTCACTAGGGAACCACAGAAAGGAGATACCTGGGACTAGTGTTCTACCAGTTCACTGTGCGGCCCAACCTCCCCAGGCCCCCAGCACACGCGGGATGAGGACTCAAAGAAGTCCCCACTCTTGCCGAATTCCTTAACATCATGTTCATAAGCTTCAGGTGGCCAGCAAAGCACCTGAAATTGTAGGCAAAGTGTGTGAATGCACATTGGTTTTTCTGAGAAGGTTTCATTAGTTTTTTCAGAAGTATGTGAAGATCAGAGGTTGCCTAGGTCTGTGGGAGGGGATGAAGAGTGAGTGCCAGGGACACGGTTTCCTTCTGGGGTGATGGAAATGTTCAAAAATTGTGATGATGGTTGTACAGGTCCAAATGTACTAAAACCCACTGAATTACACACTCTAAATGGGTGAATTATATCTTAATTTAAAAAAAGCATATATGACCAAAAAAAAAAATTAGAAATCAAGGAGTGCCTTGGGGATAAAGCAGTGGGGCTCCTGAGCTGGTTTTAGTATGCTTAAAAGCCAGGTGACCTGTGGGCAGCCAGGCTGCACAGAGCATCCTGACCAGGTCGAAGGTACTGCGTCAACTCTGGGTGGAAACACTGGGTCTTGAGGGCTGCTGAAAACTCTGCTCAGTGGCAAAGGTACAGCCTTTAAGGAATTAAAAATGGGGGCACCTGGGTGGCTCAGTGGGTTAAGCCTCTGCCTTCAGCTCAGGTCGTGATCTCGGGGTCCTGGGATCGAATCCCGAATCGGGCTCTCTGCTCAGCAGGGAGCCTGCCTCCTCCTCCCTCTCTGCCTGCCTTTCTGGCTACTTGTGATCTCTCTCTGTCAAATAAGTAAATAAATTCTTTAAAAGAAAAAAAAAAGGAATTAAAATTGGAAAACCAAGTGCTACTTCATGATAAATAAGCAAAGGTAAGTGATTCGTGGAGATAAAACTACCACGTCCCGATGTTGGGAGGGTTAACTGCATAAGAGAGAGAGGTTGGGGCAAGGGTTATTAGTATTAGTTAGTATTGCTAGCAATAGCGTGTGTGCTATAAACATTGTAAGTAATAGTAATGATGACAATACAGTGGGTTTGGTGGACAAGCCCCTTCAAAGGAATTGGTTTAAGGGGACACAACAGAAAATGTTCTTGTGGATAAAAGGCCAGTAACTATATTAGATGAGGTTCCCTAGGCCCTTCTGTAGCTTCTGTAGTCACTGATCCATCCAGCAGAGAAGGGGGATGGACAGGGGTGTAGACATGGGTAAGTGGTAATAGGGGATGGCACAGAGGGCTGTCCCCATAAAAAGAACCATCAGATTCCCTCCCCATCTCCCCATCAAGATGCCTACCTGACTCCCTGTGCAAGCCTCTCCTATTTTCCTTTAATGTCTTTCAAATATAAGCTTTATAGATAAGAAAGTCCAATAAAAATCAGTTGAGATTAAGGCTTATAGAATTTGCATCCGAAGGAACAATAGATTCTGGACCAATAAAGTCCTCACTCACACCAAAGTGTGCAATTTTGAGGGATCTGATATTTACTTAGTGACCACTCTGTGCCAGGCGCCCTGCTTGGCGCTTTACTTAGATCACCTAACTGAATCCTCATACCAACTCTAAAGGGTAGGAATCATGTCCATTTCATAGATGAGGAAACTGAGGCTCAGGCAGCGTAAGTATGTGAGTCAACCTGTTTCACCAAAGTCCAGACACCATCCTCTCCATGAGGCAGTCCCATGGAGCCTGCAGGTGCTCTGGGATTTGCACTTCTGGTCTGAGCACCAGAGGGAAGCATGGGTTCTATGGTAGAAGCTCCAGATGAGAGATCAGACCAGAGGTCAGGTAAGCCATGCTGAGGATTCACCTACGATCATTGAGGGAGAACACACTTCCTTCAGAGCCAGCCCCAAAGGTTGTCCAGGTTTAGAAATAATCATGGTTTTGATTTTCAAAAATAATACTCGCTTATTGGATAATTTAGAAATGCACAAAGAAAATAAAAGTTACCATAATCCCACCATGGGGCCTTCTAGTTCTCTCTTCTGTTTGTGTCTGTGCAAATATGTATATATACATACATTCCAATCCAGTGTGAAGCTCACTGCATATACTATTCTGTAACTTTTTTGGCTTAAATATACATCAGGAATGTTTTTCGATGTAATTATAAGTACTTTGCAGCAACATAACTTTTAAGGTCTGCAAAAGTGTTCCACATAGGATTATTCCATAATTTTTTTAAAGCCTTAATGACAAGAGAGATGGCTAGATCATTCGCCGAGTGTGAGACAGTATAGGGAGCCAGGGGTACAGCCCATGGAGACTCCAGGGGGGTGGAAGGTGCAGGCCAACATGGAATGGAAGATGGCGAGCTCCTAGTCACTGGGCATGTACCAGAAGATTCCAACTTTGTGCCCTTCACCCCCACCGCAGACACACATCCCTTACCTGTACTGGCATAGCCCAGAGGTTTGGGCACAAGAAGAAAAACCACATGAGCTGGTTGGTGTCGATGGCAACCAGATTGCAGATCTGCGCGGCTGTCATTTCCCCCATGGACAGGTTGGAGGTGGACAGGTGCATAATTTTCTTGTAAATCTTGGTCTGGAAACAAGAGTGGAGTGTTCCACATCTGTCATCATCGTCACCCTAATCCCTCTCCCAGATGCCATGTATCTACAATGTACTAGTACCTTCTTGCACATTTCCCCATAGAGCCCCAGAGCAGCTCTGTAAGTGGGCACCAATTGGAAAATTAGTGTTCCAATTTCACACATGAGGTAACTAAGGCTCAGAGAGGTAAAGGGTTTTGATTATAGATCAAGCAAGTCAGAAGGGCAGCATTCAAATGAGGAATCCACGCCAGCATGGTCAGCTACTTCCCCAGCAAAGCAAGACCTCGCCCTTGGGGACAGGACTTAATTAGCTCTTAAATCTTAAAAGCAGATCTTCATGTCCAGCTGTATTCTTGATTTGCCAGAGGCCAGTGGAGAACACACTTCAGAGCCATAAAAATGATAGAGTGGGGCAGTTGTCTGTATTAATGTGGCTGTCTTCAACCGGGGGTGGGGTATGCTCCAAGGCCAAGTCCTGTCTTAATTGAGCCTTGAAACAAAACAGGCGGTCAGCCTGGGAAGATCTTAAGTGAGACAAGGCATACAAGTATCGATCAGCCCCCCCACCGTCGGGAGTCCAGCTACCCTGAGCACCTTTTTCTGTCTCTCCAGGGAGGATGGGAGCAGCCATGGTAGTGGGGGAGCTCTGAACCTAAAAGCTCTTTGTGCACAGTGATCATGCCTCCTAGACAGATGGCAATTTTCAGGTTGTGTGCTCTTAAACAAGGAAAAATGCATTCCTATCTTCAGTGCCCTGGGGATGCCTGCTCTTAAATGAAATTCTATTGAGCATTCGTTACAAGGTGGATTCCCAGCTCTTTTAATTCATCTTTTGTGAAACCCAGGCTCTTTTGAGGGTCTGGTTTGCTTAAATCATGAATCTATTCTATGTCTTTTTGAGAGTTTATATATACCCTGGGTAAAATTTAAGATAGTGGCAATGACATTTTTTGACAGATCTATGTACAGCCTGGGTTATGTGAAATCAGTCTTGAAAGAATAATAATAAATCTAGTTTCAGTGAAGTAGGAACATAGAGTATTCTATCAAAGAAAACATTATTCAGTAAAGACCAGGATATACAGGAATATGCATCTTACTAATATCTGGTGTATGTCAAAAATTATATATCTAATACAAGAATTTTGCTTAATAACGTTCATGTTAAGAACTGTGGTTATTCTCAAACTCATGAAGATATGGACTCTCATCTATAATTTTATGTAAATCTCTGAAAAAAAGGTTTGTTCTTCTAATTTGTTTCCATAATCAATGGCAGCATTTTCTTTTCGCAGCATATGAATTTACCTCTCCTGGATTTAGACAGTTTGATAAAGACAATTGCATGCTAATACATTTAAAACCCATTTTTGGCTCTTTTAATATAATTGGAAAATACTGGGGCAGAGTAAAATTTATGACATACAAAGAGAAAGACTTAATTACAAACTGTTTGACTATAAAACTCACTGTCGTCTATGGTGGTATGTGCCTGCCAGTCAATGGAAGGGTCTGTGCAGAAGCTGGACAGAAAACCTTTCAGAGAGGTTTTCTGAACTGAGGAATAAATTGGTTCCTCCTAGCTCTGAGACCCTGTGAATTTCAGAGGGTCTTAGATTTCTTGGGCTCTTGCCCCCATTCTCACATGATGACATCCCTGAAGAAATGACTGTTTTCTCAGGGAAAACCACTGGAGATGGGCAGTGTAGCCAAGTACAGCTGCACAGGCTGTGCACTACACAATTCGCCATTCACGAGGACTATAGTAAGATAACCAGAGTTTGGACCCAGCCCAGCCCATCCCTTCTCCTCTAAGTCCCTTTTCTGTAAAGCCTCCAATCCTGGCTCCCAAAGGATCGTCTGGTGTTATTAATTCTGAGGAACATTTCTTTCCTGAAGTATGAGGTGTCTTTGGGTTTAGTCACAACTTCTGAGTGTTCTACTGACTTCATGAGATTTTCTGGATATAACAGAATCAACTAGTTTTAATCAACTAGTTGTCCCCCAGGATCCATTCTCTCCTTTTCCCAAGAAGATTTTCTAGCAGGACATACATGGCTGTCAAGAATAAAGACCACACTTTCTAGCCTCTCTAGCTGTGGCCCTGTGGCCAATTTCTCATCAGTGGGTTGGGAGAGAATATGCACAACATCTCTGTTATGATTTTAAAAGAAGGCAGCGTTCCCTCCTGTTGCCCCACCTTTCTTCTCTTGTTGGTTTAAGTACAGGCCCAATAGTGACAACGCCAATAGTCACCTTCAGCTGTAAGACAAAAGTCACGTGGAAGAAACATTCCAGAATGAGCCAAGGTCTCTAATGAGCATGTTGCTGCCACACCAGTCCTGACTCAGTGTGAAAAATCTTTTATGCTATTTAAACCACTGTCACACTGAGTCTCCTCATCCCAACAGCAGAACCAAAATTCTAAAGAAAACACAAGGGCTTAGACAACTCTCATCACCGCCTTGCTTAAAAGTGCCCTGAGTTCCTCCTGATTTTGATCATCCTCTCAACCCAGTCTGAGAAGGAGGCCACAGGGAGCAGGAGCAAGGACCTAGACCCAAGGGACTTACCGGGCCAGAAAAAATCTCTCTGGTTAGGACCCAAGATTTAAGAGCTCAAATCAATATTCGAGGCTATCTAGTCCTAGTATGTCAAACTAGTTTCTTTTTTTTTTTTTCCCCCCAAAGAAGATGAGTGACAGACCCCTGGAACAGAATCTGGAGGACTCTGAGTCTGCATGTGCCTTCAGCAGGAAAGAATGAGATGACCCCTCAGGGATGTCTGTCTCACTCAAGGCCAAGCCGGTGACATCGCAGACCCAGTGCCAGGTAGAACCAGCACTGGACCTCCTACACTGGCCGAGTCCAGCGCAAGGCACTTTCCACTCTCCTATGCAGCTTTGTCAACAGTTACCGTTTCGAAGCACTGCTGAAGGGCAACAACAAAAAATAAACTCACCACAGAATCATTCTCGAGTGCCTGAGAGGATGAATAATGTGGCTTTTACTGCGAAGTGAAAGCATCATTAGCCAAGTACCTGTATTGCTCCTCTCAAGTTAATTCCAGTTTCAATGGCGACATAGTAGGACGCTTGCAGAAATGTCCTTTGGAGTAGGAGGGCGAGGAACAGAAGCACGGCTAGGACGTAGGCATTAGCAAGGAATTCTTGGGATGAGACAAAGTAAACCCCGAGAAATTGTATCTGTTGGAAAGAGAATTCGGAGATGGCTGTCACCGTCAGAAAAATGGTCGCCGTTAATACCCGCTACTGTGCCACTGTGGCCATTACGGTAGGACCCTCCATGCTTGCAAAGCCTGTGCAGCTGTGTATAAGGGCAAAATCAGACTGATAAATCCAGCTAAACATCCTTCTAGCCTCAGGGAGGGTTGCCTACACCCTCTTCATCATCCTACCTAGGGGAACAGAGTGTGCCCCAGTTCTATCCTCGTGCCCATAAATATGACTTTCAGCTGTGTGGCCACCAGACCCAGAGGAGCTCACTCTGAATGGAACAAGAATAAACAGAGTGACTCACAGAGCAGCCAAAACCAGGACTGCTCGAACAAATCCCACAATGTGTGTTCTCTGTTACAGAAAAATCTAGAATGAGCTGAGGTCTTGTCTTACACTCACCAACAGCCAGCTCTGTAGAAATTTCTGCAGAGAAAAGGCCAGTGGGGGAACTTTAGTGCTCCCAGGCGAGGTGAAAACTCATCACCTATGATGGATTGAGATTTCAGAAGCTCCCTCAGCCTACTAGGCTCCCAGGACCTCCTTTTAAATTGTCCTCTTGCTACACCTCCAACAAGATCTCAGATGATAAGCACTGGGAAGAAACCCAAACATTTTGACTCTGTTGCTAAAGATACCAGAAAACAACAGCATGTCTGTTTCCAAATTCAGCATCAACAGCTCCCAGGAAAACTTTGATCCTGATTAAGTCCTTTGCTCCCCAGCAGAACCACATGCATGTTTCCATGAAGACAGCACTCGCCTCTTCCTGAGACTCTGCCCTGAACTCTGAAAGCTATTTGCGGGGTGTGGGAGCTGCTGCAGGGTGAAGGGTGGTGGGAACAAAGTGATGAGAAGGAGTCTGAGGGCACGTCTCTGGCCAGGATCAGCCCCAAGGGGTCAGAAGGCCAAGAGAAGTCTTTCGTAGAGTCAGAAATTTCTGGATCGTGGACACAGAGCTTTTGGATGATAGTAAAGACCTTGCTTCTCGGTTCAACTGGGTCTGCTCAACCAGCACTCACTGCTTCCTGGAACTTACAAATACCTCTCCCTGGCTCTGTGAGACAGGAGACTTTTCCTTTTGGGGACAGCAGGAAGCAGGCACAGAGAGACCATTAAAGCCTCCTAGAGGAAGGCCCACCAAGGCCTGAAGTCCCCAACTCTGGCTCATTTGCCAAAGTACCAGAGGAAAGTCAGAGGGAGAAGGGAGGAGGAGGTGAGGTGTGTGTGTGTGTGTGTGTGTGTGTGTGTGTGTGTGGTGGTGGGGGAGGGGTGGATTGGAAGCAGCCATATGGATCTTAAAATTGGGCTTCGGGCATTGAGACCTGACCTTACAGGGAAGCAAGGTACAGGACACACTATTTCTCAGGTGCAGAACTCCATCCAATAGACCAATGAGAATACCATTATGGGCCTAATTTTATGTACAAGGACATGGAGTTTCACCATGATGACGTGGCTGACTCGAGGTCACATGCTGATAAAGCAGAACACATGAACATGAACATGAACCTATGTGATGCCAAAAACATCCCTAGATTCACTACCGAAGCCTCACCTGGCCTCTTGACCTCGAGTCTCCTGTTGTCAGCTATAAGATCGTAGGGGACAGACCCATGGCCACGTGGCTGGTTCCGGGTCAAAGAGGAAGTTACATGGGCTTGGGAAGACCTGGTCCTATTTAACACACTTTGGCAGTCTTCGGTTCTACCATCTTCCACAGACACCCAGCTCTGGAGAATAGAGTCCATCATGTTAAAGCAACAAAGCCCCTCCTGGGAGCTTGCCCCAAAGGAAACCATTTAGCCTCAGGAAATGAAGGTGTTCTATATCTAGGGTACAGCGCGGGGAGAGGTGAGAAGTCAATGCCACACGCACCCATAGGGCATGGCTGGGTATTTTCTGATGCTCATGGGAACAGTGACCGCCACAAAGCAGCAGGGAATGCCACGCATGTGCTGTCTCACAATGATCAGAAAACACACGGGCTGGAGAATGAGGACTTGAAAAGTCACCTGATGACAGACGTTGATTAGAGTATGGAGGTATTTGTTGAATACACCTCATTATTTGTATATTTTTAGCAAAGCAACTCATTCCTTTTTTGCAGCTTTAAGGAAAAACCTTGACCCCTTCCCCCGACAACACACATACCATTGGGTCAGAAACTGTACTTCTTTGGATCAACTTTTTGGGCCTCTTAAGATGAAAATCTCCCTGAAGGTCTAAATCATTAGGATGTTATTGGACCTCTCTTTAAAGAGGCAGATTAAAGGAGATGGAGCCCAGAATAGCTAAGTTTTTATTAAGAAGTGGGTACCAGGGGTGCCTGGTGGCTCCGATGGTTAAGCCTCTGCCTTTGGCTCAGGTCATAATCCCAGGGTCCTGGGATCGAGCCCCACATGAGGCTCCCTACGTGATGGGAAGCCTGCTTTCCCTCTCCCACTCTGCCTGCTTGTGTTCCTGATCTCGCTGTCTCTCTGTCAAATAAAAAAAATAAAATCTTAAAAAAAAATGGGTACTAGACTAGCCAAAGAGACCCGGGTTCTTGCCCAAGGAAGGCAGGCCCTGGGAAGCTTTAAATGGGTGTGAAGGCACGGACATTGCCCAACACCTTGAAGGATGGAGAGGAAAGGCGAGGACTTACAACTGGACATCTGGTGGGAGCTAAATGCTTCAGAAGATCAGATGCCCCAGTCTCACACTTTCACAAGCTCTCAGGGAAGAAACTGTGTTTGTTTCCGGGGGTTTCCTAAGTAGTGTTCAATACATACTTTAAATTAACAATGCGTATGATCTTCCTCTCTCATCTACTTTCTCTATAAGTTATACAATTCCCCATTTCGTAGTTAAGCCGGTTCATTGCACAGGTAGGACTAGAACCTAGGACTCGTGACTCTACTGTTCTGACTCCCACTGTCCTTGCCTGGCCAGAGGTATGACTGGAAAGGGCCCCTTTCCTTGTTCTCTAGAGCTTAGTGGACAGGGATCATGTGGGCTTTTGCTTCTTACTTGGGCAGGAGCCAGAAGGTTAATTACACATAGGTTCCAGCCCTGGAAGGCCCTGGGAAAAAAAAAAAAACAATGACAACCATTTTGACCATTCATGGACCAACATACCCACCCTTCCATTCACAACCATTTAACATGGTGGTTTCGAGCCTGGACTTAGGGGTCAACCGTATCTGAGTTTGAGTCCTGACTCATTCTATATTAGCCACCATGTCCTTATGTAAGTACCGCAATCTCCCTGAGCCTCAGTTTCCTCACGGTAAAATGAGGCCATGAAAGGTTTCTACCCAGAGAATTATTGTGAGAATTCGGTGTGACAATGCAGATTAAAATATCTAGCAAGCATAGACACACAGTAGGTGATAACTTGTGTATAATTCCCTGAAGAATCCTGTCTCCTGTGCCCCCTGCGTGTCAGGCATGGAGCTGGGCTCTGGGCACGAGGAGGTCCGGTAATGCGGTTCCTGTCTTAGGGGATTCAGGCTGAGTTGGGAAAGAGACAAGGGGTGTTCGATGGTGCACGCCCAGGGTGTTATGGGAGCACAAAGGAGGGGCATCGAATCCAACCAGAGGGAGTCTTCCTTGGGGAAGGTGACGTCTAAAATGAGTCCTGGGGGGGACACCTGGGTGGCTCAGTTGGTTAAGCGGCTGCCTTCGGCTCAGGTCATGATCCCAGCATTCTGGGATCGAGTCCCACATCAGGCTCCTTGCTCCGTGGGGAGCCTGCTTCTCCCTCTGCCTCTGCCTGCCACTCTGTCTGCCTGTGCTCTCTCTCTCTCTCTAACAAATAAATAAATTAAAAAAAAAATTAAAATGAGTCCTGGGGGCTGAGACGGGCTAGTGAGAGGAAGGGAGGGGGGATGCCGGGCCAGAGCAGCTGTGTGGGCAATGGCATGAAGAGACCAACCCACACACTGACATCACGAAGAAAGAGAAAGGCATATTAATTCACAGAGTCACCCACAGTGATAGCTACAAACACGTGTATCCAAATGAAGACACAGACACACACGGAAAAAGATACCGAGAGACACAGGACAAATAGAAGGACATATACACCAAATTACGAACAGTTCCCGGGAGAACTCATTCAGAAACAAGCACATATACACTCACGAACCCACACATGTTTCCCCTCTGAAGTTGGGCTTTTGGAAGCTTTGGCACTCAGACCAAACCCATACCGTTCTTTCTCTGCTCAGCCGGCAGCCTTGAGCAGGGTTTGGCTGTCCTTTATGAACCCAGCTCCCCGGCCCTGCAGCCAGATCACTGACAGCCCTGGCAGGTGACAGATTGTGGGTAGGGGTTAGGCGGCGGAGAGGGGGCTGGAGCGACAGAGGTCATGGGCTGCTCCCAGCCTGGGTCCCAGCTTTCCCTGGAGAGTGGCAGAGGGGACAGGAGCGTGGAATTAAAGAAGAAATAATGTTTGTCCTCGCGGATGCCAAGGGCAGTGTGATTCTTGCCAACTGTGAGTGTCCTGGAAAGGGAAGAGAGGACAGGGCGGCCACTGACAATGAAGTAAACAATGGCGCCCCACTGTGCAGCCTGCCACAGCATGGGTGGAGGCTGAGCCGAAAGAAGGGCCTTCTCACAGAGAGGGTTGTGCATGGAGAGCTTCCTTGAAGGTTCATAAACACCAGAACGGCACCTGTCTCTTTGGGTGGGAGCTGCTGGGAGGCAGGGGGATGAACCAGATGACCTCAGTAAATGACTCTTTTCCCCATTTTCTGGAGCCAGAAGCCTAAATGAGAATTAAGCCATATGGCAGGCAACCACACGACTGAGGATTCTTTGTTGCTGACACTGGAAACTTATATTTATTTTCACCTCTCATTTCAATGTCTGTAATTTGCTGATTGCATTTGGGCTGCAGGAAACAAATATTAGATCTGATAAGGCCTGCTGCCTCCAAGGTAAGGGCTATCTATCTCGGGGATTTATGGACCGACAAAGAACCTGGATAAGAGCATTCCATTGAGAGGGCAATAAATCCCAGGGTTGGTGTATAAAGAGAAAAAAAAAGTGGTGTTCAGATGAACCACAATTCGAAGTGTTGTTCTCCCCACCTCTGTGGCACATCTTGCCTCAGAGTTCTCTCTAGGAGAACCCCACCAGCGTTTTGGGAAACGTAGGAAGGAGATAATGACGTGAACAAGCTGAGAAGGGCTCTGACTAGTGTCGCTTCCTTCCTCAGACTAACAGTGGGCTCTTGCTGCTGTGGGATTGTCCATGTAGAATATGCTGGAGTCCTTTACAGTCAGACTAGAACTGAAGGTGACACTCTAGTAGATGAGCGAACTCGCCCTTTCCTCTCTCTTTTTGGTCCAAGTACAGTTCAGAGGCTCGAAAGCCAGAGAAGGCCTCAAAAGCCATCAAGGTCTAAATAAGCAAGAAGAGTCCTCATGCTCCTGTTGAACTAGAAATCTGCCTGTCTGAGCCTGGCTAACTCTTACTCCTATGTCAAGGCCCCATGCCAATACTTGGCCCTTTATGAAGCTGTCCATGACCACTGGCTGAGTTAGTCACTCCCTCTTCCCCCAGTTCCCTATATATACCCCCTAACCGCAGTGTTGAACACAAAGTAGAAAAATCTTTTATTTAGATTTCTCTCCTCCATTGGATTTCACAATCCTTGGAGCGAGAAGTAAAGGCTTGATAATAGTAAGTCAATTTAGCACGACAGTTCTAAGTGCCCACACTCTGGAGCGGAAGAGACTTGGATTCAGATCCCGAGTCTGTCACGTAACAGCTGAAAAACCCTAGGGAAGGTTACTGAACCTCTCTGCGCCTCAAGTCCCTCATCTGTAAAATGGGGATAAAATATCTACCTCATGAGTTGTATGGTATGTGAATAATATCCCAATAACTATTACCAATAAATAAATAAATAAATAAATAAAATAAAAGGACTGACCCTAAAAGGTTGTGCTAGGCATGAAAGGAGACAGCATCTCAGTAACTCCCACAAGCAGCCAGGCATGCGTTAATGGTCAGCATATGGCTGTTATTGTAGTTAATAGGCCCCATCGTCACCTCGGCCTCTGGATTCCCACAGCCCAACCCGGGCCTGGCACACAGTAGGGTTCAATGAATGTTTGCTGAATAAATCAGACAAACAGACTTGGTGTGCCTCATATTCCTGACCAGAAGTGCTCAGTTAATTATACCCCTGGGAAAAATTAATATAAACTTCCTGAGGGTTAAATGCTTTCTGGGGTCCTAGAGCCAGTAAGATGAATAGCAGGACGCAAGGGAGTGTCATAAATCATTACGAGCCCCAATCAGCAATTCTTGGCAACATTTCTGGACTGTTTATGGTTAAAAGTTGGTAATGATATTCCCGCTGGGAAAATGAAACTCTGAGTCTGTTAGAGGTGAGAAGTTTTCCATTTTGTGACCAGCTAAATCTAAGTGGCGACAAAGAAACAGATGAAGGAATTAAGTCCCCCGCCCCCAACCCCAGAGTGGAGGCTATGGCCCCAAGCAGGGAAAAGAAACCCCCAGAAAGGTTACTGCCTCTTTGGTCCAACAGATTTCAGTCTGGAGCATCTTTAAAGCTGCAAAGGCCATTAGAGATCATCTAGTCCAATGAGTCAAGTGATTTTAAACCATGGAATCCTTTTGTCGAAGAATTTTTAATGGAAGAGTCCAATATATTCATAAAACTGGGGCAGCTTTGAGTGAAATCTGAAATCACCCCTCACCCCTGACAGCAGCCTCCAAGAAGCACCTGTGGGACCTTGGATGCCAGAATATGCAGAACTGCATAAGACAGATCGTGAGAAGTTATCTGAGTCTATAAGAATGATGTAAATGAAAGACAACATACCCAACAAATCCGAGAAGCCCTAGGCGCTGGTAAACGAATGCACGTCCTACAACTTTCTGAACGACTAATACCTGGGAGAGGTGTCATGGCAATGATGGCATGGTGGGGAGAGTAGGGCGCCATAAATCTTCCTGGGGCACCAGCTTGCCTCCCGGCATTTCTGTTAACCGGATGCAGAGCATCTTCTAGAAGGAGATATCACCAAGGGATTTGTGCGAGTGTGGGGAGCTGACTCAGGGCAGCCTGTTGGCCTCTTGCCCATTCTCGTGTACAAGGGAAAATCTCCCAAAGGGTGCTCTGCTCTCCCCTTGGGGTGGCCTACCTTGGGCTGGGAGACGCTGTTCTCCTTCCCAAGGTGGTCCACGATCCCGAAGATGCACAGTGGCCCGGCGAAGCCCAGAAGGTCGGCCAAGATGCGAAAAGTGCTGCTCAGGACCAGGCGTCTCCCAAAGGCATGGCAGAGTGCCTGCCAGATGGCCCGGGCCCCCTGCATGCTCTGCGAGTCCTTCTGCTGCCCAGAGAGAACCCACGGCCAGGTCAGAGGGGCCAAGGGCCCGTTCACGGCAGGGCCCAGCCTCCCAGGAAGTCCCTGGCTCCTGCTGCCTGGGGAAACCCAGTGACCACACTTGTTGCAAACAGGTGAACCCCAGGAAATCACTGAGTCGCCAAGTGCACAGTTAGGTAGGCCCTATCAACACGAGCACGGTCCAGATGGGGAAACCGAGGCCAGGTGCGCCATGAAGGTCACACAGCTGGCCAGGGACGATGTGATGAGCACAGCACTGCAATGAAGAAGTGGCATGTGGCCCGCTCATTCATCACCACCTGTGACTGCGTCTGCCTCAGTGTCTCCCCACCGTGCTAGTGCAGAGTCAGTGAAGGTACACAGGACTGGGCATTGGGAGACTGGCTCCGCCACCTATCAGTTGTTGCCCAGCTCTGGGCAGGTCACAGCCTTTCTTGGGGCCTCCACTTCCATGGCAGTGAGTTAGGGAGACCCCGGCCTTGTTCAGCTTCTAGAGCTCTTGGAAGTATCGGGCCACTAAGTCCCACCCTTTAAAATGGTTGAAAATTCCCACCTTTCTAGTCACTGAGCTCTAGAAGGAAGAACATAGGACATGAGGGAATTCAGTGGGGTCACTTCCCCTCTTGAGGCCTCAGTTTCCCCAACTGGACAATAAGGGTGTTTGTTCAGATGACCTAAACTGTAAGGGCTGTTTCAGCTGTGACTGTCCTATGAATCTTCTGGACTTGTCCTGGTTCACTGTGTGACTTAGGGCAAGCCTTTTCCCCTCAGTGGGCCCTAAGGGGGTTTGACCTGATGCCTTCTGAGGTCCCCATCGGTATGTCCCCAACTCTAACCTGGAGGGAGGGGAATGGATGGTGTGGCAGGGTCCCCACTGACCGCTTGGGTGTCGAAGGCCTCACAGAGCCGCCGGTAGTTGGTGAGGGCCCTCATGGCAATGGGCAGTTTCCCAATGGCTCGGAGATCAATGGGCTTCTTATGAGCAGTCTTGATAAAAGCATTCATCCACCAGTAGGTGCCTTTGGACAGCAGGTTCACGAAGGGCTGCAGGAAGCGTACCCCCAAGTCCTGTAGGTCCTCAGGGGGCTTCACCTCCCTTGGTGACTTGAAGAAGATATATCTCTGTGGGGCACATGGGTCACCGGGGACAGGTAAATGCAACTCCTCACCCCTCTCCACTTTGCCCCAGGAAAGACTTGGGGTTGTGACATCCCATCCTTGACCCTGACCTCTAACATATGGGGCCATCTCTTGCCTATTCTCAGGAGAAGGATCACTCCACACCTGTTAGCTACCAGGGCCAGGGGCCTCCTGACTTGTAACTCTTCCTTGAGGTCTACTCTGAATCCCCTTGACTTGGGTTGGGTTGAGTTGAAGTTGGATTGGGGAAGAGCAGAAATCTCCAGATACCATCCCATGGATCCCAGATCTGAGGACATGAACATGTTTCAGGCTGGGTTTGCAGAACATGCAGTCATGCAACCCTTGGCTCAAATCCTGCCTCTTCCACTTACTAGCCCGGTGTCTTTGGACAAATTCTCATCTAAAATGTTTCCTTGTCTAAAAAGTGGGTGGTAGTTGCATCCTGGGGGTGCTGTGAGGGTCAGATGAGGCAGGGAATGTAGTTAGTTGGCCTTTGTGCCCTGTACATCACCAACTAAAACAGGGTGTCAGAGAAATGCAAATTCAAGTAGTACTTCATACTCATCACCCAAATGGGGGCTGGCCTATTGCTCAGTGGAGGCAGGAAGAGGGTTTTCTTATTCATTGCTGGTAGATTATAGTCTTTCTGGAAGGCTCATCTGCAACAATGATTGAAATTTAAAACACACAGTCCATTTGAACTAGCAACTCCACTCCTTGGAATCTCTCCCACAGAAATAAAAGCACTGATACATAAAGATATAAATCTGTTTAATACACCATAATTTGTGAAGGCAGAAACTTGGCAATGAACTGAAGGCCCAACAATTGGGTAATGGCTGAAGAAATTATTGCTTATCTACATGACGGAATATTATGCAGCCATTAAGAAAACGAAATTAGCCGTACCAGACTTGGAGGGAGTCCTAAGAGATATCTGCTGGGTGAGAAAAACAAGATGTAGAAAGTGTGTATCATATGATCCTACTGTTATAAAATTAATACTGAGAGGAAAAACCTTTACTCTTACATGTGTTGAGAAAAAAGAACCTTAAATAGATACAAACATATGGTATTCTATTAATAAAACCAAGAGTGGATGGGTACATATGAGGTTGCTAATCAGGGTTACCTGGGGAGGGAAATGTCCGGGGACTGTAGAATAGGGATAGCAGAGAGACGGAAAGGGGGTAAACAAAAATGATAATGAAATGAGACAAAACACACGTATGCAGCCACATTCAGTCATTCAGGTATATGAGTAACTATATGAACACGTTAAAATAACTCCTCTACCCCAAGACAATAACAACAACAGTAAGAGCCGAGCTCAGAAAAGCCAGCAGTCAAAGCCCTTTTCCCTCTCTATGGGATTAAACCTAGAATCTTTCAGCCTTGGCTAACACTTCCTGTCATTTCCATTAGCTCTGGGAGCTTGGGGTAGAGGGCAGCTAGACCAGAAGGAATATTCCTCTTGAACCTCTCCCACGGGTCTCAACTCCCGTTTGGGGCCTGCTAAAAGAGGCTGGCTCCTTCTAGGGCTCGACTAAGAAGCAGGGTGGGGGCCCCACACCCAGGGACAGGACCCTGATCGGAGGTGCCACCCTGGCCCCCGTGTGTGCTGAGGTGGGTGTTGGGGTGGCCCCACAGTGGCCCACTTACCCTCACCCTAATGACATTGACCTCCACCAGGAGCAGCATCCCATAGAGGACCACCAGCAGCCCAGTGAGGCAGAAGCGCAGCTGTGAGAAGCTGATGGAGTGGTCATAGAACTTGACGAACTTGATGGTCTTGGTGATGAAGGCCAAGGTCCAGTAGACCAGCAGGGCTGTGGGCAAGAGCACGTGCATTAAACCATTCACAATGGGTACTCTCAAAACGTTAATAATCTGGTAAGTCAAGCCGTCTTGTAAGTCTGCCAAATTTCTCTTTCACAGTAATTAATAAATTATTTTCTTAGTTTACTAAGTTGTGGGCACTGTGCCACGTGAGCACTTAAAGTACTATCTCACTTATTCCTTACAATCACCTTGTGAGGGGAGGGCTGCCAGCTCCCCGACTGGTCAGACGAAGGAAGCCAGGCTCAGGGACCTGGCCGGACAAGTGGTAGAACCAGGCTGGGCTGCCCCGGAGCCTATGGCTAGTGGCTCCATCCTGTAATGTTTTGCTTGTGGGATTTCCAAGGTGGAACGAACTTAAAGGTTCTTCAATCTGCTCTTTCATTTTACAGATGAGACATCTGGGACCCCAAAGAGGGTGTGACCTGCCCAAGCTCCCTGCAAGCTTGAGTGTGCCCAGGCCAGAGCCCACAACAGCATGACGATGCTCCTCACGGAGCCTGAGGGGCTGGGAATACAAACAAGTCAGTCACGGTTCTGTGTGTGCATAGTGTGTATAGTGGTTAGAGCTGGGCCCTGCAGCCAGATATACCTGGGCTCAGATCCTGTACTCCAATAGCTGTGTGACTGCGCATACGTCCTTTAACCCAACCCGGCCTCAGTCTCTTCACCCATAAAATGGGGATAATAATAATACTCCCTCAAAGGTTGTTATGAGCAATGTATGGAAAGCATTTGGCACACAGTGGGTGCTCTTTGGACATCAGCTGTTGATACTGCTATTGTCTCCAGATTTTACACCTGGGACCATAAATGTCAGAAGCGAATCTCTAAATTCTCACCACCACCACCTGCTAAACCACTGCTCGTTGGCAACAGAAGAAAGCAGCGATAACTAGCCCCCCTTTAGGAGATGCGTTAGCGTGGGCAGCTCTTTCCCCCTCGCTCCCTAGAGCTATATGCAGTCGAGGTCAGCCGGAATGCCCTAGAACTCCTTTCTAGTGGGACCACAGAGGAGACACTTTCACCCTGCCCTCCATCTGTAGGTGGGCCCGGTCACATGAATGCAGGGCGTCTCTTGGAGACCAAAGCTGGGGTCTGCCCCAGCATAGGTCTGGGTTAAGAACTATGCCAAGGTGTGCACTTGCCCAGGGAGGGACGAATGCCCTCTGTCTCGGATCCCTGGATGAGGGCATTAGGAGAGAGGGCAGAAGCATCTGTTTTCTGTGCGCTGCCCACCTCTGGCCCAGGACTGGGACAATATTCCCCTCAGCTTGGTGTGGTCCCCAGGTCACAAGGATCCCACAGCTGGAGGCCATCACGCTACCTTCACACCTACACTCAAGTGTCAGAACTCAAGCGCCAGAACCTCTTTGGTCTTCATGAGGGTCACCTACGGGGCCCCAGACTTGAAAATGTACCCCACATGGGTCCTAACAGATGTGGTTTGATTTGCTCTTCATAACAACTCTGTGACATAGGCAGGGAGTTATTATTCCTATCCGGGTAGAGAAAATGAGACGCACAGAGGCTAGGTGTCATGTCCAAGGTCACACAGGAAGTTAGTGGTGGACGGACTAAACCCCAGGGTTATTTCCTCAGTGTCAGACATAGCAGCCCTCAGCCAAAGCTTAGTGCTTGACTGAGAACACCAAGAGACTGAGAGAAAAGCAGAAAAGGACAGTGGTATGACATAGGGGTTGCTGGTGAGGTTCAGGCTCTGAATTCCCCTTACCCCTGTGTCTTCCCTCTCCTTCTCCACATCCCATCTATTACCAAGTTCTGTTTCCTTTACTTCCTGAACACCTGGGCCAGCTGGGTCACCATCCTATCACCCGGGGACCGCCATCTTATCTCTCCTTGGATTCCCCACTTTCCCTCTTGTCCGCCTCCAGTATAGCTTCTGGAGAAATAAATCTGATCAAATATGAACTCATGCACTCATGTTCCTAACAGCATTATTTACAACAGCCAAAAGGTGGAAGAGACCCAAGTTTTCTTCCAGATTTCCTAACATGCTTCTCCTGCCTCAGGGCCTTTGCTCATGCTGTTCCTTCTGCCTGCAACATTCTCCTCTCCCTTCTCCCAGTTTGTTCCTCCCTATCCTCCAGTTCCCAGCTCAAATGTGACTTTTTCACAGACCATTTCCTTGATCTCATCTGGGGACTCAGGACCAAGGTTATTTTATGGGACAACGTAAGCCACATCAGGGTTCACCTTTCTGCGGGACTCGGGAACTGTGACAGACAGAAGTCTTCTTTTTTTTTTTTTTTCTTATTTTTTTAATTAAATTTTTTAAATTTATTTTTTATAAACATATAAAGTATTTTTATCCCCAGGGGTACATGTCTGTGAATCGCCAGGTTTACACACTTCACA